>JASEVX010000009.1:12901776-13207857 GCA_031761405.1 Serripes groenlandicus | reverse complement strand
GAGGAGAAATCATTTTAGAAATGAGCATTTTCACAATTTCCAACAGTGTTTTCAACTCTGTATTTTAAATAAATGTATTCACCGACAAAAAAGGGTTTTTTCCTTAATGAGGTTTCAAAGCAGACGACTTTTATAAATTCTATACAAAGTGAATGTGTAACGAGGTATATGATACAGTGTATTGGAGTGTTTTATATCACAATGACATTCAAAATATATAAGTGTATGCTTCTCACACAACGTGCGACTACAATCCGTCTTTCTACAGTAGCAATAACATCCTTGTACCAAACTATGTAAGACAAAAACAACATGGCATTTGCAAGACGGACCTTTAGGAGCAGAACGGACATTGCGTTCTTGTTTGCATTGATTATATTTTCCGATGCGAGTTTGGCATCCACGGAAACAACTTAGTTACACTGGGAACGTGACAGTGATCGGATTATTCATGATTTATGAACCGGAGAGTGATAGATGTGGCTCCGAAGGTCGTGCCAGATCCGTAATGGTGGCCGAGGGCCGTTAAATGGTCCTCAAGCAACTGAACGATGCTGGGGACACGAAGTTGAATATTGGTATGTTTGTGATATATTTAACCTTTCCCAACCTGCAGACGCATTTTGACCCAATAGCAGCAGACGACTTTTGAAAACCCCATTTCTCGGCCAAAGTGAAATTGGCCACAATGTTTTCAACTTTATTTAACAAAATTTCTCTAGTTGAATTTGACCGCAACGGCAAAAGATGCCGTTATCATTATTAAAACAAATAAATTAACAAAATAGAAATGGATATGTTTTCTAATTTTGCCTAGAAATTTTAAAACTGATATGGCTGCAGATTTTACTATAAGTCGTCCCGAGAGAAACCAACTGTGTTGGACTCTGCGTAAGTATCGACCCGGATCAGCCTAAGCATAGCCCTTGCAGGCTTTCCCGGATAGACAGGTTTCGCCTCCTGTGAATTTTTTGTTTCAGGCAATCATTACTCTTTACCTCTAATCCCCTGTTTACGAATGTGTCTCGATCCCGGATCAGTCTGCGCGACTACACTGCTGAACTGGAACCGATAACATTACACAGAGGCCATAATGTTGGTTTCTCGCGGGACTGGTTCAATTATTGTTATGGGGGAGATAAGAGGGGCTAGTTAGCCATAAGGACTTTAGATGACAAAGACTCATATAACGTTATTAATTATATAATTAAAATTAAAAGTAAAATTATAACGTTTTGCAAAACTAATCTTTACATAGGATGGAAGGAATCATTAAGGCCATAATGTTGTTTTCTCGCGGGGTTCATTTATTGTTGTGGGGAAAAAGGGGCTAGCTAGCCTTAAGACTTAGATGACAAAGACTCTTATAACGTTTTGCAAAATAATCTTTCATAGTGGTGGAAGTAATCCGCTTGTGGTCGAGTAAGTTAGCGACGGGGATTTCGAACGGGTGTCCGGGTTCGATCCCCAGTCGCGGCACCACGGTCATGGTGGAGGTGCTCTTAGCAAGGCACATTTCTAGCCTAGTATAACTTGTATGTTTACCAGGGATCAGGAATAAGTGACTGTCACCGTGATATAACTGAAATACTGTTGAAAGCGGCGTAAAACACCAATAAATAAATAAATAAATTACATAGGGGGTGGATTTCAGAATCAGCATATGACAAGAGAATAAATGGGTTAATTATGAAGTGTGTAAAAATCAGTGTCACTAAATTTAATGATGTAGTCAAACGAAAACCGGTTAATCGATATTAAATAAAATTATTTTACTCTATTTTCGATACAGTTAATTACAGAACAGACGAAGGACAACACATATCTCATTTCAACCTTTATCTGTGTGGAGGCAAAATTGTCAAAATAAAATTATTAGGTTAACTGATTCGCCACATCTGCGATAACATTCCTATAGTTTTGCAACTTGAACTAAATATTGCAGATGTAAAAAATCGATATCTCGTAAACGTATTTTGTATCACGGCATTCGCAACCTAAATGCGGGATTTATGAACATATTATTTATATCATTGAGTTGCAATTGTTCATCCCCCTTTAACGCAATATTTTTTTAAATATTTCTTTACCATATCCTACATACAGGCGCTTTCTGCAGCACGATTATTAAAAAATACAATGTTCATAATGAGCAATTTCCCCTTTTTCATTTTTTTGAGAGTTTCCATATTTTTGACTATGATTCCACAATCGTCTGCTTAAGATTTGTTGTATGAAGGAAAGAGTTAACAAAATATTCTCTTAACATTTCTTAATACTAGAATATATGACAAACCCCATACAAAGACTTGCATATGATGCAAAAAATCCTATTATGATATCCTACACCGTCGTCTCTTTTATCTCAACACGTGATATGAGCCATCCCGCGAGAAAACCAACAGTGCGTAAAGTATCGACCCGAATCAGCTAAAGCATGCCGCACAGGCTAACCCGGAGAGACACTTTTGGCCTACTGTGGATTTTCTGTTTCAGGAATCATTACTCTATACCTCTATCCCTCTGAGGTGGATTGTGTCTGCCCGAATTAGCCTGTGCGAATTGAGCAGGCTGATCTGGTTCGATACATTACGCAGAGCGATTACTGTTGGTTTTCTCGCGGAACTGCTCATTAATGCTTTAATTCTTTGTAAATAATGTCTATTGTTTTAATAAAGTCGAACCTGTGCTAAAGACCACCTTGGAATAGAAACTACCTGTCTATAGCGACCGTACTATTAGTTTCCCAAATACTCATTTTCTGTATAAAAGATCCTGAAATTAAAGACTAACTGTGAACAAATACTAGATTGTTCCCCTCCCATTGGTGGTCTTTAACCCTTTCCCTCATACAACAATTCTGCAGCAGACGACTTTGGACATATTTTGTCAAAACATAGAAAATCTTAATAATTGAATGGATAACCTATGACTAAAAGTGGAAAACATTGTGTCAAAAGGAGAAATTGCTCGTTTTGAGCAATTTCTTCTTTTGTCACTATGTTTTCAAAAAAGCCGTCTTATGCAGAGGCGTCAGAAAGCGTCTATATGAGGGAAAGGGTTTAAACACATGTTTGTCTGTATTTACGATTTGCTTGTTCATATATATTTAATTAAATTCTTTACAAAGATCGGCTTCTCCTGCGTTACTACCCTCCGACCTGAAGGAAGAAGGCCTTTGATTTCTGACATTATTTTTATTCGTGCCTTCGTGAACATCTTACTTATCGGGTTTCGACTTTCTCCGCTTATAATACTATTTTCATACGAAATAAACATCCGAATCTTTATTGTACCACACATATTTGGCCAGATATTAATGCTTAACAAACTTCACATACGATGGTCTCTTACATTTCATTTCATGAAAGGCCTATTTTTTATTTTTTATTCATTCTTTACAAAATACGGACGAGACGAGATAAAAAGATTTAAAAAAAAAAAAAAATGGGAATCACGGATCTTTAACTCGTCAATAATTACACGGCCATTTTTGGTATTTGATTGGGAATAAAATGGCGTAATTCTAAATCTACAGTGACGTACGAAGTTCAGATTCGATTCGAATAAAATGTAGAGATACAAAAACAAAAACAAACTCAAAAATTCGGACCGAGCCCCAGTAGCCCCGTAAGTAACCACACGGGCTGTCAATCAAGGGGTTGTGAGTTCGAAACCAAACTCTGTCAACATTCTTTCTGACCCACGTCACTCTAAAAAACCGACCTTCTGGGACGTCGCACACAGGCTTCTTATTAGGAACGCAGGCGTCTCAGTTTTCATTTTGAGAAAATTTGAAGAAAAAAACCCGCAATACCTCATTAGTCTCTGTATGGTCCATATGCTATACTATTAATGACCGTAATGTTATCGTACGAAAAGGACCGTGTTACTATAAATAGCCTCTCTATATAGTACTTCGCTATACTAACAATGACTTTTTAATTTTACGCCTGTGTACCTTCCCTGTTCGCCATAACTATACTACCCGGAAAACGGTTATCACAAAAATAAATATAAAACGATACGGTTAGTTAACTGATAGGAAATACGATTAATTTCAAGGTCTCCGAAGTCAGTTTTCGCGTGGCCTGACTTCAATATGTATGTTCCGGTTAATTTACATCTTGGAATAAGGAGGTTTTCCCACATTTAACCATGTATGTATTTAGCCAAATGTCCTTATTATGAAATCTATTTTATTCGTTTGAATATTGCTTTAAAAAACATAGATTCATCTCCTTTGTATAATTCTTACAAGGACATGCGAAATAGGATACCAGTTCAACACGAATGCTTTTGTCCCAAATGTCATTTCTTCATTGCTTGAGACTTGCATGTAACAACTCAAATTATATAATGCTTATTTGGTCGTTGTTCGACGGGCCCCCTCCTTGGCGCGCAGGGTTGTTGGGTAAGCATAATGACTGACTAGCTTGTGTCAGAAATGGACCAGTAGTATTGGTAAGCTACACAGTAAATGCCGTACAGGGGCGTAGCTTTGCAATAATCAATGTGTAGGCCGTCTCGAGAGAAAAATCAACATTGTGGACTATGCGTAAAGTATCGACCCGGATCAGTCTAAGAATGCCACATAGGCCTACCCGGATAGACACTTTTCGCCTCCTGTGGATTTTCCGTTTCAGGTTCAACTTAATTCAGCGCAGGCTGATCCGGTCGATACATTGCACAGATGTCTATCGCCGCAGCTGCATTTTGGTGCATTTTGAGAAAAAATGTGTAGGCACGTGCCTACAGTGCCTAAAGGGAGCTACGCCCCTGTCGTAACTGATCAATTGTTGAAAGCGGCGTCAAACACAAAACAATCAATCAATCAATCAATCAAGGTTCCTCGAGTTGAAATCCACATTTTCCAATGATTAAATACAAAGATGGATACCAGTTTGTTTTCGAAAAACACATGTGCCATGTAAAAAGGATCAATACAGTCATGTTGGAGTGCCCTTGGGCAAGGCACCTCTCCTAGTCTAGTACTGGAAATAGTCTATAAGTTTACTGGAAAGGTTTATCAGTCTGATTCCTCATCATTCGAATACCCAATCTCAATGAAATCAGAACAAAATACTTCGCTGTGTTATGTACGAACATCTGTGACTGTAGCGACGATTACGTCTGGTTTAAACCCCTTTGCCGCATGCATACACTTTCTGGGCGATGTCCTCTTTTACCAAAAATGTTTTTCAACTTTATTCAATAATTATTCTTCCATAATTGCATGCTATGGCCATTTTCCTGATATAATGTTTCTTATTTCTTTTATCTGGGTTTAACGCCGTTTTCAACATTCGTTCAGTTATATCACGGCGACAGATCACTCATTCATGACACCTGGGTAAACAAACAAGTACTAGGCTCAGAAATGTGCCTTGCCCAAGGTCACTCCACCATGATCGCCGTGCCTCGAATGTGGAAGATATACTGGGCAAAAGTGCAAAAGTTGGTTGGGGTAATTTGCTATTGAAAAAACTTTTTTTGCACTTATTGTTCATATCTAATATAAAGCTATTGTAATTTCCTCCCTTTCAACTGTCCCACCATGTGTATTTAAAGATGAAAAACCAGGACATTTAATGTTACGTATGATATAGGTATTTGGCACAAGATCAACAGTATCAGGTTACAATGGTTGAGTTATACGAGCCATTCCACGAGAAGACCAACATTATGACATCGGCGTAATGTATCGAACCAGTCCGCGCAGGCTTATCCGGGCCGACACAAGGAGATAGCGGTATAGAGTAAATATTCCTGAAACAGAAAATCCACAGGAGGCGCAAAGTGTCTGCCCGGGTTAACCTGCGCGGCATGCTTAGGCTGATCCGGGTCGATTCTTCACGCATAGTCCACAATGTTGGTTTTCTCGTGGAACTGGTCATATGAATCACATTGTGTCACATTTACGATCGTAGTAGATGCGTGCAGTTTGATATAGTTCCATTCTCATAAAAACCAATACTACGACAAAAAGGCTTCGCTGTGCGTATATTGATAAAAGGTCGTCTCGAATTGACCCTATGCATTTAAATATTCATGAGCAAATAGTCGAGTTTTCTGTCTCTTCAAATCACACGATACACTCGGAACACTTGGCCATCAACGCTTCTCTTTCTCGTTGTATTTGTATATGGGTTCTCTCCCCTAATGGTACCTAACGATTTTGATTGATTGATACAAAGGTCAACCCCAGATGACCTGTAATAGGCAGTCACCATATCTATATGAGCGTTTGTCACTGCAGCGAAGTTAAAGTCCGGTTTTAATGAGATTGATCTAGTCCTGAACTGCTCCCTCAATAATTACAGCATTATATTGCAGCTGCAAAGATATTCTGACTTATCCGTTATCATCATAATTAAAGGTTCTCCAGATGGAGATCAACATTTTGATATGTTGAAACTTCTGCAAATATTTCTAATAGCGACAACAAAGTAAGTAATAAATAGTTCAAAACTATTTTGGCATTAAATGATGAAAAACAGTCAATTGAAAGTCATGAAAATGTACAAAAGTTGGCTTACTGGGTATGTCTACCCAGTAAAAATGAAGCATACACGATCACTATTTAGATGTTTATGGTACTGGAAAGTGAAATTATATCTCTAATTTTATTCAAGAATTATGATTCTTATATTTCAAGACAACCTTTAAAAAGATTTAAAACTTTGACTATCTATACTATCTATAATCTGGAGTTCAGCACATTTAATGTTTTTTTTTCATTTTTCATAACCTCTGAAATATTGTCCATCATTGGAAACACATTGCCAAACAGTTTTAGTTGCAATTGAATTAAATCTGGAATAGTGTTAAATTAGTTTACACTTTCGTCTCAATGCTTAAACAGTGTTTTGTATATTTTAAAAATATATTATATACATATGTTTAAAACCGCCTCGTTGGTGTAGTGGAGGTCGAGGGGTTCGATCCCCGGTCGGGTTATATCAGCGACTTTAAAAATGGTAGTAACGGCTGCGCTCCTTAGTGCTTCGGGTTTTCGCTGTTAGCATTACGACTGACTGGCTGGTGTCAGGATGATTGGACCAGTAAAACTGGTAACTAACCCAGGTAGCGCCGTGATACAACTGAATCTTTCTTTGTTGAAAGCGGCGTAAAACACCACCCCATCAAGACTATGTTAATGATATAAATATGGGAAATAAAACATGTTTTAACTTATAGTTGCAAATATGTTTAAATGTCGGTCATACCTTGGGTATTTAGATTAGATTACATGGATACGAAGGCAGGTCCTGATCCTTTCCCACATACAATACAAACTGGATTAGGCTACTTTAAAAAAGAAAAACATCTTGAAACAAAACTGAAAACTCTCTTCAAATGAATGCAGACTTATTGTGTAGAGTTAAAAAATAGTGTGTCAACAGGAGAAATTGCTCATGATGAGCAATTTCTTCTTTTGCCTTACACGTTTTAAATGATGTCTGCTGCAGACACATCAAACTGAAGACACATCAAAATGCATCTACATGAGAATAAGGAGTTAAATATCTACAGTTTTCGTAAAAAAATAATGTTCAAATTGGCTTCTTAGTAGAACTACTTAGTTGATTACGCATGTATAGATACACATCTTGTAATACAATACCAACAAAGAAATAGTATCACGGTCATTTTAACCCTTTCCCTCATACGGCAATTCTGCTGCAGACGACTTTGAACATATTTTGTCAAAAAAATAGAAAATCTCTTTAATTGAATGGATAACCTATGACAAAAAGTGGAAAACATTGTGAAAAAAGGAGAAATTGCAAGTTTTGTGCAATTTCTTCTTTTGTCACTATGTTTTCAAAAAGCCGTCTGCTGCAGAGGCGTCAGAAAGCGTCTTTATGATGGAAAGGGTTAACAAAAATACTTACAAAAAGGATATAAGTAAACAGTATTGCGTGATGTGGACGGTGTCTTTTTTTTAGCATTTTCTTTCCCGCATTCAAAACATCTGTAGCACGTTGAAGAACAATTCGATAACAATATAGAACTAATTCTTTTTCAATGAAAGTGTTTGTTTTGAACAGAGATGACAACACTGTTGTAAAAGAAGAAATTACTTATGCGCAATTTCTCATTTTGTCACATTTTTCCAAATGTAGTCCGGCGTAGATTCGTCAAATTGTGTCTGCATATGCGAAAAGAATGTTTTAAACGCTTATCGCAGACCAAAGTATATATTTCCACGAGAAAACCAACATTGCGGACTATGCGTAAAGTAACGACACGGATAAGCTTAAGCATACCGCGCAGGATAACCCGGGCAGACCTGTGGATTTTCTGTTTCAGGACTGGTTACTCTATACCTCTGTATCCCCCTGAGACTGAATGTGTCGGTCCGGATAAGCCTGCGCGGACTGGATCGATACATTACGCAGAGTCCATAATGCTGGTTTTCTCATGGAACGGCTCATATATATTTTACTTTTCTCTCTTTTGTTCTGTTTTTGTAGGTTTTGTTTATTGTTTTTTTTTGTATGATTTTCTTGTTCTGCTTGTAATTGTCGTTTAACTATCTGGTATTGTAGTTTGAAACGCATGTACATTTGAAATGACGAGGCACATTTATTGTCTAATGATAAATGAATTGAATCGTCGGATTTTGATAAATTAAGAGCGGGTACGAGTCAATACGAGGTTTGAAAAAAGAAATGTGAGAAAATAATTAATTTGTACAAAATTAATGCGTATGCCATTTCCCCATATTGTTTGCTTCCCTGTCTGAGTACTCTACTTGTATCTGTTGTTAACTCTTTCAGCGCCGAATTGTTTAAAGTAGACTCTTCCATTTTCAAAATCGGGCGTCTCCATTTCTCGTGTAATAACAGTTTGGACTATTTTGATAACTAAAAGGCAAACAATGCTGATTTCAGGTGAGACAGCTCGTTATGAGCTGACTCACCTGAATCAGTATTGTTTTCAAAAACCTCACTATTGCCTTTGGCGCTGAAAGAGTTAAGATTGCTGTTTTAGTCTGAAAGAGAAAAACAAGCCTTATCATGCTACAGGATAACCATTAACCTCATAATACTATTTTAAAAATGTCTATTTTGAAAATCGTCTTACGAAACATATGTTATATCTTTACATTTCGAAAGAGGAATTGTTATAAAGAGTTGGAAAAAACAAAACCCGTATAGTTAAGATAAAATTTCTAAATTTGTACAATTTCTCCCTTTTCCCCACAGTGTTATTTATCAAAAGTAGCTGCTAATGCGATAGAAGTCGTCTGTAAACAATACTCGAAAACATTTTGCCATTATAATAGCTTATGAGTCATCCCGCGATAAAACCAACATTGTGGACTCTGCGTCAAGTATCGACCCGGATCAGCATAAGCATGCCGCACAGGCTTACCCGGATATACACTTTTCCTATCCTGTGGGTTTTCTGTTTCAGGAATCATTATTCTATACCTATGTCCGGACTCCGCAGGCTGATCTGGGTCGATACATTACGCAGATTCCATTATGTGTGTTCTCTCGCGGGACGGCACTTATATTCTAGGAGGATGACCAGAATACTTGTTGTTGACTCTTATGTAATCGATAACATTGAGTGATTAATTGATTGATTGATTGATTGGGATAAAGCGCCGTTTTCAACAATGTTTCTGTCATACCACGGCGGTCAGTTCACATATCCATGTCACGTGTTGTCTGGCTTTCTCACACAAGTACCCCCACCACCTCACAGCAGTCTTTTCAAGCAACTGGCTGCTTATCCACATAGAACGTTAGTCTACAATTTGGGACTACGCAGTTTGATGCGGTTCTACGCTGTTCGTTTAAAGAAACTTGTGTCTGATATTGTCCATTTGAATGAAAGTGTGTAGATAGTACTTTGTCTTCGCTTTTTATAGTTTTCTTTTGATAGACAAATACACATTAATAGACTAAATACGCATATCTCCATTTTTAATTCTCCGTATTTATATACGTACTAACGATTATTTCGTGATTTTGTCATATATTGTATTTATATATATTTCTATGCATCCTTATGACCCAATGTCATAAAGTTATTATTAATTCTTCATCTCATATAACTCAAATCCCGAGCATTGTACTTTAGTGTTGGATTGTATATAGTATAAATGTTATATTGCATGTACAATTACGAAATATGAATATAATAACGATTAGCGGTAATGGATGGATAAGTAACAAAGCCTTTCTCGCCTGACACATCTCGTATTCTTCTCGTATGCGAGATAAACAGGAAGATATACCTTAGCCGCGGCTAGCAAACTAGGGTAAATCCCGTTCCCACATTCAACAAAGCTGCAGCAAACGAATTTGAAAAAAGATCTCGGAAAATATCAGGAATATTTCTTAAAAATGAAAGTAAAATCATTGAATTCAGTTAAAAAGATTTTGGTAAAAGTAGTTATTGCTCGTTGTGAGCAATTCCACATTTGTCACAATGTTTTTAAAACTAGTCTGCTGCAGAGGTGTTATATGTGGGAAATGGTTGTTAAATGATACCAAACAAAACAGAGACAATTTAAGACCGGATAGAAAATAATTCCCAAAATCGACAGATGCCTCTCTCATATGTGTTAAATGTAAAGAAAAGGTTTGCATCTGGTATCAGATATATTATTCATGGAATGGGTCCATTGTCACGGTGTACTTGAGCCGCGTCTATCTTGTTTGGGTCTTGTTTAATCTTATCAAAACCTAAACTTCCCACCTTCGTATAACGATCTGACGACTGCCTCATACAGAGGTGTCGTCTCAGCCAATCAAATTGTCGCCCTCAAAATCGTTAGTTATAAAACAGGGGAGATAACACATTTAAATATACGATAAACAGAGGCGGTGGTATTCGAGTGTTCCGAATGTCTAGAAACGGACTATGGTTTGTTTTATGCGCTTTATTGGTCAAATGAACACTTACCCTCATATAGACACGTTCTGACGCCTCTGCAGCGTACAGCTTTTTGAAAACATAGTGACAAAACAAGCAATTGCTCAAAACGAGCAATTTCTCCTTTTGCCGCAATGTTTTCCACTTTTAGTCATAGTTATCCATTTAGTTATAGAGATTTTCTATTTGTTGATAAAATATATACAAAGTCGACTGCTGCAGATTCATTGTATGTGGGAAAGGGTTAGATAGGGTCATTTTGAAACGACTTGTTATGTCGTCAGATCCAGTGTACGAGAAGCGATGGTTATCGAGTTTTCCGATTATAGAACCGAGCGTTTGTTGTATCGAGTAATTTCAATTCGGGACAACCTGTTAAGCGCTGTCGTCGGATCCCATATACGTATATCTTAGTTGTGTTATCTGATTTTAAAAAAGATTGAACTCTTTTTATATTACAGGATTACAGGGGTACAAAACTTGTCGACTGAACAGTCTGGCATCCCAGGCAGCTATAGACTTATTGGGTCAATCAAACAACGAATGCAGTGCCGATATAGACCTACAGAACATTATAGGTACGTTGGCGCTTTAATCCTTTCCCACATACAGACGCTTCTTGACGCCTCTGTCCCAGACATCTTTCGAAAACTGTGTGGCCAAAAGGGCGATTGCTCATAATGAACACTTTCTCCCTTTGCCACAATGTTTTCAACTCATTCTATATTAAACTACTTTGAACACCTTGTGGGGAATAAATTCACCTTTATAAATGTTCATGGTATGAAAACATGGACTTTGTTATACCAGGGACGTAGATAAGAGGGATAAGTAACTGAATTGTATACTAAAATATCACTCACCCGTCCCCAACAATTGTAGCAAGTAAAATTCAAAAACTATTGAAGACGTGAAAATAACAAAGATTTTTTTCTGGAAGTCTAAGCATTCTTCTATTTCAGTAGATAAAACTATTTCGATATACTACATGATAATATTGTTTCCTTATGAATAATGTCAGTCTATCAATTTTTGGAACAAAATGAATATAAGTCAGAAATCACAATATCCTTGTCTTTTAAACAAGTCATTATTCAAAATACAAAGACATTCCAGTTGTTCATTGTATCTCTAACTTTAGTTGACATTTTAAGCTTTCAGAAAATGTATGTTTTGTGTATATACCAAATGTGACTTCAAAGTTTTATTTGCTACCAAATGTGAAAACATTTGACAATTTTATTTCTCCATGTGATATTTTAACCAGATAACAGGTGTACAGGTGGAGTTTGCTTATCCCTATTATCTATGTCCCTGGTTATACGAACACTCATGAATATACTCATGTATCGTGTCTACCTATTTTCGAGTGCAGTGTTAACGTCCAATTGTACAGTAAAATCTCGTCGGAGCAACATGTTGTTGAGGCAAAAAAAGACAGCTATCCTTAAGAGGAGTTGCTTCATAGAGGATTATAGTGTGCTGCATAGACACACTTTTGGTCGAATTTGAATGTAGGAAACATTGTGTGAAATAAAATTCACCTTTATGGTTTGTAGATAGCAAGACCAGGCTATAACGAACAATCATAAATATACTCATGTATTGTGTCTACCTATTTTCGAGTGCAGTTTAACATCCAATTGTACAGTGCAATCTAATCGGAGCAACATGTTGCTGAGGCAAAGAAAATTAGCCGTTCTTAAGAGGAGTTGCTCTATAAAGGTTTAATCGTGTCCTTGGTAGAAAGGTTTGGTGTACATAGCTAGACCTTGTTATAACGAACACTCATGTACTCATGTATCGTGTCTACCTATTTTCGAGTGCAGTTTAACATCCAATTGTAAAGTGCAATCTAATCGGAGCAACATGTTGCTGAGGCAAAGAAAATTAGCCGTTCTTAAGAGGAGTTGCTCTATAAAGGTTTAATCGTGTCCTTGGTAGAAAGGTTTGGTGTACATAGCTAGACCTTGTTATAACGAACACTCATGTACTCATGTATCGTGTCTACCTATTTTCGAGTGCAGTTTAACATCCAATTGTACAGTGCAATCTAATCGGAGCAACATGTTGCTGACGCAAAGAAAATTAGCTGTTCTTAAGAGGTGTTGCTATATAAAGGTTAATAGTGTCCTTGGTAGAAAGGTTTGGTGAACATAGCTAGACCTTGTTATAATGAACACTAATATACTCATGTATCGTGTCTACCTATTTTCGAGTGCAGTGTTAACATCCAATTGTACAGTAAAATCTCGTCGGAGCAACAAGTTGTTGAGGCAAAGAAAGACAGCTATCCTTAAACCTTTCCCTCATACGGCAATTCTGTAGCAGACGACTTTTAACGTATTTTGTCAAAACATAGAAAGTCTCCATAATTGAATGGATAACCTATGACAAAAAGTGGAAAACATTGTGGCAAAAGGAGAAATATATATACATGTATGAGGGAAAGGGTTAATATACATTCTTTTGGTCGCATTCGAATGTAGGAAACTCTGAGAAATGTTGTTAATGTTCGTGGTTTGGTGTACATAATATGCCTGGTTATAAAAAGACTCATAACTATACACATGTATCGTTTCTACCTATTTTTGAGTGAAGTGGACGGAATGATATCCTTAATACATTTCACTTCCCAGAATCAGAACCCTTTTTGTCAAATATCAGGCAGGCTCAGCAACCAGCCATATCGTAACGCGACTCACGGTCGCCACTGGGATTCGAGCTGACTATCCGCCCCCGAAGCGAACACATTAACCATTAACGTATGGGGACGCGTTCGCATAATACATATACACGCTTACACATAATGCAAATGCTTTTTTATGATACGCTCATATTATGAGACGTCTCGCGAGAAAACCAACATTGTTGGCCTCTGCGTAAAGTATCGAACCAGATCTGCCTAAGCATGCCGCGCAAGCTAACCCGTACAGATACTTTGCGACTCTTGTGTATTTTCTGTTTAAGGAATAGTAACTCTTTCTATTCCCCTGAGACGGAATGTGGCGGCCCAGATCAGTCTGCGCGGACTGCGCAGGCTGATCTGGATCGATACATTACGCAGAGGATATACTGTTGGTTTTTCTCGCGGGACGGCTCATTTTATAATGATTGACAGTAATGACAAGTGTTGAACCAATTTCAGCTATCTAATTATGTAATGTATTCAACTACAAAATCTTAACTATTCGGGGATAAGTAAACACTATTTAATCCTTTCCCATATAACACACAGACGCTCTCTCTGACGCCTCTGTAGCAGACGACGTTTGAAAACATTGTGACAAAAGGAGAAATTGATCATGATGAGCAATTTCTTTTTGTGAAACATTATTTTAACTTTATTCAATAGTTGTTCTTTTATTTAACTCTTTCAGCGCCAAAAGCAATATTGAGGTTTTTGCAAACAATACTGATTCAGGTGAATCAGCTCGTAACGAGCTGTCTCACCTGAAATCAGCATTGTTTGTCTTTTAGTTATCAAAATAGTCCAAACTGTTATTACATGAGAAATGGAGACGCCCGACTTTGAACATGGAAGAGTCTACTTTAAACAATTCGGCGCTTAAAGAGTTAAAAAGAGTTTTAAATTTTTGAAATTTTTCTCTTTCAAATTTGTCTGCTGAATATTTGTTGTATGTAGGAAAGGGTTTGAACGTAATCACACACAATGTGAATAAAGGACTCAAGGCCGTATATTATGTTCTATTCCGCGGTTGTGTTGTTGTTTACAACGAAATCTAAACGGAAATAAAATCCTATTGTACAGCGTGACCTTGTAGGAGCAACATGTTGGTAGCGACGCGGGCTGTCAATCCAGAGGTTGTGAGTTCGAATCCCAGCCCGGCCCACATTCTTTCAGACGTCTGACAAAAGTCACTGTGACCTGCGTCATTCGTCTTTCACCAATGGGCTGTTTAACAGTCTATGTGAAAAAGTAGCCAGTTGCTTGGAAAGTATGTTGTGTGGTGTACTGGTGTGGGTGGGAAAACCAGGAAACGCATGAGTAGGTGAACTGGTCGCCGTGATATGACTGAGAAATTGTTGAAAACGGCGTTAAACCCCATTCAATCAATTGTTTATAACAAAGAAATCTAAAAGGAAATAAAATCCTATTGTACAGTGTGACCTTGTAGGAGCAACACGTTGGTAGCGACGCGGGCTGTCATATCCAGAGGTTGTGAGTTCGAATTCCAGCTCGGCCAACATTCTCTCCGACGTTTGACAAAAGTCATTCTGACAAGCGGCATTCGTCTTTCACCTGGGCTAACAGTCTATGTGGAAAAGCAGCCAGTTGCTTGGAAAGATAGTTGATAGTTGTGTAGATTACTGGTGTCAGAAAGCCAGGAATCACATGAATAGGTGAACTGGCCGCCGTAATCAAACTAAACAATGGTTGAAAACGGCGTTAAACCCCCAATCAATCAATCAATCAATTCATCAATTATTAAAAGGTGTTGCTCGATAGAGGTATATGGCGTCCACGATAGAAACACATTCGGACGCCTTTATATGCATGCAACGTTGGGAAACATTGTGAGAAACGGAAAAAATTCTCATGACAAGCAATTACACATTTTTCCGAAAATGATTTCAACTTCATCCGAAACATGATCTGTCTTTTTGTCCATATTTCGTTAACCCTTTCCCTCATACGACAATTCTGCAGCAGACGACTTTGAACATATTTTGACAAAAGATAGAAAATCTCTATAATTGAATGGATAACCTATGACTAAAGGTGGAAAACATTGTGGCAAAAGGAGAAATTGCTCGTATTGAGCAATTTCTTCTTTTGTCACTATGTTTTCAAATAGCCGTCTGCTGCAGAGGTGTCAGAAAGCGTCTATATGAGGGAAAAGGTTAAATAGTGAAAACATTAAACTGTCGGTCTAAGTAGGGTATCGAATGCAAGTAAGAGATCTCGACAGGTTATCATGATGTACACTTAAGATGCATATACTCGTATTTCTGTCTCTTGTGATACTAATCTTATCGTGATCATCCGTTAGCATTACTCGAGCTTAAGCTGTCGTTTATAATTAACGTAACCCTTTCCCTCATATAAACGCTTTGTGACGCTACTGCAGCAGACGGCTTTTTGAAAACATAGACAAAAGAAGAAATTGCTCAAAACGAGCAATTTCTCCTTTTGCCACAATGTTTTCCCCCTTTTAGTCAGGTTATCCATTCAATTATAGAGATAAGCTATTTTTTGACAACATTTGTTCAAATTCGTCTGCTGCAGACTTGTCGTATGAGGGAAAGGGTTAATATTTTGACATTATCAAAACGACCTTGGCCGGGAATATAATCTATACCACTAAAAAGCTTTTGTTCTGTGTGATTCTCACATTTTTTATAAATACTGTCCTCGACAAAAAGGGACATGTATATTTTCATTATCAAAGTGTTTTTGCCACTTGAAAAGTAAGGCTATGTATGTTTACAAAATCTTATTGCATTTAACATGCGAAAAGTAGGGACATATATGTTTATAAAATCATACTTTATTTGACACACGAAAAGTAGGGAAATATATGTTTATAAACTCATATTTTATTTGACACACGAAAAGTAGGGACATATATGTTTATAAAATCATACTTTATTTGACACACGAAAAGTAGGGAAATATATGTTTATAAAATCATACTTTATTTGACACATGAAAAGTAGGGAAATAAATATTTATAAAAATCATACTTTAGTTGACACATGAAAAGTAGGGATATATGGGGAACATTCAAAACCCATATGGTCAAAACCCATATGGTCACTTTTTGTCATAGTTGGTAAAAAAAACAGGGTAGTCAAAACCCATACGATAGAAAATGCAGGTTAGTCAAAACCCATACGATAGAAAAAACAGGGTAGTCAAAACCCATATGGTTGAAAATGCAGAGTAGTAATAATTCAGTCACAGATGATAATTACTTTAAGTATTAAGCATATGGTTGCCATTTATCTTAGATGTAGTTTACTTGTATAAAGATTAGGCTAAACAATTATAATTAATAACTGTCCAAAGCGAAGGGTTCTTGTGTCCAACAAGATGTTTAAAGGCGTTATTCCATGATTAACACTGATTGGTAGTCCGGTCTTGGTTGGCGATAGTAACATTGTGAAAGTTACAAACAAACTGCAGTAATAGTTAATGTAGGTCTTCAATTGTTGAAATCAGTTAACAATAGACAATATTTTAACAAAGGACATCTTAAGATAGTAATTACTAATAGCATAGTAATTATGATTAACACAATCAATAACAAAACAAACATTAATAAATCTTATGTCATCATCTTCAGACGTCGTTATAAATAATTTAGCTAAATATATTTATTATGCAAATAACATGAGAAGCTAAATATGTCTTATTTTAGTTTAACTTAAATTTAAGAATAGAACAAATATAGTGTCTTCATTGTGAGTAAATATATAAATATGATAATATTTATTTTGGGTTACATACATGTATGTACGGTTAATTTTCTACAGTTGTATATGCTCTTCGGAGATCATTGTCTATGTTATGTAAGGAATTTGTGTAAATTGTATAATTTGCTATAAAACTTGTAGTTTTTATGCATTAAAATATATTGTATTGTAAAAAAAATAACTGTGAGAGCATAAAAGCATATAACCTATTGTTATCATTTATAGACAATATCACTTTAAAGTAATTATCACCTTAATTCAATTACATGTATGTGATCTGAAATTGGACAGGCCCCACAGAAGCGTGTAAAGAGAGGAACTCTCATCCATCAGAAAAGACTTCATTCTCCATTTAAGTGGACTATGCCAATTGATTATATTTTGCTTTTCTCTTTTTTAATTAATATTTATAAATTGTGTTATGTTTAAATAAAAAGACTTAGTATTTGGCATCCATATACTAATTACTTAAACTAACTACCATCTGGTAACATCCCATTTCGTCTACAGTTTTTTGTCCCATTTCGTCTACACCCTTATTCCCATTTCGTCTACTGTTCATAAAATGAATATACATAGCTATATGTCTACAGAGATTGCCATTTCATCTTACATTGACCATCCTTGAAGTCATTTTGCCTAAAATGTAAACAATCATAAATCTTGGTGTGAAAACTTTGAGCAATTACTGCTTTTATCTTTATTAAGGGGGTAATTAATGTTAATTAATTTTTTAACAAACTGCTGATCATCTTTAATAAAGAAGTTTAAAATTAAAAAGTATTTACCTTTGATCTTTACTGTTAATTGTAGTTTTAAACAAACTTCTTTGAAGTTCAAGACGGACCCTACTTTTTCTTGCGAAAAACATCTACACCGTTGTGCTTGTGAATGATGTGCTATTACAAAGTGCTTTAGCCTTTGCAACATTAATAGATTCTTAAATATTATCTTGTATTAAGCATGAAATATGAAATGATTATTAACATTTGTTATGAACTTTGTTTCTTGGTTTTACAGCCTTCGGACTTTGTACATAATGTAGACTAAGACTGGCAGAATGCCATGAGTCCCTTAAAGTAATTGCGATATTCCAATATAATCAGATAAAAATTATCAAAAATAGAACGATAAAATAAAACAATTTCCAATGAAAAGATGCTCTGGTATGGGTCCACAATGTATGTATAACCCACATATTTTAAACAAAATATGTCCGTCTTATTGAATTAGACTGTCTGTCTCATTAATCTAAGTGTAGACGAAATGGCACCGGGGTGTAAATTGGTTGTAGACGAAATGGGACAAATTGCAAAAAGTGTAGACGAAATGGGATTAGACGTATTGGGATTAGACGAAATGGGATTAAACCTATCATCTGTGACTGAATTATTACTACTCTGCATTTTCAACCATATGGGTTTTGACTACCCTGTTTTTTCTATTGTATAGGTTTTGACTACCCTGCATTTTCTATCGTATGGGTTTTGACTACCCCGTTTTTTTTAACATATGGGTTTTGACTACTATGACAAAAAGGAACCATATGGGTTTTGACCATATGGGTTTTGACATACACTCGGGAAATATATGTTTATAAACACTCAAAAAGAAGGGGCACGTAAGTTTCATTATAAAGTTGCATAACGAACACGGTTTTCTGGGGAAGGAATATTTACCTAACCTTATATCGTAAACCCGAACCTTCGACACTTGCTTTTTGTTATGCGGGGGATCCAGCTATGCTGAATACCTCCATATATTGTCATGCCCAACTTTCAGGAAGTGTAAATTTGCAAATGTGTTGTGCTGCCCTCTGTTTTCTCAAAATGGACAAATTTTCTTGATTGTCCAGGGATCAGTTATAAATACATTTCACAACAAGCTAAACAGTATGCACATTATACAAAGTAAACGTACACAATGTAAAGTTTAAATCCATGAAGTTGTATACATAATTTAGAAATTTAAGTTAGACATAAGGATCTTAAATGTTTCTTTTAAATATATGGAAAACGAGCAGCTTGAAAGCGGGTAGCTCAAAACCCTTTTGAGAAAATCCCTGCAATGAAAAATACGGAAATACGGCTGTCGTGCATCGTCAACATTTTCCCTTGTTAACCAACCCTCTACAGGCTACATTTTGCATCGGATCTTCATGAAGGTTTATCAGAACATTCATCTCCATCAAATCTTGGACACGTTTTTTTTAGTTCCGAGGGGTGTCTGAATAATGTGAATATTTGTATAAATTAATAAATATCCTACAAATGATTTAGGAGATATGGATTGGAGACGAAATATTTTATTCTTAATTAAAATCTTTGAGTTACCTGCAACCGCAACATACCACTTGAGTTGACACACCGGTAAGAGAGGTACATGTACATAATAAATAAAATAATTATCTGCGTTGTTGTGGTATCAAAGATGTGTCACTTAAAGGTACTTTATCAAATCATAAAATAGAGCTCTAGATAAAGGGCGTTTTGAATGTACTCAAATCCTTATTTGACTCGCTAACCCTATGTTGTTGGTACTCAAAGGAATCGTCTCAATGAGACGATTCCTTTGAGTACTCACAACATATAGTTTGGTTGGATAATACGAGAGATATTGTGTGGAAAGGATATGTATATCCATCATAATCTTGACATCTGAATTGATTATTAATTAATTATGGTCACAATACACCAAATAAATTCCTTCTTTGTTTACATGTAAACCAACCAGCTTCAACCCTCGTTTGTCACACTTTCTTAGCGTTTCCCAGGTAGAACACCATATATCATTGAAAAGAGATACTTCTTACCTTTAAAATTATCCATAGAAAATGTGGGGTCATGTATTATGCAAGAAAGAATTCGCTCTGTAAAGATGGGGACCGTCCTTTTTACCACAATCCAGCTAGGCTGAACCTGGGTTTCCACATCCTCTACTTTCACTTTCACACATGGTCAAAATACCTAAAATGATCAAATCAAACAGTTCCAGTTCATCCTCTACATATTTACAAAGCATTTACACCCATTGCCACATATCCAATGCAGTCTGGGCCAGATGTACAACCATTTCTAGGCAAACAAAGTTTTGTTTACGCACTTCGGTACTAGCGTAATTTGACCTTATTAATTGATTATTAATTGATTATTATTAATACCTACAGGCGTTATTGGCCCTGAGTATAGTTCGGAAGTAGAAGCGATATTACCGATACTCGGTGCAGTTGATGACGAGTTAAAGTTACCGCTGGTTGGGTTTTCTACAACAGCAGAGAATCTACGAAATGCCGGCAACCAGTTCCCAAACTACTTTCGGGTGGTGCCAAGTGACCAATTACAAGTCGAGGTAAGTTGTATAAGTATGAACACTCGAACCGCGCTTCAGGAGAACAAGCCTAAACGTACCTATGAAAGGTGTTGATAACGATCAGCTTATTCATAAACCCTTTCCCATATACATATGCTTTCTGATGCCGTTGATGCCTTTGCAGACGACTTTTGAAATCAATGTGGCAAAAAGAAATTGCTCATTCAGGAGAACTTGTTAACCTAAACGTAGGCATATGTAATAAAGGTGTAGATAAAGTTCAGATCAGTGTATGCATTTACCCTTTTAACACATACAGACGCTTTTTGACGCCTCTGCAGCAGACGAAATTTGAAAACATGGTTGCACAAACTGAAAAATTGCTCGCTCATGCTGTGCATTTTATTTTTAACTTTTGCCTCAATGTTTTCAACTGTATCTAATAATAACACATATATATTTTATAGAGATTTCCCCCATTATTGCCAAGATGTTTTCAAAAATTGTCTGCTGCAGATATTTGTTCGTGGGAAAGCCAAATGACCAATGCTTGTCAGAAGTTTCTTGAAACTTTCTGTGACTATTTGACGAGCAGAGCAGAGTCAACTAAATCTACATTGATGCACAGGTTGATCTGGAACTAGACTGTTTGCAAATACATTAAGGCTTGTTTTTTTTACAGCGCCAAAGGACGGTTACATATTTTTATTATTGACCCGTTTCAGAAAAGATGGGATCTTTTTGTATTCATGCTTGCATTATATGAAAAAGCGTAGAGGTAAAACAGATGGTGCTTTACTTTTTCCCCCAGATAATCAGGATAAATCTTGTTTCAGAATTCACGGCAATGACTCGTTTAAATGTATGTGAAAAGTGGAAATTTTGGCGAGACTGCGCGTAGTATGTATATGCTCTCGCCTTAATTCTCACTTTTCGGAGATAAATTATTATCTTGAATTTCTCTTTCGCTCTACATTTCTATGAGCCATGGGAAGTCTATTATAGAGCCGTTCCATGAGAGTTCAACATTATGGATTCTGCGTAATGTATCGACCCAGATCAGCCTGCGCAGTTCGCGCAGACTAATCCGGGTCGACACATTCCGTCGCAGGGGGATATAGGTATAGAGTAATGATTCCTGAAACAGAAAACCCACAGGAGGCGAAAAATGTCTGTCCGGGTTAGCCTTCGCGGCAAACGAAAATCTGCATTTTGGCGACTTTGGAAATATAAAGGCAAATATATGAAATACTCTCTATAAATTAAATAGCATTATTGGATAGGGTTAAACACTTTGTGACAAAAGAAAAAAGGCGTCTGCAGCAAATGCTTCAAAATGCGCATGCATTCGGACGATGGTTGTCTAGCATGCACTTCATTGCAGTATTTTCATGCACACATATTTATATATGATGGTAGAATCCACGAACATCATGGAGTTATCTGCTGCAAATGCTCCAATATGCGTCCGCATATAGTTGTGGATTAATTGTCATGTACAATTCAATGCCGTAGTTCTTGTATACATATACATACTCATATTTACAGATGTGGTAGAATCCATTAATATCACGGAGTCGTCTGCTGCAAATGCTTTCAAGCGCGTCCGCGAGGGTTTAATGACATGTATAATTCACCTTTGAATAGCAATTCCCTGTCTATAGCAACCACACTTGTATTGCCCCAATAACTCATTTTCTGCATAAATCACCCTGGCATTAAAGACCACCTGCGAACAAAGACCATATTGTTCTCTTCCCACGGGTGGTCATCAAGCACAGGCTGGACTATATATTCATATTTTACAGATGATGGTAAAATCCATGAAAATCATGGAATGGAATAGAATAGCCATCGTGTACGAGGATGACCTTTACGGTCAACAGGGCATGCGGTCACTCACGGACCGAGCTCAGAGTAACGACATATGTATCGCGTACACTGCGTCCATCAAGAACGCTTATGGCATCAGCTCTATCGAGATTGAGGAGATAAGTCGAGAAATGCTAATCGGGTCAAAAACCATACAAGGTTTTGTATTCTTTGGAACAGCATCAACGGCGAACCTGCTGCTGCAGAAGATTAACAGTCTTGGGTTTAGCGACGTTCCGATCGGGTTATTTTCTGACGGGATAAACATGGATATGAAAGCTTTCAAGAATCAGAATAATCTGATCCCAAAAACGAAAGGCTCATTGGTAGCATCACCAACGTATCGTGCTATTAGCGAGTTTCAAGCTCACTGGAAATCTATCTTCACAGATAAGGCTAAATTTGAAGCAGAAAATAAAACGAACCCCTGGTTGTATGACGTATATAGGACCTTGACATTTTGTGATGATGGTACGTGTGAATTCATACCATTGACAGACAGCGAGTTTGAAGCCAGTTTTGCCGATCAGCCCCTGTATATCCAGTACGCCCTTATAGCGGCACATACTATAGCTAAAGCTTTCAACTCTCTATACACTAAACACTGTCCACCAAACACGGCGTCTTGCGATTTCTTCGACACATTTCGCCGAGGAGACATGATTGAAACAGTAAAAACAATCCGGCTGAATTTTGATACAGACTTTTCTACCAGGTAATGTTAGATTTTAATTTATTAATTATACAGTAGAGTCACGATTACTTGAGTGTGTGATTACTCGAATATGCGATACCTCAACTATTTGATTCGAAAACAGCGTCTATCTAGAAATCATGTCAAGGGAAGGAACTGTCTGACGGAAATAGGGTTTTCTCTATTCAGCTATTCTCTTGATAGGAATTCATCTGGTCTGCTTTTCACAAAATACTTTTGAGTGAAAATGGATAACGAAGCTGAAAATACATAACTGAATAAATTATAATTAAGTGAAGACTCGAACCGTGGGATAACTCGAGGTATTTGGGAGATCCCTACCGACTTCGAACTATGCTGGCTAGTCTGCTGTTTTCTAAAGATAATTGACCGCCTCGGTGGTGTTATGGTAGAGCGTCCGCCTTGGGTGCGGGAGATCGTTAGTTCGATCCTCGGCCGGGTCATGCCAAAGACTTTAAACATTGTAGTAATGGCTGCCCTCCTTGGCGCTCACAGTTGTTGGTTTAGCATTACGACTGACTGGCTGGTGTCAGGATGAACGAACCCTCACAGTTGTTGGGTTAGCATTACGACTGACTGGCTGGTGTCAGGATAAATGAACCAATAGTTCTTGTAACGTACCAATGAAACGCCGCGATATAGATAGAGATCACTGAAAATGTGTGGAAAGCGGTGTAAAACACCAAACAATAAATCAATCTCAAGATTATTTATACATCACAGCGAATTGTCCTTATCACGAAAGTATACATATAGAATACAATTGAAAACATTATGGCAAACTGTTGAATAGGTAAAATGAGTTTTCGTTTTTTTAAACGAATCTTACTACAATACATAAATGAATTCAGCGGGTAATCGAATCATTCGATATCTCGATTTTTTTTTTATTGAGATCCCTATCGACTTCGAATTATCGCAAGTCTGCGGTATTTTAAAGATACTATATACGTCACAATGTCCTTGTCAGATATGGAAAGCATAAATATCGAATACAGTGTGACAAACGGTTAAATTGGTGAAACAATAAATAGTTGGATAACTTTTAGACGTTTGCTGAAAAATGCAATGTTAATACAATTGAAAAAGTCGGTAGCTAGAAAACATCTTGTGAAAACAGAAAACTCTCTACAAATAAAGGTGGTTGCTCATTATGAACAATGTATCTATCCTTCTCCCGCAATGTTTCAAAAAGTCGTCTGCTGCACACGCGTCAACATCGTCTGCGTGTGATATAAAGCGTTAAAGATATAAACACTTAAATGGCGACTTTTTTCTTTTCCATCGCCTTTTCTTTTCAGAACAGAATATCCGTAGCATCTTCAACTATCGTATGTCAAATTAAACGATTTATATTTGAAGCTAGGATAGGTTAACCCTTTCCCACACATAGACGCTTTCACATGCATTTGATGCAGACGACTTTTGAAAACATTGTGACCAAAGGAAAATTTGCTCATAATGAGCAATTTTTCATTTTGCCACCGTGATTGCTTTTAGCCCTGTTTTAAACTTTTTTCTTTAAACCTTCCTTTATGGAGGTTTTCGCCAAAATACTTTGAAGGTCGTCTGCTATAGATTTGTTTGAAGATATGATAAGATAAGATAAGAAATTATTTATTAATGTGACATGCGTGAAACATATTTAGTGTAACAATATAATATAAAAAACAAAGACTTACAAAACCCGGCCCTTTGGGCCTATAAGTGACCGTAATTTGTATACATATTTACATAGTATGATATAAAGTGTTGTATGTTGGAAAAGGTTAACGTGACATTGGTAGTTTATGTACACAGGAAATGCCAAAGTGTCCATGTTCCTTTCAATCACAAGTGAATCACACCCGTCAAAAAGAGTTAAACGCGTAATAATTCAAATTACTGAATTTAAATATGCATATCTATGAATAGTAGCTCTAACCAAAAAATATCATTACCCTTTTCCGAGATGTAGTCGCTTTCTGAAAAGCCTATGCAGTAAACGGTTTTTTGAAAACATTGTGGCAAAAGGAGAAATTGCTCATAATGAGCAATTTTTCCTTTTGCCACAATGTTTTCAACTTTATTCAAGAGTTGTTCTTTCAGTGTTAGAATGTTTCCATATCTTTGAGCTATATGCTTTCAATGTCGTCTGCTGCAGAATGGTTGTACATGGGAAAGGGTTAACGGCTGCATCGTTTATGATCGGGATTATTTTTATAATACGAGTGTTGATAAAATACAGCTATGGCAATTATTTCCTTATAAAGCAGAGAAGCACAAAAGAGAATATAAGAGAACCCATTAATAATCCCTTTTTAAAGACGACCTTTTGAAATTCTCAAGTTTGTTGAAAACACGTTCATCCTTATACAATCCTTTCACACACGCAATCGCTTTCAGACGCATCTGCAGCAGACGACTTTTGAAAACATTGTGGCTCATGGAGAAATTGCTCTATTTGCCACAATGCTTTCTACGTTATTTAAAAGATTTACTACCCTTTATAGAGAATATAACATTTGGATTTGCAGGTATATTTTCAAAGACGTCTGCTGCAGATTTGTCGTTTATAGGAAAGGGTTAAATAGCGACTGTCTGCATTGCTGAATGACAATGTCATATATTATAACGTTTTGTGTCTCGATCAACAGTTTAATGCTGTACGAAAATTGACCTTCGGGTCTTTTCGACGAGATAATAGTAATATTGAGCAATGCCTCCTTTTGCGATAATATTTTCAACACTATTCAATGATTATACTTTTATTTATAAAGATTTTCAATATTTTGCTCCCATCGGTCAACACTCGTCTGCTGCTGCAGATTTTCTGTTGTTGTTATGTGTGGGAAATAGGGATGGCAACGATTAATCGGTTACTCGGTTAACCGTATAATTTAGGTAACCAAGGTCACTGGGAAATATCAAAAGGCATAAGGGGGAAGTCAGGTTACTAAATCCAGCCCCCCCCCCCCCCCCCTTTTCCCCTTCACACACACACACACACACACACACACACACACACACACACACACACACACACACACAACATGAAGACTGGTCTGGAAATACACTTTTGTAAACACATGAAAACGCTTTTAAGATTGTCCTCAAACATGTATTTATAGAAAATCTGAGGAAGGGCGCAAACAATTTAAAGAGATCGGATTCTTTTATATTAGTTGACAAATTTATAGATTAGCTCTATTTCAATGAAATAAAAAACACAAACGGTAAAACCACAAAACCACAAACGGTCTACGAATCCGGTTTTATTGCCACCAGTGGATACTATTGATTGTTCGGTGTTTTACGCCGCTTTCGACAATTTTTAGTTAAATCACGGTGTTCCATAGGTACATGTTAATTACCAGTACTACTAGTCCATTTATCCGGACACCAGCCTGTCAGACGTAATGCTAATCCCGCAACCTTGTGCGCCAAGGAGGGCAGCCGTTGCTATCATTTTTAATGTCTTGAGTATGACCGGGCCGGGGATCGAACCAGCGAGCTCCCGCAACCGAACCGGACGCTCTACTACCTCTAAACCACCGAGGCGGTAGTGGATACCAGTTGTGATACTAAATGTGTGCATTCTAACGTGTTCCCACGAGCGACAAGAGCATCAAGAGCGTCCGCATCGGGAGCGGAAGATCAGGGTTCATCGATTTACCCAGGACCCGTCGTAATATAACTTGAATAATGTTATAAGCGGCGTACCGCCTCGGTGGTGTAGTAGTAGAGCGTCCGCCTCTGGTGCGGGAGGTCCTTCGATCCCCGGCCACTTTTAAAAAAAAAAATGGAAGTAGTGCCGTCCTTGGCGATCAGCGTTACGTGGTTGGCATAAATGGACTAGTAATACTGGTAACTTACCCAGGAAACGCTGTGATATATCTGAACAATTGTTGCAAGAAAATCTATTATGTAGTGCTTTATCCTAAATGCACTCACAAATTATGGTATGCTTATATTGTATGTATATACATGTATGTATAATTAAGAGTACTCGCAAACTATCGTATGCTAATACTTTATATAGTGTCCTTATTGTTGACAGTTGCGTAAATCACCAAACAATCACTCAATTAAACCATTTATGAAGTTTAAAATAGTAAACTCATGGAATTCACATAGAAATGGTCCAAGGAACGTTCCGGTCGTAACATTTTTCATAAAACTAAAACTTTATAAAGATATATATATAATTTGAAATTAATTTATGTAGTTTTTCAGTACGATCGAACCTGTGCTTAAGGACCACATTGGAATAGCAATTCCCTGGCTAAAGCGAACACAATTTTAGGTTTCCAAAATATTCATTTTCTGTATAATCAACCTGGAATTAAAGACCGTCTGTGAACATAGACCAAATTGTTCACTTCCCATTGGTGGTCTTTAAATACAGGTTTGACTGTATAATTAAGAGTACTCAAATATTATCGTATGCTTATATTGTTGATTGATTGATTGGGGTTTAACGCCGTTTTTAACAATTTCTCAGTAATATCACGGCGGCAAGTTCACCTACTCATGAATTTCCTGGTTTTCTCACACCAGTACTCCACACAACAATCTTTCCAAGCAACTGGCTGCTTTTCCACATAGACTTAGCTCATTGCTTATATTGTATGTATATACATGTACCATAGTGTTCCTATGTAACCTCGTTTGGAAATAAAAGTACATGTATAATTTTTATATACGTCTGGCCTCCTTGGCGCTCAGGGATTGCGGGGTTTCGCATTACGACTGACTGGCTGGTGTCAGCGGATAAATGGACCAGTAGTACTGGTAATTTACCCCCATAAAACGCCGTGATATAACTGAAACATTGTTAAAAGCGGCGTTAAACACCAAACAATCAATCTTACACTCACAGGTTGGACTCCCTCAGTGACGTCCAGATGAGTTTTGAAGACACCGGTGAGCCCAATGTTAGTGATACCATGCCCTCCTACCAACTGTTTAACCTGAGACATTCCAACGTTGACGACGGTCCTGTTACACTGGTCAAGGTAAATACCGTTAACAGAGGACTAGACAATGAAGAATGGTCTTTTCCCAGCAATATCTTTTGTTTTGTACGACTCAACCTAGCCCTATATTGTTGGTACTCAAAAGAATCGTCTCACTGACAACATAGGGTTTGATGGTCAAATAAGGATTTCGCGATGTGAAATACTCGTCTTATCGACTGCGTTGACATATTTAATTTTAAACCTTTCTCACGTACAACAAATCTGCTGCAGATGATATTGAACACATCTAGGCAAAAGTATGAAAACTCTCTTGATATTAAAGTATCATCGTTCAATAGGGTTGAATACTTTAGGGCAAATGAGAAAGTGCTCATTATGAGCAATATCTCCTGTTGCCGCAATCTTTTCAAATGACGTCTGTTGCAGAGGCGTTAGAAAGCGTTTAAATAGAGGGAAAGTAGTTAAATATTGGAGTCGAAATAAAGACGCATTGTCCTGGTTAGAGACATAGCGAGTTTAATATTTAGCCGCTATTAGTAACCGCTATTCTGTTACCGTAATTTGCAACTCGGGAAGGAAACATCCATTGGTTAAGTGGCTTATACTGAATGTTAATGTTTTTAAATTGTTGTGTGTACATATTTAGAGAACATACGATTTTCCGGCGATACAGCCGAATGCAAGAATAGATCGACGCATTTTAAGACGACGAACAATTTGTCGTTTGGTATTTGTCAGACATTTAGTTATATTATACTTTTCAGAATATTTTGTTTAACAATCTTCGACATATCTTTGTATTTATTACCTACAGATTGGAGATTTTACGAATGGTCACATGATTCTGAACACAAATGACGTCATCGATTACCAGGACGACAGTACAGCCAAGACATGGCCTGACGTCCGGAGAGGTCAATGTGGCACGGACAAACTGTGCGAAGAATGCATTCCCAGTGACTTGCCCTTTGTATATCTTCACGATCCTGGCGATCTGTACATTGTGGGACTGGTACCCGTTTTTGATAAGGAAGGCACACAAGAGTGTTGCAGTATACGCTCCTATCACGGGTACCAGCTTGTGGAGGCGATACGATTTGCTGTACAAAAGTTCAATGAGCAGACTGGGACCTACTCGAGTTATAACCCGGGTGTGAAGATAGGAACGATTGTGTTAAATACCTGCAATAGTCCGGCGGTGATCCAGAGACACATACTTAATCTCCAAAAGAATGGGCTACGTCTTCCTAACGGCGATGTCATCAATATGCAGAACAGAATCCTTGGTTACGCTGGACCGTTAGGGAGCAGTGTCAGCATAGCCGCATCCGCGGTCCTTGGTTATTTACAGAAGGTAACCATAAGTTACGCCTCCACAAACCCATCACTCTCTGACAGACAAGCACACAAGTATTTCATGCGCGTAGTTTCACCCGATAATGAACAGGCCAATGCAATGGCTAATATTCTCGAAGAACTTGATGTTAATTACATACAGGTTCTCTACAGTGAAGGGGCGTATGGAGAGGGTGGTATTGAATCCCTTAAGCCAATCTTGAAGTCCAAACGTATCTGTATTATTCAAGCGATCAAAGTGCCTGAAAGTGACAGCTATTACGAATACTATGAACACTTGAGGAAGTATCCTCATGCAAAGGTTGTTATTGTATTCTTACGCTCGCATGTAGTGGCCCCATTGATGAAGGTATTGGCAGATCAAATGGACAAAGGGGAGTTCATATTTATTGGGTCTGAGGCGTGGGGAAAGAACACCGCCTTATTCAACGAAGATCATAAACATGCTTTAGAGGGCTCCTATTCCGTTGTCATAGAAATGGCTCAAGACACGGAATTGCTGTCACACATGCAGAAGATCGAACCTAAACCATATTCCGTAAATCCATGGTCACAACCGTATCTACAAAGCAAATGGCAATGTTACTATAACACAAGTTATGACAAGCAATTCGAGAAACTGTGTGGGGCTAGCTTCTCGTCAATGACCACACTCGATGGCTGGTCGACTCCGGCCTATGTCTCTGCATTGGCAATGTTAATCGGATCGAGTTCGTTTTTCAAGTCGAAGTGTGGGACTGGGGCTACAGTGCTGTGTGAAGACTACTTGAATGATCCATCAGGTATACAATAAGATCGGGCCTGACTCGTATTTACACATCGTTCTAAATAATTATGATTCTTTAATTATATCAAAAAATAACAAACTAACACCATTTCTGATAGACTAAATCATAGGGTTTAGCCATTCTGAAAAGTTAAACTTTGAATATAGAGCTTACGTCTTTAATTTTAGAATAATGTAACAGATATACCCGACATAATGTTACACATTGTAACAAATGTAGCAAAGACCTTATAGATTAATGTCAAATACCGAGAACGGTATCTAGCTAACATAAGTACTATATGTTCGTAATTTATAATAGAATAACATAATCAATATACCTTAGTTCCATCACTTTATTCAATTTTATTTTTACAATTACTAATATAATTAAATAGTAAACAAGCTCACAAAGATACCAATATGTAAGTGTACGCCTAAACGTTCACATCGTGAACACATCGATGAAAGACGATCGATAAATGATAGCTGACAGACGAACGGTCCTACATGATAGACAGATCACACAAAGCTCATCTGGTGCGTGCTTTGAACCCATCTTATATATTTATCTGAACTGTTCCTATCACCATATATGTAAATCCTGTGTTTGGCATCGAAATCTACCCAGCTCCGCACATATTCCTAATACCGTACTGTACATGTGGCATGACGTGGTCAGCATATTTTCCGTTAATTGATCTGATACACATATCGTAGGGTCATCTAAGAATTGAGTCTTACAATTACACTGCGCTTAGAATTGTTGTTGAGTACGGATCTATACTTATACTTGGTTAGTTTGCGGCTAAATTCCTAAACTACGAAACTATTATCGTGGTTAGTTTGCGGCTTAGTTCCTAAACTGCGAAATTATTATCGTGGTTATTTTGCGACTTAGTTCCTAAACTGCAAAACTATTATCGTGGTTAGTTTGCGGCTTAGTTCCTAAACTAAGAAACTATTATCGTGGTTAGTTTGCGGCTTAGTTCCTAAACTGCGAAACTACATCGTGCCATTAACTCTTTCAGCGCCAATGGCAAATGTTGCTCTTTTTGCAAACAATGCAAATTCCAGTTCATAACGAACCGTCTCGCCTGAAATCAGCATTGTTTGACTTTTAGTTATCAAAATATTCCAAAACCTTTTTTTTACATGAAAAATGGAGTTGCCCTATTTTGAACATGAAAGAGTCTACTTAATGGAAATTCGGCGCTGAAAGAGATATGATAGTCACACCAAACCAAATTCTGATTTTTGGAAGTTTTACAAGTTTACAAGTTAATTGAGAAATACAATGAGTATATATAGTATCATATATCGTAAACATTATTTTAAGTAATGCAAACATACAAAAATACAACTATAAGTATACATGTATACAGTCGAATATGTGCTAAAGACCACCTTGGAATAGCGATTACCTTGTTTTAGCGACCATACTTTTAGTTTCCCAAATACTCTCTATAAATGACCCTTCAATTAAAGACCATCTATTATAGTTCACTTCCCATGGGTGGTCTTTAAACACAGGTTTGACTGTATATTTATATATTTTCAAACATTACTGCTAGCTTATGATAAGATTTATTTTAACACAAAACGTAAACTTGTCGTTAAATTTAAATCTAAGCATTGTACAAACTAAAGTAGAAACACGGAATCAATATGAAATTTGAATGATGCAAGCAAGAATGGGTATATGTACTAAATGATTTAAAAACAAACATGTAACATACATGTGCACGTATAGGCCGTGCAATCAATCACGTGTCTGCGGCAGTTGCAGTTCAATTTCAGAGAGAATGCAGGATCGCTAGTTACAATTCTACGTGTGTAACCAAACTGATTTACAAAATGACGAACATTAACAGAAAAATACTCTTATAATCATATAATACAAATAATGTCCTTTTGTCATTTTTGCACCACAACTTGGACCATCTTTTCTATTTTTGTGTCTGCCTTAGGGCTTGTGAATGAAATACAAAATGATGAACATGAACAGCAGATTTTCTTATTTTCATATAATACAAAAGAATGTCATTTTGTCTTTTTGCACCTTAACCCTTTCCCTCATACGGCAATTCTTCAGCAGACGACTTCGAACATATTTTGTCAAAAAAATAGAAAATCTCTTTAATTGAATGGATAACCTATGACAAAAAGTGGAAAACATTGTGAAAAAAGGAGAAATTGCACGTTTTGTGCAATTTCTTCTTTTGTCACTATGTTTTCAAAAAGCCGTCTGCTACAGAGGCGTCAGAAAGCGTCTATATGAGGGAAAGGATTAACTCAGACCATATTTTCTATACTGTTGTCTGCATTAGGGCTGGTGAATGACATACAGCGCACAGTGCGGCTAGATGTACACGGGAATGGAAATTTAGAGAAGGTATTTAACTCCAAGGGCGATGGTACCGTTGGTTATGCTATCTACTATATCAAAAAGGACCTGGATGTTGGTCAGTCACTCAAGTACATAAAGGTCAGTGCTCAAGGTGGAATCGACAAAGCGGTGCATTATCATGTTTACCCATTGATTGATTGATTGATTGATTGATTGATTGATTGATTGATTGATTGATTGATTGATTGATTGTTTGATTGTTTGCTGTTTAATGCTGCTTTCAACATTTGTTCAGTTATATCACGGTTATGTCACAGCTTTTCCTTGGTAAGTTACCTATGGAAGCGTCCTAGTGCCACAGTCTGTTATATTTTTGAGAGATATTATCTCCTAATTAGGACTTAGTATCTCCTAATTATGACTTAGTATCTCCTAATTAGGAGTTAGTATCTCCTAATTATGACTTAGTATCTCCTAATTAGGAGATAATATCTCTCAAAAACAGTACAGACTGTGGCACTAGGACGCTTCCATAGTTACCAATACTATTGGTCCATTTATCCTGATACCAGCCAGTCAGGCGTAATGCTAACCAAGCAACCCTGAGCGCCAAGGAAGGCAGCCATATTCAAAGTATTTGTTATGATCCGACTAGGGATCGAATCAGCTACCTCCTGCACCCGAGACGTACGCTCTACCACTTCACCGTCTCATTTTCACTCATATAACACATCTGCAGGAGCCGACTTTAAAAGCATCTGTGTAGAAATATGGACACTCTCTATAGATGGAAATATCGTTATCGAATTCGGTTGAAAACATTGTGGAAAAACGAGAACTTTTTCAGAGCGGGCAATTTCTCCTTTTTGTCGCAATGTTTTCAAATGTCGTTTGGAAAAGGGTTTAAATTTTCGGATTCAGACAAATCATGAAAGGCTATGTGAGAAGTTTGTACCACCTGCTGAAAAGCGGAAGTAATCTGTCTGATTATAAAGATTGATTGATTAACGCTGTTTTCAACAATTGTTCAGTCATATCAGTTCACTTACTCATGTGTTTCCTAGCTTTCTCACACACTCCACACAACATACTTTCCAAGCAACTGACTGCTTTTCCATATAGACTGTTAGCCCATTGGTGAAAGACATATGACGCTTATCACAGTGACTTTTGTCAAACGTCGGAAAGAATGTTGGCCGAGCTGGGATTCGAACTCACAACCACTTGATTGGCAGCTCGCTACCTCGTCTTTAATTATCACGAAGACGATCGCAAACTATATTTCAGTCATAATAGAACTAAAATATTCCACAGTACGATAATATAAGTCACTGTTCGATTAATAGATTACAAGTAAATAAGAATGTATAGCATTTGAATCCTAAATTGAATTTGAAACTAACAACAAATATACAGCAGCCGACTTTGAAAACAATTAAGGAAAAGTATAGAATATTACTAAAGATGATAGTTAATTTTAGAATAGAATTGAAATCATAGTGACAAAGGAGAAATAAGCAATTTCTCCTTATTAATATGTGTATTTATATGTCTCTGTTTTTGTAACAATGTTTTCTTAAGTCGGCTGCTGTATTTTTTTACTGTTTTTTGGGCAGGTGGCCTTTATTAATAAATAGATAATTATTGTATTATAATGTTTTGTTTTGTTTTATATTGTATTAACAGGTAGGACAGTATCCACTGATTGGAACATTTACGTTTGACAAAACGCTGATTGCCAACACTATTGTGGCCAGATGTCCTAATGAGCAAGCCTGTGCTGGCTGTATAGACAGCGCCACTACGGATCCGCTAGAGGGCGAGGATAAGTAAGTCGACACTAGTTTACACCTTTCCCACTTATTGCGCGGGTGCATATAATGGTTGTGTTTTGAACTACCACTGGTACAATGGGCTTACGCATGCGCCGTGTTAATCGTCTTGATCGCACATGCGCCGTATTTTACCGTCATATCTCGGATATTTCCGTAGCAGTTCGTCACTAGACTGGTTCTCGTTCGAGTTTGCAATAGAAGATTAAGCTAAGTGAACCAGTCTATTTATATGCGAGTAGGTTTTTTTTATAATAAAAATGTAAATTAAAACCATAGTGTAACGGCGTTAAGCGGGTCACCCATCCAGGCACTAACCGCGATGAACTTTGCTTAATTTTACGAAAAGGTCAACCACTCTACCAACGTCGCTATAAAAGCTGGCTTCCACAGCAAGGCTGTAGACGTGATATGTATACCTTTACCCCGTTACCGTTACATTTCTCCCTCTTTTTTCTTGACTTCGACCCGAAGTCACACAACTGAACACACGCAGTATACCAGAGCGAAGTCTATGTAACATCATTGGGGTTTTAAAACAGGAAAATGGAAAAAAATAAGTATTGTGCTAAATATTGCGATTTTGAGAATATATTAAGGGGAAAAAATGACAAATGTTAACAATAATTTTGGGAGATCGAGGTCAACACGTTGGAAATGGTATTTTTCTTTTCGTTTTACGTATTTAACTAAAAAACTATTATTATCATATATTTATATCATATATTTAAAAGCGGGTTTCGTATTTTTCGAATCAACAGTATTTCTTAAGCCATAAAATGCTGATTACCGCGCCAATTGCTGCATCTTGCAGCAACTCTTGTTGATATTGTATTACAGAGGATATGCTCGGTGAGCGATACAGGGCCTCATGTCCGTCTTGTTAACTCTCGTTATGTCATCCATTCACCGTAGTGGTAACCGAGTCTCAGTTGGTAGCGACGCGGGCTGTCAATCCAGGGGTTGTGAGTCTGAACACCAGCTCGGCTAACATTTTTTCCGACGTTTGTCAAAATTCACGGTGATAAGCGACTTTACAAAGTGATTTGATTTTTTTTAAGAGGTATAATTTGCCGGAATAGAGATAAAGTGGGTCGGGTATGCGAATACCGGATTTCATTAAAGTTCAATTGTTTTTCTGGCTGACTGAAAAACCTACCTTAACTTAATCTATCATTTATAGATCACATAAACTTTAAATGTCATCTGAAATTGAAATAATAGAGAAATATATTCCAATTTCTCACCTTGAGTATAGCCTTTTTGTTTGGAATTCAAAGTTCCTATATTTCCAGTGTTGTTTGTATTTACTGCCACAGTAAGACTATATATATAATAAAGTTAACAATGTCTAAGAATTTCATTCATGAAACAATAGTAGAATGTACTAAATCACCATATTCAGATTGACTATAAAGTAAAACTTTGACATCCATATTTTACAAAATACATAAAGTAATTCCAAAATGCACAGTATGGTGTACAAAGCATGACATAATGTTATAAAATTATCTTCGTTTTAACGTGAATGTTCAAATACCATTTCGAGAGATTATTGGAGATAACTTCATATCATGCTTTGTACACAATACCAAGCATTTTTATGAACAAAAATATGAAAATATATACATGTTGTATAAATTACATATCCATGTACAAAGGTCAGGATCAGTCTATAGTGTCGACTCGAACAATACTACATACATGTTTGGATATAATACAGCGTTTATTATAGAGGTATTGATGCACTAATTGTTGCCCTGTTCCTTCTGTTATTGATATTTTTTATTACAGAGGTATTGAGGCACCAGTTGTTGCCCTGTTCGTTCTGTTACTGATATTGTTTATTACAGCGGTATTAATGCACTAATTGTTGCCCTTCTCGTTCTGTTCTTGATATTGTTTATTACAGATGTATTGATGCACCAAGTGTTGCCCTGCTCGTTTCGTTATTGATACTGTTTATTACAGAGGTATTGATGCACCAATTGTTGTTCTGTTATTGACATTGTTTATTACAGAGGTATTGATGGACCAATTGTTGCCCTGCTCATTATGTTATTGATATTGTTTATTACAGAGGAATTGATGAACCTGCTTTGCTCGTTCTGTTATTGATATTGTTTATTACAGAGGTATTGATATACAAGTGTTACTCTCCTCGTTCTGTTATTGATATTGTTTATTACAAAGGTACTGATACACCAATTGTTGCCCGGTTCGTTCGGTTATTGATACTGTCTATTACAGAGGTATTGATACACCAATTGTTGCCTTGCTCGTTCAATTGTTGCCCTTCTCGTTCTGTTATTGATATTGTTTATTACAGAGATATTGATGCACCAATTGTTGCCTTGCTCGTTCTATTATTGATATTGTTTATTACAGATGTATTGAAACACCAATTGTTGCACTGCTCGTTCTGTTATTGATATTGTTTATTACAGATGTATTGATACACCAATTGTTGCACTGCTCGTTCTGTTATTGATATTGTTTATTACAGAGGTATTGATGCACCAATTGTTGCCCTGCTCGATCTGTTATTAATATTGTTTATTACAGAGGTATTGATGCAACAATTGTTGCCCTGCTCGTTCTGTTATTGATAGTGCTTATTACAGAAGTATTGATGCACCAATTGTTGCCCTGCTCGTTCTATTATAGATTTTATTTATTACAGAGGTATTGATGCAACAATTGTTGCCTTGCTCGTTCTGTTATTGATTTTATTTATTACAGAGGAATTGATGTACTAATTGTTGCCCTGCTCGTTCTGTTATTAATATTGTTTATTACAGAGGTACTGATGCACCAAGTGTTGCCCTGCTCGTTCTGTTATTGATAGTGCTTATTACAGAAGTATTGATGCACCAATTGTTGCCCTGCTCGTTCTATTATAGATTTTATTTATTACAGAGGTATTGATGCAACAATTGTTGCCTTGCTCGTTCTGTTATTGATTTTATTTATTACAGAGGAATTGATGTACTAATTGTTGCCCTGCTCGTTCTGTTATTAATATTGTTTATTACAGAGGTACTGATGCACCAAGTGTTGCCCTGCTCGTTCTGTTATTGATAGTGTTCATTACAGAGGTACTGATGCACAAATTGTTTCCCTGTTCGTTGTATTATTGATATTGTTTATTACAGAGGTATTGATGCACCAATTGTTGCCCTGCTCATTCTGTTATTGATAAGTGTATCAGTAGCTATTGTACTTGGCATTTTATTGTACAGATTTCGGAGGCAACAAGAAGGAGGTAAGATACTGCAACGTCATTTATTAACCCTTTCCCACATACAGACGCTTTCAGACGCCTCTGCAGTTGAGAATATTGTGACAAAAGGAGAAATTGATCTTAATGAGCATTTCCCCGTTTTGCCACATTGTTTTAACTCTATTAAAATTATACTTTCATTTATAGGGACTTTTGTCTAAATAGTTTAAAAGTCATCTGCTGCTGATTTGTTGTATGTGGGAAAGGGTAAAAAGTTAAAACACAACAAAGACACATAAAAAACGGCATTCGGATTTGCTGCAAATCATTTGTAATTGATAGCATTTATTATAGATTATTAGAATACTTGGCTCGAAAACCGGTCGTTTGGCTTAGCGTATGGTATATGTCTCGTGAATGTGAGCGTTGTTCCAGATTACATCAACATTTACTAAGTTGTTACATGTATGAATAAAGATCCTGTCTCTCGCATTCCAAATGCATACTGCTATAGAGCCGTTCCTTAACACCTTCTCTGACTACTTGTCGAGCGGTTCAGAGCCGGATCAAACTGCACATATGCGCTGTCTGATCTTGATATTTACTGGCCGTAAATGCCATATGGGTGTGTCGCACATTTTTACTTTTTCAGCGCCCATGGAGGCTACCTATTGAGGCGTTTGTTTTTTAAACAATAATTTCGAGCTGTCTCATCCGAAATCAGCAATGTTTACCTTTTAGTTTCAACATTTTAAAACTGTTGTTACATGCACAAATGGAATCGCCCGTTGTTGGACAAGGAAGAGTGTACGTCTGGAAATTCGGCGCTAAAAGAGTTAATTAATTGAATTCTGGAAAGCTCCCATGATGATCGTACGACAGAACGAGCGATAGGGAATAATCTGATTCCTTAGAGACTCCAGTTAATCGATTAATTAACCCTTTCTCTCATATAGACGCTTTCTGATGCCTCTGCAGCAGACGGGATTTTTGTGGCGATTGGTTTGACAATCGCCACAATGCTAACAGAAACAACAACAACGAAAAATATTTACATAGTCGGTTTTGAACAATCGGTTGATATTTGTTTTCCTTACTGCAAACTAATTTACTCACATCCGTTATAGTTCCATCATTAATGCAGAGACGTGATTAATAATAATTATGTCAGTGCTACTTTGGTACCGGATTGTTACTAATATTTGACTTTTATCGAGACATTATACATCTACATAGAGTTAAAATGTGTAAATATTATCTTCGTCATGATTTGGCAGATAATAAATATCATTGCGCGTTCTGCCTTGCAAATAACGGCAACTCTGATGATACTCAAATCTGGAAATTCAAAAAGGTTCTATAAATAGCTCGCGAGACCAAAAAAACAGAAGAGCTTGTAAATCTCAATATTATAAACGCTTTATTTTGTAGTTGTTTAAATATATGAAAGCGTCTAGATGATAAGACTGGTTTACAAAGGTTTAACGGACACACGATGTCAGTGTGTACACACGTTATGTATACACGTCTGCACGTTCTAGAGTCAATTAGCAATCAATGCTGACAGTGTAGCCTAATTTAGTTTGGAGATCGAGCATTATAATATATGCCTATATTTTTATAAATTGAACAGTTTGGCAAATAGTGAAATTGTGCTTTTGGAGAATGTTTTTTGTGTTTGTTTTTGCACTCACATTATTCGAAGCAGTTTAACAACCTCAGAGACATATAAATACACTGTGTTTATATGTCTCTGACAACCCTCAATCATGCAATGTGAAGGGACTAAATTGAACAGACCTGTTTAATATCGGACATCATTGAAACAAACACCAAACTAATGGATACTGTTTTCTCTCCTTTCTTGATAATTTAGTCATTTATAAAGTGTAAAATATATTTTATCTTAATATGGCCTAACGACCTGGTGATAAACATGTGATTACCCGAACAATTTAGATTACAAATAGCCATTCTAATGAGCTAAAACGGTAGTCTATCGAATACCAACTAGATTTGTCATAACTTTGGAATGGCCTAATTTTGAACACATCATGACCAATTTCAGAACGTAACTAAATAATCACCAAGACAACATTCTGGCAAACTAACATTATTCTACAGTCAAAAGATGCAGGGTTGATACATTCTCAAATATACCCGCACCAGAGTCATCGCAAGCCCTACACCGATATACTGCTTGTTACTTTGCAGGATTTTCCATACGATCGCCACTACAGTGCCATTGGCGCTTTGATTAAAACATAGTGGCAAAAGAAGAGCAATTTATCCTTTGGCCACAATGTTTTCCACTTTTTGTCATAGGTCATCCATTCAGTTATAGAGATTTTATACTTTTAGACAAAAAATGTTCAAAGTCGTTTGCTGCAGAATTGTCGTATGAGGGAAACGGTTAATTCTGGTGGTTTTCGTGCGATATCAATATATATCTTGACTAATATTAACTTTGACCTGGTTTTATATTAATGAAAATAAAAAGTTATAAGCGCTGAAGGGTTTACAAAGACAAATAAGGTTCTTATGTTTCCCTTCCCAACTTGCAGACGCATATCTGCAGCAGACGAAAATTGAAAGAAAAAACAACATTGTGACGAGGGGAACAATTTGATCCTAATGAGTAATTATACCTCTTGCTATAATTTGTTTAACTCTATCAATTATTGGCATTTTCATTAAGAGGAATTTTCCGAAGCAGATTTGTTGAATATATGGCAAAGAGTTAAGAAAATAGTTTGTCTATCAAATGCTCGTTAATGACTTGTAAGACGGTTTATTTGTTCCATATAAAGGGCATAAACCACTTACATGGCATACCTTAAGCCCCCGCCCCCTTTATGCCTGACGCGATTCATATACATGCATTTGCTTTTCAGCCCAAGATGTCTACCTTACCCCAACCACACACGAGGAAGATTATGCTAAATTCGGGCGCCCTGATGCAGTAGGTCAAAGTCATGAACCCAGGGAGGAATGCAGCGAGGAGCCACATAGCACACAAAACATCGCTGTACATGTAGCAACTGATGTCACAGGCGTCTGAGTTTTCGTTTGGGAAGATTTTGGAGAAAAAAACAAATAAACCGTGTTACTATAAATAGCTTCTCTATATGGTAATATATAAAAATACATTGAGGATTATAAAGTCATTATTTTAAAATATGGTACATGATGCATGCTACTTTTAGAATATGATATATTGCATGAATGTAAACTAAGACGCCCGTGCGGAAATGTAAATAGTGAGTCCTACATCCAAACAAAGGATCGCTGAAAGTATTCCATTTTTTCTTACATGCTAATCTATACATTATATACATTTCTGAGCGAATTATAATCTTATAATGAATACACAAATTGCCATATTTTTTTACACGTATGCAATAACGTGACCTTAACTGTAGATCTATTTTTTTAAGGTAGTATAAGCAATATCAAGGCTTTCTCTAGCTCGAACTATTTTTTATATTAATAATTATTGTAGATAATCGTGCTTGTATGGCTATACTCTGGAGTGTATATAAGAAGTAATTGTTTTTTAATGTCAATATATCTTGGACAAACAAGTAAAACATGGTATTCAGATTCAATCAGTTTTTAGTTACAAAATATACATAATCTATCATTTGTCTAAATAGGATTGTATCTACCAGTTTCTATTACTAAATTATGTGCTGACAAACGAATGATAATATAATCGTATCCACTGACCTGACCATTTCCTATAGGCTATAGAGACGATTTCGGACGAATCTACAGCAGACGACTTTTGGAAACAATTGTTGCAGATGGAACAATTATTCATTTACTTTTTAGAGTTTCCATATTTGTGTCCAAATGTTTTATAAAAGTCATCTGATGCATAGTTATTGTATGTTGACAATGGTTAACCCTTTACCTCATATAAACGCTTTTTAGACGCCTCTGCAGCAGACGGCGTTTTGAAAACATAGTGACAAAAGAAGAAATTGCTCAAACGAGCAATTTCTCCTTTTACCACAATGTTTTCCACTTTTAGTCATAGATTATCCATTCAATTAAAGAGTTTTTCATTTTGTGACAAAATATGTTCAAAGTCGTCTGTTGCAGAATTGTCGTATGAGGGTAAGGGTTAATACCGGTATTGAAGGAAAACGTAAAGGTTTCCGGTAAATATGCAGGAATGTACAATCTCATCTAAGGTTCCATTGTTGAAAAGGGAACTAATAGCAAACGGACCTCATTTTGCCCTTTAGGGGTATTATTGTCCTTCCGGTTAGGTATCGTTATGTGTGCTTGCCACTTACGGGGCTACACTTCTAGTTGTATAGTCAGAAGATGCATGTAAGTCTGGTGTTTAGCATATATATGAGCATTTCCACGAAACAAACCAACATGTTGGATTCTGCGTAAAGTATCGACCCGGATCAGCCTAAGCATGCCGTGCAGGCTAGCCTGGAAAGACACTTTCCGCCTTCTGTGGAGTTGCTGTTTCAGGAATCATTACGCTTAACCTCTATCCCCCTGAGACGGAATATGTCGGCCGGGATAAGCCTGCAAGGACTGCGCAGGCTGATCTGTGTCGATACATTACGCAGAATCCATAATGTTTTTTTGTGTGTGTAACGGTTCATATGTTGGCGTTATTAAAATGATCAGCTATGCTTACTACAAACATCATATAAGCAAATTAAAATAAAAACGACCGACCTTGACCTTTTATGGTGGAACGGCTGAAGTATGTGGATAGTGAAGACTCTGATGAGACTGAGAGTATATGTACACAGGCTCACCTTAGGCTTCACTCTCTACACATATCGAGGGCTTGGCGTGAAACGGTTGTAACTAAAATTTGTACTTTTTTTACCAAGGTTAATCACCTCGCCATAACGTCTTTAAAGCATTAAATCATTTTTCTTGGTAGACAATGGAAGTTTAGGTGCGTTCTGAGCATTGCATTGTTTACAAAGGGGTCAAAATTGCCCCTAAACCAGGGTTTTCAAAATAGGTTTTAAGTTACAACCGTTTCACGCCAAGCCCTCGATATGCAATAAGACCCCAAATAACAAGACGTGACTGAGTTAATTGTTGTCAGGTCTTGGCTGTATGTATACGGAATACAGTCCAACCTGTGTTTAAAGACCACCCATGGGAAGTGACCAATCCGGTCTTTGTTCACAGGTGGTCTTTAATTGCAGGGTCATTTATGCAGATAATGGGTAATTGGGAAATTAAAATTGTGTTTGCTATAGACAGGGAATTTGTTTACAAAAGTGGTCTTTAGCACAGGTTTGACTGTATATATTTACAATTGTTATTGAAATGAACAATTGCCAATTCCACCGACCTTCCCTAGTGATAAGTAATAGATAAATAGATATATAAATAGATAGAATTTATTGATTACACTATACATAGTTTTTCGTCATACAACACAAGTTTTGTTTGTTTTATTGGGGGTTTTACGCCGTTTTCAACATTAGTTCAGTTATATCACGGCGACAGTTCACTTATTCAAGATCCCTGGGTAAAAAATAAAAATAAACAAAAAGTAAATAAATTTCATGCACATGACACACTCGCGCAATAACTCATTGGGACCTTGTTTTTCAATATTTACTGCCAAAATAGTTTTAAAATCTTGAATACTTACTTCGTTGTCACTATAAGCATTATTTGCAGAAGTTTCAACAATTCAATTGGATCACTCTATATTTCGTCCAACAGGAAATGTGGTCAAATGTGATGTCTGAGTGGCAAAACATGTAGATTTCAGGACACACAGCTCATTACGAGCATTTCGAGGGCTTGGTGTGAAACGGTTGTAACTAAAATTGGTAATTTTTTACCAAGGTTAATCCCCTCGCCATAAAGTCTTTATAAGCGTTAAATCATTTTACTTGGTAAACAATGGAAATTTAGGTGCCATTGCTCATTCTGAGCAATGGCACCTAAATTTGCATTGTTTACAAAAGGGTCGAAATTGCCCCTAAACCAGGGTTTTCAAAATAGGTTTTGAGTTACAACTGTTTCACGCCAAGCCTTCGATTTGTCAGCGAAAGGGTTACATATTTTGTAAAACATGAATGATGAAATGTGTTGCAATCTTATTAACCCTTTCCCACCTGCAGACGCATTTTGAAGCGATAGCAGATGACTTTTGAAAATATGTGTGGCTAAATGTGAAATTACACATGATGAGCAATTTCTCCTTTGGCCACAAACTTTACTTAAAAACAATAAGGCTATCTTTTATGGGGATTTTTTAGGTTTTTGTCACAATGTTTTCAAAGTCGACTGCCGCAGATTGGCTGTACGTGGGAAAGGGTAAATAATGTTTAAAATATTACTTAAAAAGTATTACGTAGGGAATTCGGAAAAATTGGAGCCAGGAGATACGGTCATCATACAGATGTGTAGAATCATGCATACATGTAGTTGCCTTTACGTTTCAAAATGACAACAGCATGCGGGTTTCAAGTGTTGTTGTTTTGTATTTGTTAGCCACGTACATAGGTTAACATGAGATCATGGCCATCCCTCTTTCAACCTTATAATATGTTGTGTTGGTAATATTTGTTATTATTTGTTTTTGATCCACAGAGATGATAATCTAATTTTTTTATTTTTTTATTTTTTATTTGTATAACTTTGTTAGTAACGTACATAGGTTGAATTGAGATCGTGGCCATTCCCGTTTCAACCTCACACTAGGTTGTGTTAGTAATACTTTTATTATTTGTTTTTGATCCACAGAGATGATTATTGTTTCAATTGTTTGTCAATCAATTTTAGTTGGTAAAACAGGTATATTTCAACAGCATATGGGCCGTCCCGCGAGAAAACCCAACATAATGGCCTCTGCGTAATGTATCGACCCAGATAATCCTGCGCAGTCCGCGCAGATTGATCCGGGCCGACACATTCCGTTTCAGGGGGATAGAGATATAGAGTAGTGATTCCTGAAACAGAAAAATCCACAAGAAGCGAAAAGTGTCTGTCCGGGTAAGCCTGCTACCCATATCGTTTGTTCGAATTATTATTTTACTCCGCTTTCAACAGTATTTCAGCTATATTTGTCCTGGGTAATTATACCAGTAAATGGAAGACAGAGGTGCAGTGGTAGAGGGTTGGCCTCTCGTACTAAAGGTCCCGAGTTGGAATCCCGTGCTGAGCGGGTTCCATCTTTGGAATTTTGTCAAAACAAACGCCGCGAGTACTGGTCAAGTCTCTAGGAAGCAGACATCGACAGGGGGCGTAGCTTTGCAATAATCAATGTGTAGGCCGTCACTTGAGAAAAATCAACATTGTGGACTCTGCGTAAAGTATCGACCTGGATCAGCCTAAGCATGCCACACAGGCCTACCCGGATAGACACCTTTCGCCTCCTGTGGATTTTCTGTTTCGGGAATCCTACTCTTTACATCTATCCCCCTAAGACGGAATGTGTCGGCAGGATCAGTCTGTGAGGACGGCGCAGGCTGATCTGGTCGATACATTACGCAGATGTCTATCGCCGCAGCTGCATGTTGTAGCATTTTGAGAAAAGATGTGTAGGCACGTGCCTACAGTGCATAAAGGGAGCTACGCCCCTGCTCGAGGGTGGTTAATATAAGCTGAAAGCTTGTTTCGCAATCGATGTAAAATAAATAAGTTACTACCGGATTATCAGACGTGATGCTATAGTTTAAACATATTGAATTCGTTATAGTAAGGCACAATATAAACGTTACAAACAATTATTGCGCAAACGTAACCCTGATCGTAAATGAGGGAAGCCACTTCTACCATTTTACTATTTTTGGTAATCGTTACCATGTTCCCAAAGTTAATATGTACTCAGAATGTGTGCTCAAGTATCTGATTGGTCAGAAGCAAATTCGTTCTCTAAATCGACCAATCAGAACCCCTACTTGGAGCATGGAGTTCATATCTGAGCACTGAGAACGTTTTCAGAGTTTTAAAGTTTAGCACTCTGATCTCCCGCGCCCGTGGCGGACGCTCTAATCACGGGGTCAATCAATCAATATTGAAAAGTAAATGTGGGCTGTGCTCCAGGAAAAACATTTTTTAGTGTATTTTCATATCTTTGATTTGTTTGTGTATGTTTGGTTCCCCTTCTCTTTGATTCTGTTGCATACTATAGTTTGTAACGCATGTAAATATGTGATGACGAGGAACATTTATTGTTCAAGTTTAATAATAAAACGAATTGAATTAAATTTAACCCTTTCCCTCATACTACAAGTTTGCAGCAGACGCCTCGAAATGTATATTGGCACAATATTGAAAATCTCTCTAAATGAAAGCACAACTATACAATGATTTCGAAAGTCGTCTACTGCAGAGAAGTCAGAAAGTGTCTGTATGTGGGAAAGGGTTAAGATAATAGTAACTCAAGACGCATCTGCAGCAGACGACATTTGAAAGCAGAATGTGTTTTCAATTATGCTTAATAATTATGCTTTCATTTATACAGATTTCCATTGTTTGCCTATATGTTTTTAAAGGCATGCTACAAATGTGTTGTATGTTTGAAAGGGTTCATAGTTATATTGAGCATAATTACAAGCCGGAAGCATTATAAGTCTTACGCGGAGTTAAGTTGTAAATATCTAGAAAAATACTGATATTCTTATGTAAATAAAATGGGCAATATGGTGAGTTAATATTTCATTCTATGATCCATACCAATGGTCTTGTGAAATTAAGGAGCAAAGATTCTGGAATAGAAGTTACGGAACAAAGATTCTGGAATAGAAGTAACGGAGCAAAGATTATGGAATAGAAATTACGGAGCAGCATAGATTGTGGGATAGACATTACGGTGCAACGACACTGGAATAGAAAGTACGGAGTAAAGATTCTGTATCAGAAATTACGCAGCAAAGATTCTGGAAACGAAAAAACGCAGTATAGAAAAAAACGGAGCAGCAAAGATTCTGGAATAGAACAAATAGCAGAGTATAAAAGTTACGCGCAGCAACGAATCTGGAATAGGAATTATGCAGCAAAGATTCTAAGATATAAATTACGCAGCAAAGATTTTGGAATAAAAAAACGCAGCAGAGATTCTGAAATAGAAATTTCGCAGCAAGGATTCTGGTATAGAAACAACGGAACAAAGATTCTGGAGTTGAAATTATGGTGCAGCAAAGATTCTTGAATAGAAATTATTGAGCAGCAAAGATTTTGGAATAGAAATTACGAAACACAGAGTCTAGAAAAGAAATTATAGAGCAAAGATTCTGGAATAGAAAATACGCAGCAAATATTCTGGGATAGAAATTATGGAGCAACAAAGATTCTGGAATAGAAATTACGGAACACAGATTTTGGAATAGAAATTACGGAACACAGATTCTAAAATAGAAATTACGGACCAAAGATTCTGGAATAGAAAATACGCAGCAAAGATTCCGGAATAGAAATTATGGAGCAGCAAGGATTCTGGAATAGAAATTATGGAGCAAATATTCTGGAATAGAAATTACAGAGCAAAGATTCTGGAATATAAATAATGGAGCTGCTACGATTCTGGAATAAAAATGACGCAGCAGAGATTCTGTAATAAAAATTACGGAGCAAAGATTCTGAAGAAATTACGGAGCAGCAAGGATTCTGGAATAGAAATTACGGTGCAAAGATTCAGGAATAGAATTTCGGAACACAGATTCTGAAATAAAAGATTCTGGAATAGAAAATACGCAGCAAAAATTATGGAATAGAAAATACGCAGCAAAAATTATGGAATAGAAATTACGGAGCAACGATTCGGGAATAAAATTAACAGAGCAATGATTTTAGAATAGAAAGTACGGAGCAAAGATTCTGGAATATAAATTACGGAGCAGCAAAGATTCTGGAATGGAAATTACGGAGCAAAGATTCTGGAATAAAAATTACGTGGCGGCAACGATTCTGGAATTGAAATTACGGAGCAAAGATTCAGGAATAGATTTAACGGAGCAAAATTTTTAGAAAAGAAATAACTGAGCAGAAGGATTCCGGAATAGAAATTACGCAGCAATGATTCTGGAATAGAACTTACGGAGCAAAGATTCTGGAATAGAAATTACGGGGCGGCAAAGATTCTGGAATATAAATTACGGTGCAAAGATTCAGGAATATAAATTACGGAACACAGATTCCAAAATAGAAATTATGGAGCAAAGATTCTGGAATAGAAATTACGTAGCAAAGATTCTGGAATAGAAACTACGGAGCAAAGATTCCGGAATAGAAATTACGCAGCAAGTATTCTCGAATAGAAGTTACGGAGTAAGGATTCTAGAATAGAAATAATGGAGCAGCAAAGATTTTAGAATAGAAATTACGAGCAGCAAAGATTCTGGAAAATAAATTACGGAGCAAAGATTCTGGATTGCTCACTTGAATTAAGCAATGTGATTTGTCATGCCAATCACAACAAGGCTAATTTTGAGGCAAAACATCAAAGACGCCGCGCATGATGTTGAAGCATGACTTAAAGGAAGCAGATGCAGTTCAGTACATTTAAATAACCAGTGCAAACAGACAGAATGTAAATATTTCGAACAAGAAAGCCAAATGTCCCTTTATTTTAAACAAGAAAGCCAAGATGTGCCTATATTGCTCACCCGGCTACCTTAGCCTATATAAAAAGGTTACCAAGAGCAGAAAGGGCCAATATTGACGTAGGGATTAAACGTTTTATATGCTACAATCTATGTGATATTCAGCATGTGAAATTTAGTCGTGAAATGACAAGTTTAGTCCTGAAACCGTTTGGTTTACAGTTTCCTTAACATTCACTGCAACTATAAAGTGTCATAAAAGCTGAAGTTTCTCAAGGTATTTTTTTTACCAATAAACTGTTTTTAAATCCTCTACAAAAATAAGAAAGAAGGTCAATAAGTCCATTATAACAATTTTGCTGGTTTTCAAAAGGAACCGAGCTCTCATGTATATCAAGCTACTGTTTAAGTTTGGTAAACATCGGATAATAAATGATGACTTTATCGTGTTCACAAGAAATTGTGGACAGACGACGGATGACGGACGACGGACGACTGGCCATAATCCCGTGGTTTTCGAAAAGAACCGAGCTCTCATGGATATCTAGCTACTGAATAAGTTTGGTAAACATCGGAAAATAAATGAAGTTCTTATCGTGTTAACAAGGTCAATTATAAAAAAGTTGCCAATTTAAAAGGGCCATAATCCAGTCATGTATGGATGGATCTGGCTGGTTTTCGAAAGGAACCGAGCTCTCATGTATATCTAGCTATTGTATAAGTTTGGTAAACATCAGATAATAAAGACTTTATCGTGTTCACATGAAATTGTGGACAGACGACGGACAGCGGACGAAGGGCGATCACAAAAGCTCACCTTGTCACTACGTGACCCATATTCGAACTTGGCCTAGATATCATCAAGACAAATATTCTGACAAAGTTTCAACATGCTCAACCAAAAATGTGGCTTCCAGAGTGCTAGTGACCTAATTCTTGACCTGACATGACCTATATTCGAACTTGGCCTAGATATCACTAAGACGAACATTCCGACAAAGTTTCAACATGTTCAAGTTTAAAATGGGGCTTCCAGAATGTTAACAAGATTTTCCTTAAATTTGGCCTAGTGACCTAGTTTTTGACCGGACATGACCCATATTCGAACTTGGCCTAGATATCACTAAGACAAATATTCTATCTAGTTTCAACATGCTCAAGTTTAAAATGCGGCTTCCAGAGTGTTAACAAGAGTTTCCTTCAATTAAGCCTAGTGACCTAGTGTTTGACCAGACATGACCTATATTCGAACATGGCCTAGATTTGATGGAGATATATGTTCTGATAAACTTTCATGAAGATTGGATGAAAATATCGTCTCTAGAGTGTAAACAAGCAAATGTTGACGACGAACGACGAACAACGGACAAAAGGCGATCACAAAAACTCACCTTTAGCTAAAAATAAACAAAAGAAAATGGTCAAGTCAGTTTCCCAAGAGCAAAGAGCGAAAACCAGTTGGTACGAATCGTTCATCTCGAACGAAACATGAAAAACCGGGTACGAATTAAATAAGAATGACCAAAATATGCTGCATTTACAAATAATAGAATGGGTCACGTTACGGCCATGCCTATTGCATAGTTGGGTTTACGTTGTTTTTACAGTTTGTAGAATTATACTGTAATATGTAGCAATTAAAATGAATAATTATTGATTTTTTAAAGATTAAAATCTCAATATTGTAAATAGGCAAAAACATCGCCAGAAACCTTTTTTCTGAGCTTTGATGAATCGGGTTGTAAACCAAACTATAAAAAAAGCGTAGCCTAGGAAGTTGGGGGAAAGTTATTAAATACCCATTAAATGTGTCTAAAGTTTTGTAATGACGGTAGAAGACATACGTATTTTGTATCTTGCTGTTTCTTAAACCATTTTATACAATTTATTTATTCATAATTTTTGTTTGTTTTTTTTTCAAACATATAACAGAGTTTTTCTTAGCAATCATAATGTGTGTTGCTCCCTTTTCGCTTACGTCACCCCATGGTACAACATTAAAACCTATCCCATATTGACGCCGCGTGGAACAAACTCGGAGGAGAAGAATTTCAAAGATTATTTTTTTTGGTTGCCATGAAAACGAAAAGTCTGCATGGTTCAAAACGATTGAAGGAATTTTGGAAAGGACATGGAGAGGATACATGATGCGAAGTTTCATCCCAATTGTAATTTCAGTCCATATTGTAACACAATTGCACCATTAAATGTTTACAAAATTGATTGTATTTAACGGCACCATATTAACCCTTTCCTTCATATAAGACGCTTTCTGACGCCTCTGCAGCAGACGACTTTTTGAAAACATAGTAACAAAAGAAGAAATTGCACAAAACGTGCAATTTCTCCTTTTGTCACAATGTTTTCCACTTTTAGTCATAGGTTATCCATTCAATTATAGAGATTTTCCATTTTTTGACAAAATATGTTCAAAGTCGTCTGCTGCATAATTGTCGTATGAGGGAAAGGGTTAATAGTACTCAACAACGTTGACCTGATCCTGACCTTTGTGCAAAGATAGCTATATTTATGGCGTACATGTATTGCCATTTAAATTAAAAAGGACAGCATCGGTGGTAGAGCCTCCGCAGAAGGTCACAGGTTCGATCCCAGGCCGGGTCATACCAAAAGTGGTATTAATGAATGCCTTCATTGACGCTAAGGGTTGCGGGGTTAGCAATACGTCCAACTGATTGGTGTCAGCATAAATGGATCAGTAGTACTGGTTATTTACCCAGGAAACGCCCTGATATAACTGAAACATTGTTGAAAGCAGCGTAAAGCACCTAACGATCAATAAATTAAAAAGGTGTGCTCTTTATCTCGGGTTACTATTTGCGTTGACAAATCTTGATTATATTCGAAGTAAGTAGGTGTATGCCATTAATATAAATATTTCAGGAAGGTTAAGAATGTGGTTAACCCATTCCCACATACAACAAATATGCAGCAGACGACTTTAAAAACCTATATACAAAAACATGAACAATCTCAAAAAATGAGAGTTAAATTATTTTAGAGAGAGTTGAAAAAATAGTGGCAATAGGAGAAATTGATTGTTTTGAGCAATTTATTCTTTCGTCACAATAATTTCAAAAGAAGTCCGTTTCAGAGGCGTCAGAAAGCGTCTATATGAGGGAAAGGGTTTATAGTGTCTACTAAATGTCGAGTTATAGTTTTGTATCCTTATCTTTCTGGTATTTTATCTTTTCCATATCATATACAGTGTAACCTATGTATATAGAACATCCATGGGAGGCAACATTCTGGTCTTTGTTCACAGGTGGTCTTTAATTACAGGGTCACACATGCAGAACATCAGTAATTGGGAAGCTAAAAGAGTGGTTGCTATAGACAGGGAATTGCTATTCCAAGGTTGTTTTCACCACTGGGTTGACTGTATAGCATTCCGTATTAATCCTTCCAAACATACAGCAATTCACGACTTTCAAAACATCTAGATAAAAACTTTTCTCAGACCATAACCAATTTTCTGCAATCCTTTCCAAATCATTGTGTGCTAAAGAGAAATCGTCATTTTGAACAGTTTGTAGATTGTTTTCAACAGCTGATCTTAATAATGCGAATCTAAAAGCAGCACCACCAGTCGGTCATACAAAAAGAAACTGACCCAGTATCCAGGTAAACCAGGTGGCAAAAAATAATACATATTATGAAAGCTTGGCAAACATCTACAAAAATACTTCTGCTAACGTTGGATTCAAACGCAGATTTCCTGTATCAAGTTTGCAACATTATAAACTTAAATTATTGAGGCAAAACTAAAAGAGCTAAGAGGAGAAGACTTTCATAAAAAACTTTAATAATATATTTGCACAAAGACTCTCACCCAATTAACAAACATAACAATCATACTCACTTCACTCACTTAGAGGTAAATTCTCTAGCAAAACCCATCAACTTGTCTATTGTAACTGTTAATCATTTAACCCTTTCCCGCATACAACAAATCAGCAGCAGACGACTATGAAAACATATTGGCAAAAAAGAGAATAATCTCCATAAATGAATGCTTAATTATTAAATAGAGTTGAAAACATTGTGGCGAAAGGAGAACTTGCTCATTATGAGCAATTTATCCTTTTGTCACAATGTTTTCAAAAGTTGTCTGCTGAACGTCTGTATATGGGAAAGGGTTAACCCTGTCCCATCTACGGATGCATTTTGGCACATCTGCAGCATATAATATTTGAAAACATTATGGCAAAAAGGAGAAATTATTCATAATGAGCAATTCTCCCTTTGCCACATTGATTTCATTTCTTAACTTTCATTTATACAGATGTTCTGTATTGCTGATCAGGTGTGTTCAAAGTCAATTTGTTGTATGTGGACAAGGGTTAACTTGAAAGTAGTCAACTTTAGATCTACAATGACTTTGAAAGCATGACCTTGACGTTCTCTTTGGTGTTTACTTAATTAATCCTTTCCCACATACAGACGTTTTCTTACGCCCGTTTTCAATATTTACACTTTCGTTTAAAGATGATTTCAATACTTTTTCCAAGTTGTCTGTTGCAGATTTGTGTATGTGGGAATTGGTTAAGAATTCTTAACAGCTAAAAGTGCTGTCACGCTTGAAAGATTGTCTTACATATTTCCATAATCTCTACTTTTTCAGCCTACTGTGGAAGAAAATGTACTTCAGTGATATTTACAGTTACAAATGATAAATAAAACACAATATTTACATCAATTTAATCTTAACCCTTTCCCATATACAACAATTCTACAGCAGATGAAAATATTCAGACAAAATTATGGAAAAGCTCGATAAAATAATGTACAATTATTACATAGTTGCAAACAATGTGACTTATTGTCAGCAATTTCACCATTCACCATACTGTTTTAAATAGCGAGTTTCTGCATCTAGTTAAAAAATGTGTCTGCACATGGGAAAGGGGTTATGTCGCAAAACAACATCTCTCACACCATAAGCAGCTTTGTCACCAGCATCCCAATAAGAACATGTATGCTCAGTTTATTGTTTACCAGATTATCTTAACCCTACCCTCATACGACAATTCTGCAGCAGACGACTTTGAAAATATTTTGTCAAAATATGGAAAATCTCTATAATTGAATGACTAAACCATGACTAAAAGTGGAAAACATTGTGGCAAAAAGAAGAAATTGCTTGTTTTGAGCAATTTCTTCTTTTGTCACTATGTTTTCAAAAAAGCTGTCTGCTACAGAGGCGTCAGAAAACACTACGACAAAAATAATGGAAATCTTTATTAAACAAAGTATCATTACTGAAAAGAGTTGAAAATATTGTGATAATAGAGGGAAATTGCTCTTTTAAATAATTAAACTGTTATTAAAGCAAAGATATCAAAAGGTTAAACAGATATTTACAGTGACAATGCAACAATGTAGCCGTTAATCCTTCCCCACTAGCAGACATTTTTGAGGCATTTGCAGCAGACGACTTTTTGAAAACTTTGTGACGGAAGTCCATCTTGTTACAATTACACAACGCTGATTTTCCGTGAGCACTATTCACATATTCCGTTGCCTTCAGGCATATTATATGCTATATTACCTTGCCAATGAATGCATCTGATGTAAATATACAAAAAAAAAAGTTTAAGGCAGCATAGACAAAAATATTAGAAATGAAGAATTTAAACCAGTAATTCTCTTTTTTTTCAAGAAAATGTTCAGACGGGAGTCAAATGCAAATAAGTTATGAGTTAAATAAATGTGAGAAAGGTATGCAAATGAGATCACTTCTTAACCCTTTCCAACATATGACAATTCTGCAGCAGACGACTTTAAAACATATTGGCAAAAAATGTGAAATATCTCCATAAATGAGAATTTAATCATTAAATCGAGTTGAAAACATTGTTGCAGAGGGGAAATTGCTCATCATGAGCAATTTCTCCTATTGCAACAATGTTGTCAAAAGTCCTCTGCTGCAAATGCATTGATATGAGTCTGCAGGTGGGAAAGGGTAAACCATTTTCCACCTGTTGACACAACTGCAGCAGACAACATTGGAAAACATTCTGGTAATGGCAGAGATTGCTAGAAATTGCTCAAAATGAGCAATTTCTCTATTTAAGGCAATGTTTTCAATTAAAAATTATCTGTTAATTTTCAGATTTTTTTTCATTTTTTTTCAAAATTGTTTGCTGCAGATTGGTTGTGTGTGGCAAAGGTTGTACATAAAAAAAAATACAGTTAAAAACAAAGGGGCTGCCTGATATTTTGTAGGAAAAAGTTTCTTAAGTTCAATATAAATTACAAACATTAAAATATAAGGATGCAAAAATCAAGATAATACCTGTTTGCTTATACAGTATTTAACCCTTTCCCTCATATAGACATTTTCTGACACTTCTGCAGCAGACGGCTTTTTGAAAACATGGTGACAAAAGAAGAAATTGCTCAAAACGAGCAATTTCTATTTTTGCAACAATGTTTTCCACTTTTAGTCATAGGTCATCCATTTAATTATAGAGATTTTCTATGTTTTGACATAATATGTTCAAAGTTGTCTGCTGCAGAATTGTTGTATGAGGAAAAGGGTTAAAATGTTGTGAAAAATAAAGCAATTGCTAAATATGAGCAACTTCTACGGTTTCCACATTTCATTCATAAGTCATGGCTCTAGATAAGGGGTGTTTTGTATTTTTTAAATCATTATTTGACCCTCTAACCCTATGTTGTGGGTACTAAATAGGATCAACTCATTGAGATGATTCTTTTTAAGTACCCACATCATAGGGCTTGATTTGGGTAACAAGAAATATTTTATGGGGAAAAAGAAATGTATAACCTTCCTTACCTGGAGACCTCTGATAAGTTGTCTAAATTTTTCTGTATCTGTATCAGTAAAAGCAATTGTGTAGTCTCTAACAAAACTATCAGCAATATATATCCTATAGAAACAACATCCCCCCCCCTCCCCCAACTATTATTTGATTGTTTAATTATTTACTGCTTTATGCTGCTTTCAATGCTTCTTCCGTTATTTCATGGCGTTTCCTGGGTAAGTTACCAGTACTACTGGTCCATTTATCCTGACACCAGCAATTTTCAAAGTCTTTCCGCACCAACAAACAAATAAGATGTCTTTCCGCAACAACAAACAAATGAGACACAAACCAATGGGTTGACACAAAAATATGTTGTATAACAACTCACAATTTATTAATTAAGTTGATTGTTTTAGGAAAGTCTCATTCATGTTCCTTTCATATTTTAAAAGAAGCTTTGATGCTGATGCATCCACACACATAGGGACGTACAGAGTGATGATACCATTCCTGTATCCCCTAATCTATTGATGGGGGATAAACGACTAGCTGTTATACCAAAACTGAGTTTATAAGGTATGACTTGCATATTTTTATGAAAAAGAAGCCACAATGCTTGACCGATCGCTTTAGGATTAGTCTGATTTGAAAATATTCGAGGAAAAAACATTGCAAAATCTTGAAATTAACCCTTTCTCTCATAAAACAATTCTGCAGCGGGACAACTTTGAACATTTTATGTCAGAAAATAGAAAATCTCTATAATGGAATGGATAACATGACTTAAAGTGGAAAACATTGTGGCAAAAGGGTAAATTGCTCGTTTTGAGCAATTTCTTCTTTATGTTTTCAAAAAGCTGTCTGCTGCGGAGGCGTCAGAAAGCGTCTATATGAGGGAAAGGGTTAATGAAACCTTTCTTTAAAACTTCCAATAAAAGCCACCAACAGCACTGTTAGTGGTGTAATGTTTTATGATCAGCCCCTTGTTCATCTGTAATTGCCACAGGAAGTAGACTAGAATATTACGACCCGCGCATCTTCTTGGCTCTGTTCTACAGGACAGTATGGGCATTTTACCCTGAAAAATAAAAACTTCACATTTAAAACGTCTTCTCACACGCTGATGCATGTTGACCGATCTGCAGCGTATAACAATTGAAATCATTGTGGCAAAAGGAGAAAATTCTCATAATGAGAATTTAAGCCATTTGCCACTCAGTGAGACGATTCTTTTGAGTACCCACAGCATAGGATTTGGTTGAGTAATAAGAGAAATATTGTGGGGAAAAGACCTGTTCACTCCCTCTTATATAGTCCACTGGTGCATAACAATGACTATTACATTGTCTTGATTAAATTGTGTGACATATAAAAACAATTTTAGAAAGAAAAAGTGGGGAGAAAACAACAACAGCTAAGAGAAATGGGGAGTAAGAAGCCAGAGAGAGAGAGGGATTTCCTTACTTGTTTCCTGTTGATAATTTATGTAAAGCGTCTCTCGAGATCACATGACCACATATAAGTCTGACGGGTGGATTATTCTCGGTACTTTGTTGGCGTAGAATGGGACATGCAAATATGGAGTGGTATCTGTAATCACTTCCTAGATCTATCTCCACCTGAAAAAAGGTTCATTCATTAGAATGATGCACTCTGAAAAAACCGCAACCAAAGTGTAATTTTAACAAGTATAGGCAAACCATCAACTTGCACAGCCACTATTGTATTTCTGATTAGATCACTGAAAAAATATACAATGTATGTTATAAATTCTATATTCTTTGTATAGCAATTCTCTGTCTATAGTAAACACACCTTTTATTTCCCGATGATTCATTTTCTACATAAATGAACCTGTAACTAAAGACCACATTGTTCTCTTCCCATAGGTGGTCTTTAACCCTTTCCCTCATACGACAATTCTGCAGCAGACGACTTTAAACATATTTTATCAAAAGATAGAAAATCTCTATAATTGAATGGATAACCTATGACTAAAAGTGGAAAACATTGTGGCAAAAGGAGAAATTTCTTCTTTTGTCATTATGTTTTCAAAAAGCTGTCTGCTGCAGAGGTTTCAGAAAGCGTCTATATGAGGGAAAGGGTTAAACACATATTTGACTGTAAAAACATTTGTACATTATACAGTTTACTTACTGGTAATTCATCTTTGTTCGTCCACACACTAGATACCTGTCTTTGCTGCATGACTTGTCTGATGTTTAACAAGGGAGGTAAAGCTTTACAACCGGCTCTGATACTATAAATAGAATACATAAACAAAACTTAAAATCTTTGCCATATATTACAAATCTGCAGCAGACAACTTTGAAGTAATGTTGGCAAAAATATGGAAAATGTCTTAAACTCTTTCCCCCATATGACAAATCTGCAGGCAGATGATTTTGAAAATATCAAGGCAAAATATGAAAAATCTCTATAAATGAAAGTAAATATAAAACTATGTAAATATAACCAATTCCAAATTTCAAATTGTATAAATGAAAGTATAATTATTAAAAAGAGTAAATTGCATAGTGACACAAAAACGAAATTGCATATCATGAGCAATTTCTTCTTGTCTCACAATGGTTTAAAATATTGTCTGTTGCAGAGGTCTCATTATTGAAAACAATGTGACCAAAGGAGTAATTGCTTATTTTTCAACTTTTTTCAGTATTCATACCTTCATTTAAAAAAAAATAATCATATTTCCGCCTAGAGGTTTTCAATGTCGTCTGCTGTAGATTTGTTGTATGTGGGAAAGGGTTAAACCCCTGGCCCATCATGGCATGTACAAGGTATAACCTTATAAAAAATCTCTGTATATGTATCATATATATTGAGTTCAGCACCTTTAAGCAGCAACCCAGGGGGTAGTTTTAATTTGGCACCTAAACACAGGTGGCTGCTTTTATACATTGATTAATCAATTGGGCTAAATGCCTTTCAACAATTTGTCAGCCATATGACGGTGGCCAATTCACTTACTCACGTATTTCCTAACTTTCTGACACCAGTACTTCACACAACATTCTTTCCAAGCAACTAGCTGCTTTTCCACATAGACTGATAGACCATTGGTGAAAGATAAATGACGCTTGTCACAGTGACTTTTGCCAAATGTCTGAAAAAAAGTTGGCCGATCTGGGATTCAAATTCACAACGCCTGGATTGACAACCCACGTTGCTAGCGGGGCTCTGTGTTGCACAAGTTTATTGCTAAACAGAGGTGTCTGCTAATACAAGTTTGAAAGTACACTTCCCAAACACTGACGGGTCCCCCAACTGATTTTATTTAGACCTCTGTTAAAATATTACCAAACACTGAGGGGGCTTTCAACAGACATGCCCATGAGTGCACATGCATCCCGTGTAAATACATCGCAGATCTCGTCCCAGTATATGGGGTCCAACAGGAATGTGTAAGGTGAGTTCTGTATTCCCTGCTTCATGTATAGCATGCTGCCCATCAATACCTGTAAATCTAGAACGATAATAAAACGATTTGTTAAATTGCTGATGCAAAATCTAAATCCAAAATCATTGAATTTGTTTCTATTATTCTGTCCTTTAACATTTTCCATTGTAAGGAAACAAACAGACATAATTTCAAAATTCAAATAAAGTTTTTTTTTTAAATAACTGTCAGCATGACTTAACCCTTTCCCACATAAAACTAATTTGCAGCAGACTTCTTTGAACATATTTTGTCAAAAAATAGAAAATCTCTATAATTGAATGGGTAACCTATGACTAAAAGTGGAAAACATTGTGTCAAAAGGAGAAATTGCTTGTTTTGAGCAATTTCTTCTTTTGTCACTATGTTTTCAAAAAGCCGTCTGCTGCAGAGGCATCAGAAAGCGTCTATATGAGAGAAAGGGACAAGCTTTTTCTGTCTTTTAACACTTCAATACCTGCAGAAATTGTCCTGTTTACAATTGCCAACTGTTGCATAACTTTAATTGCGTAATTATAACATTTCAAAGTGTGTCTACTCTGAACAGCAAATCTGGAAAAGTCATGAAAATTTGATGTATAATCAAAAATGAACCTTAAGTACAGTCAAGCCGCATTAATTCAGACACTTTGGTTACATGAGATCAAAGTCCAGATAATGAATCTACCGGAGTATCAATTTTGGAAAGTAATTTGACGGACGCAAAAGTACTGAATGAGCCGGAAAGTTGGACTCAAATGATCGCATATAATATTTCCCCAGATAGTGTCCTGATAATTTTTGTATCTTTAGCAAAATGCAATCAAAGTGGATTTTTTAAATAACTGTCAGATGACTTTAGCTCTTCATTCATGACATTTATTTACCTTTTATTGTTGCACAGTTTGATGTAAGCATTGCTTAATCCTATTATATACAAAAACATCAAAATATACAAGTATTGAATAGCTTATTATTTTTTATTATATGAGGGAAATGGTTAAGGGGATCAACAGGCTCTACTGTACTCTGCACATGGTCTATATTAGTTAACCTGTTTTCAAAATACAGACAAATTTTCATGCATCTGCAGCAGACGATTTTTGAAATTATTGCGACAAAAGAAGAAATTGCTCATGTACTCAGATATTTCTCCTTTTGCCACAATGTTTAAACCCTATTCAATGATTATTTATGATTTAAAGAGATTATTCATAATTTAAAGAGATTATTCATAATTTTGCCTGGATTTTTTCAAAGTCATCTGCTTCAAACTTGTTATATAAGACAGCTTTTTGAAAACATAGTGACAAAAGAAGAAATTGCACAAAACGTGCAATTTCTCCTTTTGCCACAATGTTTTCCACTTTTAGTCATAGGTTATCCATTTAATTATGGAGATTTTCTATGTTTTGACAAAATACGTTCAAAGTCGTCTGCTGCAGAATTGTCGTATGAGGAAAAGGGTTAACCCTTTCCCACATACAACAATACTGCAGCAGACGACTTTGAAAACATCAAAGCAAATACACGGAAAAGCTCTATAAATGTTGGTATAATTACTGAAAAGAGTTGAAAACATTGTTGCAAAAGAAGAAATTGCTCGTATTCAAAAGTCATCTGCTGCGGAGGCGTCAGAAAGCGTCTATATGAGGGAAAGGGTACACAGCATGATTGGAGGTCTACATACCTCTTGGATGTCTATCAGCAAATCTAGCCAGTTCCCTGGCAAACTGTAAAGCCTGTGTCTGCCTCTCCGGTCCTCCTGACAGTATCTCTATGAAGTGTAACCGGTGTAATTTAAACTCTAGGAAACTGTTATGTTCGTCTAGTTTGTCCTTGTTTGCTGCTGCCCAGCTGAAGAAGAAAGTACGAAGATTAAAGTATTTGCAACTGATATTCCATAACTTTTAAAACACTAGTATGTTCTGGTACTGATTTGTTTATCCTGACAACAGTTAAACAGCAGGGCTCCTGATTCTTATACCAGCACACCTGAGTGCACAGGAGGAAAGGGGCCACTATCAGACAGGGATGTGCTACTCATACTTACTCCAGTACCATTTTTCAAGTACTCAGCAGTACTCAGTACTTGTCTTAAATTATGAGAACAAGTCCTAGTATTTACTTGAGTACTAATGTAAAATGGCCAGCACTTATGAGTACTTTACAAGTACGCTTGTGTGTGAAATGCTAAATATATTCTATTTCAAATTTGAAAATATCATGATTTTATTTGTGACCCATCATTGTCTACATTTATACCATATACAAGTATAATAATTTAAAAAAATCTCTACTCGGAATGTACTTGTGAGAACTATAAGTAGTACTCAGTACTTACTTGAGTACAAACTTAAAAGTGAGTACTCAGTACTTATTCAAGTACACCTTAAGCATCCAGTCCTGAGTAATGACTCAGGAACTAAACCCCAGTACTCGACTCATTCCTGCTATCATTATACAATGATACATAATGTAAACCAGCATGATATATCCTGTCCTAGCATACAGGGAGTACTAGAACCACCATCAAAACGAAAAACATTCAAAGAAAGTAAAACTAGAGATTGCTTTTTTGAAAAAGCGCTTGTCTCCCCATTTGTGTGGTCGTAGGGGAGGAAAAGAAATGATGGAGATGAATTTTTTAGTTTTGGACTGGAGATGAAGCAACAGTGACAATCCTCAGTTATTGAGCGGAAACCATTTTTCAGCTGAGGGTTACCATGACCTTGATCTTTGACCTAGTGACCTCAAAATTAATAGGGGTCATTTGCTGCTGGTGACCAACCTGCACACCAAGTATGAAGTTCCTGGGCCCAAGCAATCTTCAGTTATTGAGCGGAAACCATTTTTCAGCCAAAGGTCACCGCGACCTTGACCTTTGACCAACTAACATCAAAATCAATAGGGGTCATCTACAGGTTAGGACCAAGCTGCACACCAAGTATGAAGTTCCTGGGTTTAAGCGTTCTTGAGTTATTGAGTAAAACACATTTTTCGGCTGAAGGTTACCGTGACCTTCGACATTTGACCTTGTGACCTCAAAATCAAACAAATTCAATAAAGGTCATTTACTGGTTAGGACCAACCTGCACACCAGGTATGAAGTTCCTCAACATAAGCATTCTTTAGTTATTGAGAGGAAACCATTTTTCAGCTGAAGGTTACCATGACCTTGACCTTTAAGCTAGTGACCTCAAAATCAATAGGGGTCATCTACTGGTGGTGACCAACCTGCACACCAAGTATTAACTTCCATGGCCAAAGCATTCTACAGTTATTAAGCAGAAACAATGTTTCAGCTCATTGTCACTGTGACCTTTCAGCTCAAGGTCACTGTGACCTTGACTTTGACCTAAAAATTAATAGGGTCTTCTACTGGGCATGGCCAACCTGCATACCAAGTATGGAGTTCCTCGGCCCAAGCGCTCTTCAGTTATTGAGCGGAAACCATTTTTTACCTCACAAGGTCACCATGACCTTGACCTTTGACCTTCTGACATCAAAATCAATAGAAGTCATCTACTGGTCATGACCAACCTGCATACCAAGTATAAAGATCCTGTGCCTAAGCGTTCTTCAGTTATTGAGCGGAAACAAGTGTGACGGATGTGACCTTGACCACTGTGACCTTGACTTTTGACCTAGTGACCTTAAAATTAATAGGGGTCATTTGCTGGTGGTGACCAACCTGCACATCAAGTATGAAGTTCCTGGGCCCAAGCAAAAACTATTTATCAGCTCATTGTCACTGTGACCTTTCAAGCTCATGGTCACTGTGACCTTGACTTTAGACGTACTGACCTCAAAATAAATAGGGGTCTTGTACTAGGCATGGCCAACCTGCATACCAAGTATGGAGTTCCTCAGCCAAAGCGTTCTTCAGTTATTGAGCGGAAACCATTTTTTACCTCACAAGGTCACCATGACCTTGACCTTTGACCTTATGTTATCAAAATCAATAGGGGTCAGCTACTGGTCATGACCAACCTGCATACCAAGTATGAAGTTCCTACGCCCAAGCGTTCTTCAGTTATTGAGCGGAAACAAGTGTGACAGGCGGAAGGACAGAAGGAAGGACGGACGGACGGAACGGGCAAAACAATATGTCACCCCCATGTAATGGGGGAGACATAATTAAAGAAATGATAATTGTAAGGAGACAAGAAAATGCAGGAAAGTGTGTCATACCTCAATGCTGGTTGCAATCTCCTTTGTTTCAGCGCCCCAAGTATTCTGTGTAATTCTAAAAATGGCTCCATCTGTATTGGTTCTAAGTTAAGCTCAGCCTCCTGCAAACACACAGTTGATTAATTGATTGTTTGGAGTTTTATGCCGCTTTCAGCATTTTTCTCACCTATAGTTATATCACAGCGTTTCCTGGGTAAGTTACCAGTACTACTGGTTCATTTATGCTGACATCAGCCAGTAAGTCGTAATGCTAACCCTGGAATCCTGAGCACCAAGGATGGTAGCCATTACTACCATCAGAGCCATAGATAAAGGCATTTTTTGATAGTTTAACCTTTTCCCATATATTGAAGCTTTCTGATGCCTCGGCACCACACAGCTTTTGCCACAATGTTTTCAACTATATTAAATAACTGTTCTTTCATTTAAAGAGAATTTCCAAACGTTTCACTTTAAGTTGTCTGCTGCAGATTTTTTGAAAGTGTGAAAAGGTTTAACCCTTTTCCTCATATAGATGCTTTCTGACGCCTCTGTAGCAGACAGCGTTTTGAAAACATAGTGCCAAAAGAAGAAATTGCTCAAAACGAGCAATTTCTCCTTTTGCCACAATGTTTTCCACTTTTAGTCATAGGTTATCCATTCAATTAAATAGATTTTCTATTTTTTTGACAAAATATGTTCGAAGTCGTCTGCTGCAGAATTGTTGTATGAGGGAAAGGGTTAAAGCAGACGGCGTTTTGAAAACATAGTAACAAAAGAAGAAATTGCACAGAACGTGCAATTTCTCCTTTTGTCACAATGTTTTCCACTCTTAGTCATAGGTTATCCATCTTAGTTACAAAATATGTTCAAAGTCGTCTGCTGCAGAATTGTTGTATGAGGGAAAGGGTTAAATTCCCATTTGACCTCCAATCCTTATGTTGTAGGTACTACATGTAATTGGTTCAGTGAGACAACTCTTTTCACCCACAAAATTTGTCTATCTTGTTCTCTGGTATATCATATCGATAGTACCTAGTACCGGTAAGTAACCTGGAGTAGGTATTTCACTGGGTGATAGAAACTCATCCCAATTTTCATTTGCTCATACTCCTAGGGACACACCTTAAAAGTTGATGGTGCCCGACTTTGTTTTGGAACCAAATTTGAAAATTTCACCTCAGTGATGTTTATTTAGTGTGTTCCAAAAGGACATATATCTTGTTGATGTCCATGTTATAGTAAATAGTGAAAACATTTTTTTTTTCTTTTTATATAAAATTTAATCTTGTAGGTTATAGAAAAATGTATAGTTTTGTTTAATCCTTTCTCACATACAGACGCTTTCTGACGCCTCTGCAGCAAACGACTCTTGAAAACATTGTGGCAAAAGAAGAAATTGCTCAAAACAAGCAATTTCTCCTTTTGCCACAATGTTTTCATTTCTTTTTATAAGCCAACCCCATTTAACTTACAATACCAGATTAACAGTTTGACAAAAAATATGTATTCATGATTGGATAAAAGGGATTATCCATAATGGTTAGTGAAATACGAACCTCATTGAGGGCCTCTGCAATGTCCAGCTTTCCCTGTCGTAGAAAATGTTCGCAAATAATGGCATTTAGCAAACTCTGTGTCTCCTCCCCTTGTAACATATTTTCTGTAAACACCGAACTAAAGTCTGACACAAAATTCTGAAATCAAACATAGAAAAATAAATTTGAAGTCCTCTTAACCTTTATTCATATTATATGTACAGTAACGTTGCATCATAGTTTGCAGTTTTGCTTATGTTCATTAAGTTGTAGTCTGCAGATTTGTTGTATCCTGCGAAAGGGCTAAGAAATGTAAAAGACTTTTCATTTTTGAAAACATCTCACATAGAAAGGAATGAAAAAAGTTTAGTTAAGTAATTGAAAACAAGAAGCAGATCTAACATCCATCTGGGGCTTCCATTCATATCTTTTGACAATTGACAAAAGTTGTTGTTACTAGAGACATTCATTCTTCCAACAAAGGGCTAAATAGTCTATGAGGGAATGTAGCCAGTTGCCTGGGAAGACTGTTGTGTGGAGTACTGGTGCAACAAACCCGGGAAAGACAAGTTCAGTGAACTGGCTATTGTGATATATGTAACTGAAATACTGTTCAAAACAGAACACAGCTCTAGACTAAATAGGGGAGAGCATTTCATTTTCTAAAATTATTTTGAGAATTCACAAATGAAGGCCTTCAAGGGTAAACCCTTTCCTAAATGAAAACAATTTCTGACGCCTCTGCAATTTTTGTACACATTGTGGCAGAAGAAGAAAAAATTGATAATAGTCAGCAATTAATCTATTTGCCGCAGTGTTTTCAACTTTTCATTAAGTACACATATTATTTTTAATGGTTTTCTATAGTTTTGCCAAGATGTTTTCAAATAAGAGAGATATGAACTTGTAAAGTCCTGTTTACACCTCATTATATGGACCTCTTGGAGAAGTGTTACAGAAACAGGATAAGGGTAATCATCTTACTCTATCCACAGTTTTCCCAACTTTAGACACAGAACTGTGAAGGTCCTTATGTTCTGTTCCAATCCTCCCTGTAGCCTCTTGAACACGGTGTAAGGCCTGCACCATCACAAGGTTTTGTGTAATTTGTACTTCTGCATCGGGTCCTCCTAATTGTGAAAACAGAGCTCTAAATAAGGGTAGTATTTCATACTACTAGGACGGTGTCACTAAACAGAGTCTGGTAGAGTCTGGTAGAGTCCGGTAGAGTCTGGTCGTCAAATATCCCATTTTATCACTGTTTTGTTGTGTTTTTGTATTGAAATGAATGAATAAACGTGTTATTGTATCATAAAAATAAAAATAAAAAAGGTATTTGCCTATTTCAGATCATTTTCGAGTGAATATAGAAATATTATATGCGTGAACACGGACAGTGGTAGAGTCTGGTCATTATTAAGCAATAAATACAAAGTTTTATATGATTTTTAAGTTATAAAAAGTTTTATTTGATTTATATGGTCATATTATATATTTATTTCTTATATTATTTCAGCTGATAATCGGGAAAATAGTGGAAGATTGAGGATTTTTAACGATAACATTGCGTTTCGTAAATCAAAATGGCTGACGTGAAATTTCTGTTTATAATGCGGCAATATCGCACATCCTGAACGAGTAATACACTAAATTCTCTCTCTATTATGCGTCAATATATACTTACTTAAAAGTAATTCATATGAAATTAAAGAGACTGTGTAGATACTACATTCCGCAAAAAGTAGAATCAAACTAAACCATATTTGCATTTTTTTTTTTTAAATATGCAAAAATATTTTAACTTGAAAAATAATTATATATCCTGATATAGTTCATAAAATGCATTTTGCGAAATATTGTATCCAGGCCACACCACGTGGGGGAACTCTCTCATAGCCTAAAATTTGATGTTTGGATCTATATTATATAATTTTGGGAATTTATTCTATGTTTTCCATTTTAGGTTACCAAAATAGCGCCGTAAAAGTCCCTACACAGAGCTGCATTTTTTGGATTTGTTATTTTATGATTTTGGTTCTATGTACATTCATTTGATAGAGATTCAAAGCATGGCCGAGCAGCAGCACCCAGCTACCGGCCGTGTCTGCACCACTGTTGAGCGTGCTAGCTTAGGGTGCTCACAGCGCTTGTTTAGCATGCATGACATTGCCGACATGTGAATCCGGGGCCAACATTACCCGCGAAACCTATAAGTCAATATAGAGCCCTTCCCCTGCCAGCTCGCTATTAAATCAAGTAATACGCAAAGGACAAACCAGGAATGGATGGTAATGTTAGTTGCTTATCTGTTGATGTGATGTTTGAAATGTGATGCGACTTAAAGTTCAATAATTTCATAAATCGCCTTGATCTCTGGTCAGGACTTAACTGTGTCCATGTAGCATGAGAAACATGTAGTACCGACGCTTGTGTCGCCAAACAATATTTACCCAATTCATGCAATGCGCCTCTCACATTTAGAGTTTGACACTGTTCAAGTTATTGTAACTTTTCTATCATGTCGGGTAATTTCTGGACTACCCAGTTTGTCGTCCTTTTGATAACATGGTTGTATGACTCATTTGCATTATTAAACCATTGTTGTGGTAGCCAGGGATGTTTGAGTTTGGGGAGAAACATATGCTTCTCCAAATTGGTAAGTATCCGTTCTAAATATGTCAAATTTGGATGTGTATTGGATACTTCTTAGTTCATTTCTGTGAATGAGGTTGCAGTTTCAGCACTTAAGATACCATTAGGACCGAAGAGTTTACAAATATGCGGTTAACCTCAGGTTGAGGAAGACACTTACTGAGTTGATTTACCGCATTATCCTCTAAATGTTTCGCACAAAGGACTCTTGTAGTTTGTGGGAAACATATGTCAATGGCTTTACAAGTCGAAAACTCTTCGTCGGAACAAAGAATTAATTTACTCTGATCGATGTAACTCATTTTATCCTGCAATTTCATATGAATTACTTTTAAGTAAGTATATAGTTCTCTAAGCATTTGTTTTAATTAATGTTAATGACATATAAAACATAAAATTATTCCAATCAAGTAGTTTTCATACATTTAAAATATTGGTAATTTTAACACTAATCTGTTGATCACACCTAATCAATTAGTTGGCCCATAATAGAGAGAGAATTTTGTGTATTACTCGTTCAAGATGTACGATAGGGCCGCATTATAAACAGAAATTTCACGTCAGCCATTTTGATTTACGATACACAATGTTATCGTTAAAAATCCTCAATCTTCCACTATTTTCCCGATTATCAGCTGAAATAGTATAAGAAATAAATATATAATATGACACATACAAATCAAATTAAACTTTTTATAACTTAAAAATCGTATAAAACTTTGTATTTATTGCTTAATAATGACCAGACTCTACCAGTGTCCGTGTTCACGCATATAATATTTCTATATTCACTCGAAAATGAACTAAAATAGGCAAATACCTTTTTTATTTTTATTTATATGATACAATAGCACTTTATTTTATTCATTTCAATACAGAAACACAACAAAACAGTGATATAATGGGATATTTGACGACCAGACTCTACCAGACTCTACCAGACTCTGTTTAGTGATACCCTACTAGGATACTTAGTACCAAATAATAGTCATATTTGTTATAATGAGTGATAAAGCAAACTGCTCTACCAAGGTCAATATCAAAGGAGGGTTTCACAGCATTGGTATTTGTACCTATACCCCATTCTTGTTACATTTTTCCCTCTCTTCTCTTGACTTTGACTGCACACTAGCAGTAGACCAGAGCAGAGCCTATGTAACATCCCTGGGAAATACCGGGGGACCGTGTATGTTGGTAATGTCAACCCAAATTCCACCGCTGCTACCATTTGTAATGTGAACGGTTCCTTCACAGAGTTAAGACATTGCGGTTCACCCATCCAGGCACTAACTCAGTAACTGTGATGAACATTGCTGAATTTTGTGGGAAAAAAACCGCTCTTCCAACGTTACTATAAAAGCTGGGTTCAACAGCAAGGCTGTAGAAGAGGTATATGTACCTATACCCTTAGTCCAGGTTTCTGTACCAGGAATGCGATTTTTTATTTTGACTGTTCGCATCCTACAATGCAATATGTAACGGCGATATATTGAGACTAGCAGTAGACCAGAGCGGAGCATATCGATATATGGTGTAGGTACTTAAACACTCACTGAGATGATTGGTTAGAATGTCACTAAGCTATTTGGAGCAAAATCTAGTCTTAATATTTGGATGTTACATATCGTAAACATATTGTAGTCACATATTGTAGTCGAGAACAGAAACCAGGACTAGAGTCTAGATCAATAAATATTATAAATAATAAGGATGAAATTGTGTTAAATTTCACCAGATAGCCTTTTCTTAATCAAATCTATATGTTTATGAATAAATAAGAAACAGAGCACTTTTTATGGATTGTCTCAATATTCTGACTATACAATTACATATTGTATTGTCAAAAAAAATCGCGTTTAAGAACGGAAATTATTGACACAGTTTCTGAAATCTGTTATATCAATTTGACTATTTACCTTTAGCCAACTCTTCTCGCAGATTTTCTGTAGAATTTATGAAGTCGTCTAGAGTATATTCTGCGTGATCATGCAGTCCTGAAAACTTGGAAAGGACCCTTTCAAGTTCTTTCTCCACTGATAAACAAGAATCCATCTTTTGTTATTATTTTTTTTTTAACCAGGGGAAATAACTCCCTTCAAATCGACTTCGATTGATCATATCATCGATATATGCGGATAATTTTACTATGATCATGTTATAATATCTCTTGTTAAACAACTTAATTTAGAGAACAAATGTTATTGATGTATAGCGTTATGTTTCTTTTTTCTATATATTCGCACTAAAGGGCATCATATTGACACAGTTTCAAGCTGGTAGATTCATTGTATCTTTGCATGATCAAACTCAACCTTAATCGGTAAATTCCGTCTACTTACGGAAAATAACGAGCCTAATCGGAGTATCCGATTTATTTCGAAAAACCGCTTAAATCATTTTGTAAAAATATACAATTTTCGTACATATTTAAGATGCTGAAAAATCATATTTTATTTCTCAAATTATAATTAATTCATAAATATTCTTTCAGAGCATACGTTTGAACGTGGATTTTAAAAGAAGAGATTTTGTTTTGTTATATTGTTATGTACATGGTGTAAGCGTTTCAATTTGTGCAATTTGGCAAGAACTGTCGAAAACAGAAAATTCCGAGGAGAACTACACTTTAATCAGATAAGGACACACTGGAAATATTTAGCGATGTTGAAATTCTAACAAAAAGCAGTCAGATAAATGGGGAACCAAAATTCAGGACATCACGGAGGTCGAGGTAGGTATCATTTGGAAAAATGTTCAATATCCACCAAATTGTTTACATCTTTATGTCAACATTGCATTTGTCCTATTTTTGCAGGAATCGATGGTAATTGGATATAGGGTTTTGTGATTGTTGTTCACAAAAAAATTGTCACCGACCTTTCTTTCAAGCAAAGTTGTATTCTTTTGATGTCATGTTTTATTTTATTGTTTATTCTTTGTTTCAGATACTTAAAATCTGCACCCCAAATTTGAAGGGTCAGGTAATTGTTAAAGACAGTGTTCTATCCCCAACTTGAAACAAACTGGAGGTTTTGGGGTGGGTTGCTTCCTTTCTCTCTGAAAAATAAGGGGGTGGGCAAAAAAACCAAGCAATGGCGCAAAATGTCGTTGACCCTTGAGCTTTTGTTATGTTTATCACGAAAATACAATTGTAACGAAAACAAAAGGGTCAACAATGATAACATTTATCCTATTCTGCTCTAATGCGGTGACTGATGACCTTAGTCGACTAGTTGACCTTTTTATTTTGCTCTTGCTCTTCAATTTGAAGAGTTCTTTTGCAACATTGGTTTTTGTGGTCTCAGGTGTACATAACATGTGTTCAATTACATAAAAACAGATCATTTTTAATGATCTATTTTAACCCATTTCCTCATATAGACGCTTTCTGACGCCTCTGTCGCAGACGGCTTTTTGAAAAAAGTGACAAAAAAAGAAATTGCTCCAAACGAGCAATTTCTCATTTTGACCACTTTTAGTCATAGGTTATCCATTCAATTATAGAGATTTCCCATTTTTTTACCTTATATAAAAGGGGCCGTTTAACGGCCCCTTCCCCTCGGAAAATAAGTATTGTTTTCCCCCTAAAAATATAAATTCCCCTCCGCACTGAACAGGATAAAATTTGACTAGAGGTGTAGGCTTGGTGCTGAAATACTTCTAATAAGTTCTCAAAAATTAAAGTTGTTTTCTCATTTAGCAAGTAACAAAAAATAGCACTTGCAAAAAAATGCAAGTAGAAAATCTTGCTAATTTCAACCCCTGACAGTGGTATAGTTTGAGTGAACTGGATTATGACAATCTAGTGGAGGAGTTCAAGAACATGAAAAAAATATAGAGATTGCTTTGTAATGATAAAAGTTAAACATGCACATTATGCACATTAATCTAGTTTACAATTTTTCCCCTTTTGTTTCTAAAACGCCGCGAATTTTCCCCTTCTCAAAGGCCCCAGACCCCTTCCCCTTTTTCAGAAAAAAAACCCTGGTCAGGGAAAGGGTTAATAATTTATTTTAATGAGTATATTGTTGATCTTCTTAGTACCATTTTTTACCTATCTAAAAAGTATCTTTTCAATATTTAACCCTTTCCCTCATACAACAATTCTGCAGCAGACGACTTTGAACATATTTTGTCAAAACATAGAATATTGTTTAGTTATTGTTTGGTGTTTAACGCCGCTTTCAAACTTTATTTCAGTTATATCTTGGGTAAGTTACCAGTACTACTGGTCCATTTATCCTGACACCAGCGAGTCGGGCGTAATGCTTACCCCACTTTCCTGAAAGCCATTACTACCATAAGTATTTGGTATGACCCGGTGGGGGATCAACATAGCATCCTCCCACACCCAAGGTGGATGCTCTACCACTACACCACCAAGGTCGTCCACAGTGACAATCCTAGAAAAACATTGTTGTTAAATTAAAATGAACTTCAGATAAGTTCTAAGCTTATTTTGAAGCATGTATCCCTGATTGATTTGTTTGCGTTAGAAGGGTTCTTGAATATAACCTTTGAAAATCGAACAGACATACACAGAACTTACTAAAAAGCCTTTAACACAGATCATTTTTTATAGGTATGACTTCACTTAGTACGCCAAATTTATTGTGCTCCTAAATGAACAATATACAGTACTTAATGAAAATCAGCTTGGCTTGAAATTAATTTAATCATAATTAATCGTGTTAGCCCTTTTCACATTAAGTTTTGTTTGAGGAAAGTGAGAATTAAACTTATAATATTGGGAAGATAGTTATGAGATAATTGCTTGTTTGCAATACACATTTTTAGTTGCGATTGTCCTGCATTGGTTAACAAGAGGAGATACAGTTACATGTATTGTTTTATAAAAGCTATTTTAACATGAATCTAGAAAGTCTTTTGGTGCCTACATATCTTTAAAAGGCCTTAATCATACCAGGAAATAGACATTGAACATAATTATCAGTGTGTTCTTAAGGTCTTTTTAAAGTTTCTAAATATTGTACCCCCACTGGTGATTCCTAGGGGGGGTCACAAACCACCAATGTAGAAAGTAATTGGGAACCCTGACCCAATAATTATATGTTGTTATTTGATCTTTAAAATGAAAGCAATACATACACCTGTCGTGTGCACATGTTTTTTTCAACACGTAAATTGTAAGACGTGAAAGGTTAATACGGGTTTAACTTGAAGTGCCCAATATCTTGATAAGGAGGAGTCTTTGCTTAAAAATATCTCTCTTAGGATGCAATTGAACCAGATGTTATATGGTCTCATCAAGGGAACTCTTTTGTTTTGAGATAATATAAGGATTCAAGAACATCAAGAAGGCACCTTATCTAGAACTCAGGTGCCTTCACTTAGTTCACTAGATGCAGTAATGCACCTGTTTCTTTTCATTTAATCAAATTAATCAACCACAGCAATCTGTTTAAACCTCATGCTACTTCATTTGTTTATATTCAGAACATATTGGGTGAAATGTACGAATGGTAAGCATTGTTGTTTATAATGAACTGAACAGTGGCTGCTTTTGCCTCTAAATACTATCAATCTGAGTGATACTATAGCCAGTAAAAAGTTAACCCTTTCCCTCATATGACAATTCTGCAGCAGACAACTTTGATCATATTTTGTCAAAAAATAGAAAATCTCTATAATTGAATGGATAACCTATGACCAAAAGTGGAAAACATTGTGGCAAAAGGAGAAATTACTAGTTTTGAGCAATTTCTTCTTTTGTCACTATGTTTTCAATAAGCTGTCTCCTGCAGAGGCGTCAGAAAGCGTCTATATGAAGGAAAGGGTTAATTAAATGGTTTACATTAGAGATAATCTCTAGTGTAAATCATTTGACTTCTAGCTAGCTATAATATAACAGTCATGCAGAAACTTTTTGACGCATTGGCAGGAAGCATTGTGGTAAAAGGGAAAAACTGCCCGAATTGTATTGAGCAATTTCTTGTATAATGATACTTTCTCTTGCAGAGATTTTTGTCTAGCAATTTTTAAACAGGTCTGCTAACATATTACTATTAGATTAGTGGGGAGGGAAAGTTTAAAAAAAATAAAATTGGATGCTTTTTTGCAAATGGTCCATATCAAAAGTGCACAGTTGAATGGATTTCACTAAAAGAGAAAAAAAATGTCCTTCATGTGTGGTAATCAATCTTTGTGTTCCAATAGATTGACATTCATGAACCATTACTATCATGTGAAAAGAAGCAAATTACAGGCATTTAGCCTTTGCAATGGCAGCTCATGCTTACCAACCCTCCAGATTCAATCGTGAGTCTCATGATTTGAAAAGGGTAAGTTAACCCCATTCCCACAATCGTGCTCAAGGTAAAAACTCAAGATTTTCGAAATTTAAAAAAAAAGAAAAATTATATATTTTTTTTTTAAATCATTAAGATATGAATGTACTGAAAATTACTACAACCATTTTGTAACATCCACTTCTAAACAAATTGTCACTGATTAAAGGCCCTTTCTTTCAACAAGTTCAAAACAATGTGTGTCTGTCAACTAAATGATTTCTCCCTGTGTCATTAGATTAACAAAGATTTCATTGTTACTCAGTATTTTATTCAAAAGTAGGTCTAATTTAAAAGTGGTTAAGATTTTTCTTTCTTGGATTCAATATGAAAAGTCATTGACAGTCACACTGTCACAACAGACAACGTGCTTGATTGTCTAGATAACCACAATTAAAAGGATTTTTAATATCAATGCATGAATTTGAAAGCATGCCAATTAATATTTAAATGCTAACATACAGTTGAAAATATTCTGTTAAATAGAAAACATTCTCAAAATGAGTCTATTTTATTCTTTTCCTATATAGGAATCCGCTGGGCCGAGTGGTTAGCGTCGGGGATTTCGGAAACCGGGTGTCCCGGGTTCGATCCCCAGTCGCGGCACTATGGTCATGGTGAAGTGCCCTTGGGCAAGGCACATTTTCTAGCCTAGTACTGGTTTCTTTACCCAGGGATCATGAATAAGTGAACTGTCGCCATGATATAACTGAAATAATGTTGAAAGCGGCGTAAAACCCCAATAAATAAATAATTCTTTTCCTATAAATATTGAAAGTATTGTCTCCTGCATTATAATTAAGTTATCTAAATTCTGTTCTATCGTGAACATTTCTACTGTTAAATTCATCACACTGAAAATCTCCCCCTTCAAACCCCAATCTCCCACTTTGAGATCAGGAAACTCCCCCTTGAGAATGAGAAATGGTTGGTAAGCATGATGGCTGTTTAGTTTGATTAAAGCTCTAACAGATAAAGCAAAAGGCCAAGAGTCCTAGAAAGGAAGAAGCTGGAAAACTAGCTATTCTGGGATGAGTTGTGTTCCTGGAAGTTCCCATTTAGATTATAAATTGTAATCAGTGTAGATTGAGATCATATTTCACATCCACACAGTCTGATCGGGGAGGGGGGGGGGTGAATTCATAAAGCTCTAGATAAGAAGAATATTTCACATCCCCAAATCCTTATTTGACCATCAAACCCTATGCTGTGGGTACTTAACCCTTTCCCTCATATAGACGCTTTCTGACGCCTCTGCAGCAGACGGTTTTTGAAAACATCGTGACAAAAGAAGAAATTGCTCAAAACAAGCAATTTCTCCTTTTGCCACAATGTTTTCCACTTTTAGTCATAGGTTATCCATACAATTATAGAGATTTTCTATTTTTGACAAAATATGTTCAAAGTCGTCTGCTGCAGAATTGTGGAATTTGTCGTATGAGGGAAAGGGTTAAAGCTCTTACAGATAAAGCAAAAGGCCAAGAGGCCTAGAAAGGAAGAAGTTGCAAAACTAGCTATTCTGGGATGAGCTGTGTTCCTGGAAGATCGAACCCTACGTTGTGGGTACTTAAAAGAATCGTCTCAATGAGACGATTCTTTTAAGTACCCACATCATAGGGTTTAATTTTATTTTGTAATAAGAGAGATATCAAGGGAAAAGGAACAGTTAACTCCTCCTTATCTACTATTCTAGTCCTCTGAATTCATCATTCAGACATGATGCATTCAGGAATCTTCTGACAGAGTGAGTTGATTTGCATCAAGGGTTCTGGATCGGGCTTACCTTTACTAGCTCCTTGCGGAAAATATCTTAACCCATTACTTCACATGACTTTTCAAAAGTTGTATGCTTTACAATCATCAGTCGAACAATTTCAACAATTTAGAAAACTGAAAGATTTATATTGATAAAGAATTGAAAATAATGCAATAAAAGGTGAAATTGCTTATTTTTAGCAATTTCTTCTTTTTTTCGCCTTGTTTTCAAAAAGCCATCTGCTTTAGAGGCGTCAGAAAGCATTCATCAGGGCTCATGGGAATAATCACAGATCATTTATGTCAGAAAGCAACAATACTGGCAAATCAATTCAACTCTTTATGCTTACTCTGCAAAATAAAGTATGATAATCATGATTTATGATATATAGCTAGTCTTTGAAAAAACTCAAACCGATGCATGAACTAAAGGTTTAAGAAAAGGTAGGGTTTAAAAACAGGAATTTGCATGATATATAGGAATTCGCGAGCAGGTTTTGGAACTGTGTCCTATTTTGATCCTGCTTGTGTAAGCCATGGTTGGAAAGCCCTTTGGCAAGGCACATTTTCTAGCCATACTACTGCATGGTATGCCACATTGACATAATGTATGAATGCATTATTGCATTGACATAATTGAATGACGGATGAAACACATAATTATATATGATCTAAATTCCTTGAATTAAATAATGTTTTGAATATTGGGCTTTTTGTGAATGAGGACCACTTCGATGGTATAGTGGTAGAGCATCCGCCTCAATGGGAGGTTGCAGGTTCGATCCCCAGCTTGGTCATTCCAAAGCCTTTAAAAATGGTAGCAACATCGACCGCGTTTAAGCATTAAGACTGACTGGCTGGTGTCAGGATAATAGGACCAGTAGTACTGGTAATTTACCCAGGAAAAGCCAAGATATAACAATTAATTGTGTGAATGAGAGTGAGAGTATTTTTTACCTTGTATATATATATATAAAAGCTTGTTTGTTTTATGAGTATCTGATAAGCCAATCAAGGTTATGTCTGGTGTCATCTAGAGAGAGCTTATCACCTCAATCATAATTCATTGGAATTGAGGCATTGAAATTCTTTTACCCTTAACCTTTTTAACCCCTTCCCCCATACAGATGCTCTCGGGTGCCTCTGCAGCAGATGACTTTTGAAAACAGTGTGAGCAATTCCTCCATTTTCCACAATGTTTTGAACTCTGTTCAATAATTAGTAAGTCAGTGACTCACTTATTTGGCTTTTCAACAAGGAAACAATTAGTCCGGTTTTAAAAGAAGGAACATGTACAGTAATATAAGGACAGATCACTGAGAAGAACTATTTTTGAAAGCATTGTTGGAAATGGAATTTCTCACAGATGGAGCAGTTTACTCCTTTAACCACAACGTAAATACAACTGTAATCAATATTTGTTCTTTCTTTAGAGATTTCACATAATTTTGATGTTTTGATTGATTGTTTGGTGCTTTACACCGCTTTCAATATTTTTTCTGTTATATCAGGGCATTTCCTGCATAAGTTACCAGTACTACTTGTTCTTCTTTTTCCTGACACCAGCCAGTCAGTCGTAATGCTAACCCTGCAGCCCTTATTAGCACATGGAGAGCAGCCATTACTACGATTTTTAAAGTCTTTGGTATGACCCTACCGGGGATCAAACCCACAACCTCCTGCACCCATGACGGTGGCTCTACCTCTACACCACAGAGGCGGGATGTTTCGAAAGTTGTCTGCTGCAGTTTTGTCGTATGTTGGAAAGGGTAAAAGCAGTTTAGATTTTGTTGCTTGCTGGGACTGTGTTATTATGTTCTGGTAATGTTAGCGAGATCTTAAATGTTAGATGTTTAGAATCAAGCGCCTACCTGACAAATTATCTGTATTACAACAGCTCTTTTTGTTAGAATCAGTTGCTATGAAAAAACAAAAACACCCACAAGTCATGAGGATAAATAATTGTAAAGTGAGGAAAATGAATAGTACAATTTGAAACGGCATTGAAAGAAATTGTAAAGTAGTCAAGATAAACTCATCTGGAGCCATCTCTTTTTAACACTTTCCCTCATATAGACGCTTTCTGACGCCTCTGCAGCAGACAGCTTTTTGAAAACATAGTAGCAAAAGAAGAAAAGAGCAATTTCTCCTTTTGCCACAATGTTTTCCACTTTTAGTCATAGGTTATCGATTCAATTATAGAGATTTTCTATTTTATAACAAAATATGTTCAAAGTCGTCTGCTGCAGAATTGTCGAATGAGGGAAAGAGTTAAGTTTATCCCACAATGTGTCAAAAGTTGTCTGTTATGATCTGTTAAAGAGGCTTCAACTTTTAACAGAAATTCACCTTTCGTCACATACAACTACTTTGAAAACAACTAGACAACAGTTGAATATGAACAAAATAAAAGTGTAAGTTTAATAGAGTTATAAAATATTGTGGCAAAAAGAGAAAATTCTCATCACTTGTCATTTCTTCCTTTGTCTCAATGTTTTCTAAAGTCGTTGGCTGAGATGCGGCCCAAATTTTGTATGCATCTTGAAAAGGAAGAAAGACTCTGGTTGCATCTTATATTACATGTACCATGTAGATTAGAATTTTGAAATGATGTTTAAAGCATCTCCGTGGATATTTGATGGTTTTCACAGCCTCAAGTTTTCCCTGTTTTCATGTACTTTGGGAGAGAAAAAAAAAAAAGTTTATCTAAGAGTTGCTTCAGCATGCGTAACACAGCATGGTCCCAGACAAAATTAAGTCTGCGGCATAGAAACATAAGTTGTTAGATTCCCTCATGTCTTTGTTGTTTACGTAATACAACGTAATTCCTTCCCCAGATCTTTAACACTGAAACATACAGTAGGTAAGACGAATTTAAATGATCTTTTATCTACAAAGTCTCTATTGTTGTGTACATACTTAATTGAATCCTGTGTTGTTGGTACTCAAAATAATTATCTTTTTTTCCCCCAGTATCTACACCATAGTATGTCAAGAAATAAAAAAATTAACCCTTTCCATCATACAAATGCTTTCTGACGACATTTAAAAACATTGTGACAAATATTTTTTTTTTTAACCCGTTTCAACATACAGAGACTTTCCAACGATATTTGAAAACATTGTGACAAATGGAGAAATTGCTGATTGTAACTGAGCAATTTCTACATTTGCAACAATATTTTTTAATTATATTTAATTATTATAATTTCCATACATTTTTCCAATTGTGTGCTGGTATGTAAACAATATCGTCTACCGCAGATTTATCATATGTGGAAAAGGGTCAAGAAAGGAATACATCACATTATTATGTTCCTTAACCCTTTTTTTGCGTTCAACAGATCTCCCGCAGATGAGTCTGAAAAACCTGTATAAATGAAAGCTTTATTACTTGTAAGAGTTGAAAACATTGTGGCAAATGCATCAAATGTGTCTGCAGGTTACCCAGGGAAACGGTTTACTCAAGTTCTGTGATTTTCTTAAAATTGGCTTTAGACTTTTGACAGATCTATGCAAAGCTGGACAAATTCATTATAAAAATTCGCCCTTAATAGGGTTAAAAATGTCCATCTTTAACGCAAAGTTTTCAATTGGTTAGATGTATATAATCGGGAATAATTTAGGTAATTCAACATTTCCCAGGATGTTTCTCATCTGAACTCATCACAAACTTGTTAACCCTTTCCCTCATATAGTTGCTTTCGGACGCCTCTGCAGCAGACAGCTTTTTGAAAACATAGTGACAAAAGAATAAATTGCACAACACGTGCAATTTCTCCTTTTGACACAATGTTTTCCAGTTTTAGTCATAGGTTATCCATTCAATTATGGAGATTTTCTATGTTTTTACAAAATACGTTCAAAGTCGTCTGCTGCAGAATTGTCGTATGAGGGAAAGGGTTAATAGAGTTACAGATATAACATTTATTTTAATGCACAATTTCAAAGTGGACAACTGTAAAAATATCAAGAGACACTGACAAGAAGTGGTATTTTTTTTTTGCTGAAACTCTTTTCATATACTGTAGCGAAGCAAGAAACCACATCTGTGGTGTAGTGGTAGAGAGCATCTGCCTCGGGTGCGGAAGGTCATGGGTTTTGATCCTAGGCTGGGTCATGCATATCAAAGACTTTTAAAATGGAAGTAATGGCTGTCCTCCTTGGCGCTCAGTGTTGCGGGGTTATCGTTACCACTGACAATCTGGTGTCAGGATAAATGGACCAGTGGTACTGGTAACTCACCCAGGAAAGGCTTTAACTGAAAGATTGTTGAAAGTTGCGTTAGTCACCACACACAATGGAAACAAGAACAGGTAACGTAACACAATTATGTGGCAAGAAAGATGAACAGACCTGAAATAGTATTAGTTTGATATGTGACACAATTTAAACCTCTAGATTTATCGATACCCGGTTGCGGCGACATTCTTTCGGGCGATGTTTTCCATTGCCTCTCACCTCTGATCTATGTGAGAAAGTAGTCAGTGGCTTCGAAAGAATGTTGTGTAAGTACTGGTGTGGGAAAGCCAGGAAAACATGGGTAGGTGCACTGACCGCCGTGATATGACCAAAGCTGTTGAAAGCGGCGTTAAACTCCAAACAAACAAACAAAAACTCTTTCCCACATACAACAAATCTGCAGGAGTTGATTTTGATAACATCTTCGCAAAAATATGGAAAGATTATAATGAAAGTTAAATACCAAATAGAGTTAAAACAAACATTGTGGCAAAAGGAGTTCTTTGTAATTATGAGCAATTTCTCTTTTACCGCCATATCTTCAAAGATGCCCTTGCTGCAGATCCATTAAAATGTGTCTGCAAATGGGAAAAGTGTTAAATCATTTTCCCTCAATGCAAAATTTGTATAGGTTTATAATTGTATTAGAATGGTTACAAATAGTCCAGTTCCTGGTTTGAATATTTTGGACAAAGGCAATGCAGTGTCTAAGCTAGCCTTTCATTGATTGAAGCTTCTTTATTGTTCACATATATAAATTATCCAGAAATGTCTTGGTTGGACCCTTTTGTTATGGCTGTCAAATTTATGGTAAACAGCTGTATATCAAGGGAAGTCACTCTGTCATAACAAACTCACAAAGCGTGATTGTATACAAACTATTCTGTGATCAAATGCTTACTTAACTCTTCCCCCTCCCCCTGCAGACTACTTTTGAAAACATTGTGACAAAAGGAGAAATTTCTAATGATGAGCAATTTCACATTTAGACATATTGTTTTAAGCTTTTATTAATAAGTATTATTTCATTTATTTAGATCTTCTAAAGTTGTCTGCTTAAAGTTGTCTGCTGCAAATTCATCCAATGAAAGAGAGATAAGACATATATATATATAACTGTGAATGCATTATAAGAGAAGATTTGATAATTTCATTGATAACTATGAGGAAGAAATCATAAAATTTAGCGAATCGAAAGAAACATTTTCAAGCAGATTTGAAAACATTGAGGGCAAAGAAGAAATAAGTTGCTTTTTTTTAGTAATATCTCCTTTGTTCACAAAGGTTTTGAAAGTTTTTTGTTGTTTGTTGAGGTGTCAGGTCATGTTTTTATGTAAAAAAAGGGTTAACCCTTTCCAACAGTGTTTCAAAAGTCGTCTGCTACAGGGGTGTCTGAAAGCGTCTATATGTGGGAAAAGGTTAACCCTTTCCCTCATATAGACACTTTCTGATGCCTCTGCAGCAGACAGCTTTTTGAAAACATAGTGAAAAATGGAAGAAATTGCTTAAAAAGAGCAATTTCTACTTTTGCCACAATGTTTTTCCACTTTTAGTCATAGGTTATCCATTCAATTATAGATATTTTCTATTTTTTGACAAAATACGTTCAAAGTCGTCTGCTGCAGAATTGTCTTATGAGGGAAAGGGTTAAGCAATATCTTATTTGCAACAATACCACTCTGTCACTATCAGTGAGCATGTGCACAATTTTGTCAATTACTTCTCTGCAGACATGTGCAAATATCATTTGACGTACCACTGCTCTCGATATTATGAAGACATAGTACGTTTGCGATTGGTTATGGGTTGGTATATATATTGTGTAATACAAACATTAACCCTTTCCCACATATAGACCCTTTCTGACACTTCTGCGCTGCAGATGACTTTTGAAAACACAATGGCAAAAGAAGAAATTGAATGAGCAATTTCTCCTTTTGCCAAAGAGTTTTAAACTCTCATTAATTAGGATTTTTCAAACTTTTGCCAAAACATTTTTAAAGTTGTCCGCTAGCGATTTTTTGTATGTGGGAAAGTTTAAATACAATACAAATAGTTTTATTCAGTAATACAAGGCCTCTGGCCCAAAATACACATGACTTTACCAAAGAACATGAAATTAGTTGTGAAAATGATTATAGTTAACAAGTAATTGTGCTATGGCGGTTGTTAGTGGAATGTCCTGAACACATCACGTTACTTGGTGGATCAATGTGTTGTGCAAGATCCATTTACTAAATACATAAATTATGAGACTAAATGAAGTTACCTTTTTTACCTATTTTAGGGTGCAATGGTCAAAATAATGTATGCAAAATTATTATTTTTTATCCCCATGCTGTTGATAGTATGGATAGAACTAAGTCAAAGAAGTTTGGTTTATTGCTTTAATTGTTATAGTCAAATTGTATATAAGTATATATCTCTTTTTTTTTTTGGGCCATCTATTTTATAGAGACCTTGCAATGGTCACTATGTAAATAATATCAAATGGTAATTAAGTATTTGTAACACATATGAAAATACAAACACAAGACAATGAAGATGGACAATTACAATTACATGCAATATATTAAGACAGTCAGACACACACACACACACACACACACAAAATATTAAGTTTTCGAATAAAAAGAAAATATTTCTGATTGCAGGACTAAATTATCGTAAATATATAATATAACCCGCATTCCAGAAGTAATATGAAGAATTAAGTAAGGCAGAATTTAAACTCCCGTCTGAAACGAGATGACGAGAAATCACCCTGCAGATGGATGGATGGATGAATGGATGGATGGATGGTTGGATTGGTGCATGGATGGATTGATGAGTGAATGGGATGGGTGAATGAATACGTGGATTGATTGGATGGGCAATTGAGTATACAATTGAGTGAACTAGCTTTGTCAAAGTTTGTGTGAATGAATGAATGAATGATTAAAAAGTATGCAAGACGTTCATGACAATATAACTACAATAGAAAGGTAAATAGTGTCGTTAACCCTTTCCCTCATACGACAATTCTGCAGCAGACGACTTTGAACATATTTTGTCAAAAGAAAGTCTCTATAATTGAATGGATAACCTATGGCTTAAAGTGGAATACTTTGTGGCAAAAGGAGAAATTGCTTGTTTTGAGCAATTTCTTCTTTTGTCACTGTTTTCAAAAAGCTGTCTGCTGCAGAGGCGTCAGAAAGCATCTATATGAGGGAAAGGGTTAAGGACTCCCAGTTTAACATTGCTTGCCCTAGGTGCTGAGTATGACTTACATTTTCTGCTTGAATGACCTAGGTTAAGAAGTTGGCATAGGTTCAGATTAGGTAAACCCTTTCCCACATACAACAAAATTTTAATGTGAAGCAGGTGACTTACAAAAAAAATCTATTCAATAATATAGGGGAGAAATCATAAATGGAAGAGTTTTCAATGGATAGATAGTTTTTAACAGTGTAGCAAACTGAGATATTTTTTTCTTTTGCCACACTTCAAAAATTGTCTTCTTTGAAATCTCAAAATATGTCTGCATAATGGAAAACTTGAGGTCCAGTCATTGTTATGAAGTCCCACATAAAACAAATCTACGGCAGAAGACTTCGAAAACACGAAGTCAAAAATACGGAAATTCTTTATAAATGAAGGAATAATAAATGAATAAAGTTGAAAACATTGTGGCGAAAGACCAAACTGCTCATTTTGAGCAATTTCTCCTTTTATCACAATGTTTTCAAAAGTCTTCTGCTGAAGAGACATCAGAAAGCATCAGATGCCTCGGCAGCAGACAACTTTTGAAAACATTGTGATTAGGAGGAGAATTGCTCAAAACTAAAAAAATATATTTTTGCCACAATAATTTCATTATTTTCAGTAATTGTACATACATATTTAGAAATTTTCCAGCCAAGCCACAATAGCTCAGTCGGTAGCGACGTGGGCTGTCAATCCAGGTGTTAAGAGTTTGAATCCCAGCTCAGCCAACATTCTTTCCGAAGTTAGGCAAAAGTCACTTTGACTAGTCATTCGTCTTTCACCAATGTCAGCTAACAGTCTATGTGGATAAGCAGCCAGTTGCTTGGAAAGAATGTTGTGTGGAGTACTGGTGTGAGAAAGCTAGGAAACACATGAAAAGTTGAACATGCTGCTGTGATATGACTGAAAAATTGTTGAAAACGTCGTTTAACCCCAATCAATCAATCAATCGGAGATTTTCCTTGTTTTTGCCTGAATAATTTAGAAGATGACTTCTGCAGATTTGTTGTATGTGGGAAGGGAAGGGGTTAAAACTCCCGAACATTGGTTTTCATATGACTTGGCAGTTGACCGAAATAAAATATTCTGGTAAATACTTTCTTGAAAAGTTGATCATGTTTCAAGGACAAAGACACCCATTCTCAGTGTATCCTTTCATAGAACCTGGTCTATGCTGGCTATAGTAGACCCTGCTCTCAGGTAATGCACACAGGTATATACTACAAACCTGGAGGTTCCAGGAGATTGGGAGCTGATAAGCCTATAGATACGCCTAGCTTTCATTCTACTACACCAGAGTATGTAGTTCATTTAGTTTCTTTCAAACACCACCAGGAGTTTTTTGTTTATCTTTTTTTGTGCTTTCTGAAGTTGGGTCGAGGATTCTTAGTTTGTTAAATTATGATTGACCTGTGTAGCTAATGGGGATATACAGAGTTGAAAGTCTTGTATTCGATGCAATGACATACTCAAAGCGTCGAAATTCGTGTCCTCCGCAAGCGTTTGGATATGCCAGCAGACAGGATTGGCAGAGCTTGCTTGCACAACATGGAAATTTTCTACACAACACTCATATACACAGTGAGTATACCATTCACTCTTGTAAAACGTACATAGTATATCGTAGAGCTTCAGTGAAGGTGCATTCATAAATCTCCTTTTAACCTTTAAACACTATGTTGTGGGTAATACATTAAACGACAGTTCTTAAATTGAGTACCCATGGCAATGTAGGATTTTGTTTGGTTTTACGAGACTTATTAAGGGGTAAAGATCAGTCTACTCACCCTTATATTGCATGGTCTCTGAGAAAGCTAATGTTATTTTTTATGATTTTTTTGTAAATCTATTTTTTAATAACCTCAATGTTTTAGTTTAATTGAGTTAAAACTTAACTGCCATTTTCTTTGCCTTTCATAAAGGAAAGGTTTCGCATAGGATTCTAAAATTGCCTATTTCATAGGAAGGGTTAAGTGTAGTTTATATGAGAGTTTTTTGTCTGTTCTTTGTGTGTTTGTTTCTACGGGGCAACTGTTCTTATTGTACTCGAAAGTACCTAGAGAGTTCACAGATATCAACCAGTGTTCCTGATATGCTATTTAATTTAACAAATTTCCCTCATTCAGATGCTTTCTCTCTTCTGCAGCAGACAGCATTTGAAACAATTTGTTCCTGAAGCAGAAATTGCCTATAATGAGCATTTTCTCCTTTTGACAATACATTTTCAACTTTGTTTGAAGATTAAACTTTCATTTAACCCTACCCCTCATATAGACGCTTTCTGACGCCTCTGCAGCAATTCAAAACGAGCAATTTCTCCTTTTGCCACAATCTTTTCCACTTTTAGTCATAGCTAGGTTATCCATTCAATTATAGAGATTTTCCGTTTTGACAAAATATGTTCAAAGTCGTTCGTCTGCTGCAGAATTGTCGTATGAGGGAAAGGGTTAAAGAGGTTTACCACATATTTAACCAGATGTTTACTAACTCATCTGCTGCCGATGTCATTTGTGGGAAAGGGTAAATCCTCGTCTACTTTAACACTTTCCTTCATACGACAATTCTGCAGTAGACAACTTTAAACATATTTGGTCAAAAAATAGAAAATCTCTATAATTGAATGGATAACCTATGACTAAAAGTGGAAAACATTGTGGCAAAAGGAGAAATTGCATGTTTTGTGCAATTTCTTCTTTTGTCACTATGGTGTCAGAAAGCGTCTATATGAGGGAAAGGGGTAAGGACACCCAGTTTAACATTGTTTGCCCTAGGTGCTGAGTGTGACTTGCATTTTCTGCTTGAATGACCTAGGTTTAGAAGTTGGCATAGGTTCAGATTAGGTAAACCCTTTCCCACATTGTATACTTCAGAAATCCTCTATAATTATGAGGGAAAGGGTTAAATAAAACTTTGTTTATCAAAATATGATCATTTTGATACATTGTTGGGAAAAGCTTGTTCTGACCAATTCATAACATTCTCACAATGTTTTCAAAATGCCATCACATTTCACAAGCTTGTTGCATCCAGGTTATTGGAATAAAAGCTTCATCGCTACCAGCTCATTATGAGCTCATTTGCTCTCAGACTCTAGGAACAAGCTCATTGCAAGCTTTTTCATGAATTTGGAAATGCTCTTGTGGCCAGCATGTTCCAAGCTAATAACACTGCCGCAATGTTTACAAAAGTTGTCTGCAGCAAATGCAGATTAATTCGGGGGAATTGGGTTAATTAACCCTTTCCCTCATATAGATGCTTTCTGACGGCTTTTGGAAAACATGGCGACTAAAGAAGAAATTGCTATCAATAATTGCATGTACTTTCATTTAAACCTTTCCCACATACGACAATTCTGCAGCAGACGGCTTCGAAATCATATTGGCAAAATTGAGAAACATCAAACATCAAAATTTCTCCTTTTGCCACAATGTTTTCCACTTTTTGTCATAGGTTCATAATCCATTCAATTATAGAGTTTTTCTATTTTTTGACAAAATATGTTCAAAGTCTTCTGCTGCAGGATTGTCGTATGAGGGAAAGGGTTAGCCCTTTCCCACTTATAGACACGTTTTGATGCATCTGCAGCAGATAAATTAGAAGAAATTCCTCAAAACAAGCAATTTCTCCTTTGAACACAATGTTTTCAACTCTGTTCAACAACTTTATGAGGGAAAGGATTAATTATTATCCCTTTCCCTCATATAGACGCATTCTGACTGCTCTCCCGGAGAGTGCAGTTGACAGATTTTTAAAAAACGAGCAATTTCTCCATTTGCCACAATGTTTTCCACTTTTAGTCATAGCTTATAATAATTATGTTATCCATTCAATTAAAGAGATTTTTTATTCTTTGACAAAATATGTTGAAAGTCGTCTGCTGCAAAATTGTTGTATGAGGGAAAGGGTTAAATAAATTTGATAAACATTGCAGCAAATATTTTCAAAAGTCACCTGCTGCAGATGTGTCGGAATGCATCACAATGCATCACAATGCATCTACAAACTGGAAAGAGTTGACGGAAAATAAGTCGGAAGCAATCAAGAATGACATCAAACAAGGGCGTTTACCAGGAAAATCAACCTGTCAGTGTTGTATTTATGACAAATGGCGACTTGCACCCATGCTCTCTTTCCAAATGCACAATGTTTGAATTGACACAGATATGCAGTGCTCTAGATAAGGGGCGTTTGCATGTTCTAAAAATCCTTATTTAACTCTTAAACCCTATGTTGTGGGTACTCAAAAGAATCGTCTCAGTGAGACGATTCTTTTGAGTACCCACAACATAGGGTTTACTTTAATAATGAGAGAGATATTGTGGGGAAAAGAGCTGAATACCCCTCCTTATCTGGACCTTTGGATATTGAGCTAGTGTAACTATCAGTCAATAATCTGAATTGTAACAATGCAGAGATCCAGATAAGGAGGGGTTTACAGCTCTTTTGCTTATAATATCTCTAAAATCCTTATTTGACTCTTAACCCTTTCCCTCATAGGACAATTCTGCAGCAGACGACTTTGAACGTTTTTTGTCAAAACATAGAAAATCTCCATAATTGAATGGATAACCTATGACGAAAAGTGGAAAACATTGTGGCAAAAGGAGAAATTGCACGTTTTGTGCAATTTCTTCTTTTGTCACTATGTTTTCAAAAAAGCCGTCTGCTGCAAAGGCATCAGAAAGCGTCAATATGAGGGAAAGGGTTAAACCCTATGTTAGGGGTACTCAAAAGAATCGTCTCATTGCGACTATTTTTATGAGTACCCACAACATAGGGTTAGCAGATAAAATAAGGATTTTTAGAACAAGCAATAACTCTCCTTATCTAGAGCTCTGACAATAGGACACGGATTCCATGGCAGGCTGCCATAGCACAATAATTTTGCTTTTATCTTCCATTCGCTTGTCTATCAGTAACAACGGAATTTAGGTAACATTCCGTGTAAAAGTAGATAAATACTTATCTCATCACTTTGTACTAGTCTATATTTCTTGTTGATAGTAGAGTATCAATGTATGAATTCGAAAGTATAGTGGCTTTTCTCTTCGCAATAGTAACAACTGTGGTGATGATAATTATGAAATTACATTATACCTCGATTATGAGGAGGAGAAATATCTGTATGAGTGTCTCGGATGATAATGAAATTATGTTATTTAAATGTTGTCACCATTTATGATGCGATTCATATTCACTGATGTAAGCAGCGCTTAAAAGAAACTTTTAACAAATAAAACTTCTGTCATGAGTTGATGATACATATTTTCATCAGTCATAGGTTCAATCCACGGTAGGACCTGTGCGTCGAAAATTCCAAACTTCCAGCAGCCCCCAGGCCGTCAGCACTGCAGTGCTTTTATTTTAATGAGTCGGCAGGTTGTCAATCCAGGGGTTGTGAGTTCGAACCCCAGCTCGGCTAACATTCTTTCCCGACGTTTGACACAAGTCACTGACAAGCGTCATTCGTCTTTCACCAATGGGCTAACAGTCTATGTGGAAAAGCAGCCAGTTGCTTGGAAAGTATGTTGTGACCAGGAAACATATGAGTATGTGAACTGGTCGCTGTGATGATACTGAAACATTGTTGAAAATGGCATTAAACCCCATTCAATCAATCAATTGACTGAGTCGACTCAATTATGATACACGAAATCCTATCTGTGAAAATGAAAAATGCATTTCTGAAAAACTAAGGATGCATGATAGGATCTAGAGTATCAGCTTAGAATGGAAAAAGTTCAGTTTATTTTTGTTCACCCTTTCCTGTTTAATCCTTTCCCTCTTATGGACGCTTTCTGACGCCTCTGCAGCAGACAGTTTTTTGAAAACATAGTGACAAAAGAAGAAATTGCTCAAAACGAGCAATTTCTCCTTTTGCCACAATGTTTTCCACTTTCAGTCATAGGTTATCCATTCAATTGTAGAGATTTTCTATCTTTAACAAAATTTGCTTCAGAATTGTTGTTTGAGGGGAAGGGTTAAAGACCCATTCTGGTGCGTCTGCAGCAGATTTAAGACTTATGAAGTGATTGTGACATAAGGAGAAATTGCTTATAATGAGCAATTTCTCCATTTGCCACAATGTTTTCAACTCTTTTTAATCATATTCATAAAACGCCCATTTGCAGAGATTGTCCATATTTTTTCTTATGTGGGAAAGGGTTAATATGAAAAAGATTTTCTGTTTGATCAAACCCTACAAATTATAATAACAGCCTTGGTGGTGTAATGGTAGAGCGTCCGCCTCAGTTTGGGGTGGTCGTGGGTTCGATCTCAGGTTGGGTCATACCAAAGACTTTACAAACGGTAGTACCCCTGTGAAATGAATAATTACTGTTCATGAACAGTTCTTGTATAATTCATGCAAAGTTCAGGTACCTGGTTCATGAACAGTTCATGGGATGTATATGAAGATAAAATGGCACAAATTCTTAAAAAGTTCTTAAATATGTAGTTCTTGAACAGGTCATGAACAGTTCATGACACATTCAGGAAACATTGTCATTAAAAAGTTCATGAATTGTTCAAGAACTGAAAATTCATGATATATTCTTGATTTTCTTTTTAAACATGAACTGTTCAAGAACTTTTTCCAGTGCAAATTCATTGTGCCATTTTCTCTTCATGGATTGTTCATGAACGATTCAAGAACTATCGCTCATGAACAGTTCTAGAACTACAGTTCATGAACAGTTCAAGAACTACCGTTCATGAAAAGTGCATGTTCAATTGGTTGGTAACCAGTGTATGAAATAGTCTGGGTGGACCTAAGAACCAGATTTTGTACAGAAGAAAATACAGAAAGCCTGTGCAGATTATGTACAGAAAATATTCTGGTTCATTGAAACATAGTTGAACCAGAATTCAATAAAAATATTTTTTATATGAAGACAATATTGGCTTCTTTCACATGTGGCAATGTGATACTTAAATAAATCACCAATATAAACTTATTGTTTATGACATAGCATAATACAATTTGCTAATTTAATAAACAATGTAACATTTAAGACATTTACCAAATGTGCCCATCAAGTTGTTCATAAGAAATTACAAAAAACTTCTCTGTGCCTTTGAAACACAACATATTTCTCCCACCAAAAAACGTAAAGGAAGTAGTAAACATTACTAACTTCTTTTTGAAGAGTTCCTGTGTTTTATGCTTGAGTTAACTCCCTTGGTATATTTCAAATTCAAGTTCAGTTCCAGTGGTATTTTTGGTTATTCTACTGGTATTCCAGTAACATAGCAGGTAACAATAAAATTTCACTGGAATTGCATTAATGTTTTTCACTAGGGCCTTTACTTTTGACAAGAAGATTTCAAAGGTTTTCACTATAATACATTTATAAGAACTTCTTTGGTTCTAGAAGTGTTCTAGAAGTGTTCTAGAAGTGTTCTAGAAGTGTTCTAGAAGTGATCTATAAATGTTCTTATTTCTCTATTCAGAATGGTAGTTTAAGAGATTCACACTGAGTTAAAAAGTCATTGTAATTTAATTAAATATCATTTTAAAATCAGTGATATATTTATATTAAACTTACTATTCAAGAACAGAATAAGAACTTATAGGGTTCATTAAAAGTACTTGAATTACACTTGACAGATGTTTAAGAACTTGTTAAGAATTTGCCATGTTCTTCTTCAGTTCTTGAACAGTTCACGAACAAGTTTGTCTTACTGTTCATGAACTAAAGTTCTTGAACTGTGATTAAGAACTGTTTAATGGCAGTTCATGAACAGTTCATAAGTGGCATGAAAAGTTCATAATTTCAAGAACAACATTTCACAGGGGTAATGGCTGCCTTTCTTGGTGCTCAGGGTCGAAGGGTCGAAGGGGTTGGCATTACGACAGACTAACTGGTGTCAGGATAAATGGACCAGTAGTTCTGGTAACTTACCCAGGAAATGCCGTGTAATAACTGAAATGGTTGAAAGTGGCATAAAACACCAAACAATCAATCAATCAATCATCAATCATTCAAATTGAATTGAAATGAAGAGATCTTCTCATAGCTTGCATCTATAAGTTGTTATAGATGAAAGATTAACCCTTTCCCTCATACGACAATTCTGCAAAAGACGACTTTGAACATATTTTGTCAAAACATAGAAAATCTCTATAATTAAATGGATAACCTATAACTAAAAGTGGAAAACATTGTGGCAAAAGGAGAAATTGCTCGTTTTGAGCAATTTCTTCTTTTGTCACTATGTTTTCAAAAAGCCGTCTGCTGCAGAGGCGTCAAAAAGCGTCTATATGACGGAAAGGGTTAACTGTTTCTCACATGCAGGTGCATTTTGCCACATCTGTATCCACAGCATGAGGCTTTTTAAAACATTGTTGAAAAAGGAAGAAAATGCTCATCATGAGGGATTTTTATTTGCTAGACTTTTGAAAAAAATGAGAGCTATTGTCATGACCCTGGCGTCGTTGTTGGCGGCGGCGGCGTGGTCGTCCGGTTAAGGTTTTTTGTTTAGCTAATTTTTTTGTTTTTTTCTCCCTATCAGTCGAGCGTCTGTGCCGTACGCGCTGCTCTTGTTTTACTAAAGTGGAGCATTATAAATTATATAATAATTAAGGCTTTTGTTTGTAGGGATTTTCTATATTTTGGCTTATAATTTTATGTTTTCAACTTGTGTTATTGCAGATTTTGTGTGTGTAGGTGGGAAAGGCTTAATTCCAATCTTATGATCTTATCTCTTGCCAGTATTTGGCCTTGACTTATGTTACCACTTGACCAATCCAGTCTAGGCTTATCAGTGTTTTGTATATAGATTTGATAGCATTACAGCTGAAAATTGGCTTTTTGGCCAATTAGGAACTGAAGTCTAGGCTCTCTTCAATCTCACCCTTTGATACAGTCCATGTGGGAGAAAACTGATTGGCCAGTACTCCCTTGACCTTTATACACAGGTCAAGATAAGGAGGAGTATATAAACTGGTCTTTTTCCAACCCATATTGCTCTTATGACTAAACCAAACCAAATGTTGTGGGTACACAGAGACGATTCTTTTTGAGTAACCACAACATAGGGTTTGTGTTTGAAATTAGGGTTTTAGAGTATTTCTCTTTTGACTCAAACAAACCCTATATTGTGGGTACTCAAAAGAATCGTCTCACAGAGACAATTCTTTTTGAGTAACCACAACATTGAGTTTGAATGTCATATAAAGGTTTTAGAGTATTTCTCTTTTGACTCAAACAAACCCTATGTTGTGGGTACTCAAAATAATCGTCTCACAGAGACAATTCTTTTTGAGTACCCACAACATAGAGTTTGAGTGTCAAATTAGGGATTTTAGCATTTGAATACTAACTGCATCTACTGATCTAGAGGTTTGCTTTATTGGTTTTTAGTTTGGTTAATTTTACACATGTACTCACTTCTGTGCTGTTCTCTAGACAATAATCTACTGGGCCGGCCGGGTAGCTCAATTGGTAGCGTATCTGACTCGTGATCTGGAGGTCACGGGTTCGATACCCGGTTGCGGCGACATTCTTTCGGGCGATGTTTTCCATTGCCTCTCACCTCTGATCTATGTGAGAAAGTAGTCAGTGGCTTCGAAAGAATGTTGTGTAAGTACTGGTGTGGGAAAGCCAGGAAAACATGGGTAGGTGCACTGACCGCCGTGATATGACCAAAGCTGTTGAAAGCGGCGTTAAACTCCAAACAAACAAACAAACAAAAGACAATAATCTAATGAGTTATTTAACCCTTTCCCTCATATAGACGCTTTCTAACGCCTCTGCAGCAGACGGCATTTTGAAAACATAGTGACAAAAAAAGAAATTGCTCAAAACGAGCAATTTCTCCTTTTGTCACAATGTTTTCCACTTTTAGTCATAGGTTATCCATTCAATTATAGAGATTTTCTCCTTTTTGACAAAACATGTTTAAATTCGTCTGCTGCAGAATTGTCGTATGAGGGAAAGGGTTAAACCTTTCCTACATACAAAAAATCAGCAGCAGACAAATTTAGAATGTATCAAGGAAACAGGCCGGTAGGCAACGTGGGATTCACCTTGGTGATTTTTGCCTTTGCATATTTTGCAAACTTCCGGCTCTCAGCTCGGAAACCCGAGGTCGGAGGTCAATCATGTATAAAACTTTTTTTAGCTCTTGAATAGCTCCATCAGATGGTGCTATCGATTACTACCACTGCAGTGTTAGGGGGGCGATTGAATTTAAAAAAAAACGACTGTAACAAGATACCCTATCTTTGAAAGGCTACCATTTGGAAATAAAGGCCTAAATCAAAAATCGTAACGGATATGTTTTTTCTGAATATCTCGGAGTATCTATAGCCAAAGTTTCAGCTCTCCACATTCAAAACTGTAGGAGAAGATAGAGAAATGGTTTTGGTTTTTAAAAGTGTTTTATTGCTAGCTGCATAGTGAAACTCAAACACGCTCACCCCTATGGCACCTGTTCACCAAGTTCCATGGAATCGGCCCGTCGGTTTGGACTGTGGAGAGTCGCTTTACAAAAAACTGGACAGACAGACAGAAGGAAAAACCTGACAATAATGTATAAGGGATACCTAGCGAATCCCAATACATAACAAAGGTTTGTAACTAGCTAGCCTTTCTATAAATATCTGGTCAATGGGTCCATCACCATGTGCCTTTTGTCCAAACAGTTGTGATTTATCTGGGGTAAAGGTAAACCAGTGTATTTCTTGCCATGATTCTGAGGCCAATTTGAGATGCAGTAAACTTGACTTAATGCTCCACAATATATATCTCTAATTATTGATTTAAACCCTATATATGTTGTGGGTAGTCAAAAGAATCGTTTCAATTAGGCAGTTCTTTTAACCCTTTCCCTCATACAGCAATTATGCAGCTGACGACTTTGAACATATTTCATCAAAAATAGAAAATCTCAATATTTGAATGGATAACCTCATACGACAATTCTGCAGCAGACGACTTTGAACATATTTTGTATTTTGTCAAAAAATGGAAAATCTCTATAATTGAATGGATAACCTATGACTGAAAGTGGAAAACATTGTGTCAAAAGGAGAAATTGCTCGTTTTGAGTAATTTCTTCTTTTGTCACTATGTTTTCAAAAAACCGTCTGCTGCAGAGGCGTCAGAAAGCGTCTATATAAGGGAAAGGGTTAAGAAAATGAAATTTGTCCTCTTATCTAGAACATATATTATATACCAAGGAATCCACCGTGGTCAAGTAGATGGTGTGGGGGATTTGGAACCAGGCGTCCCAAGTTTGATCCCCAGTCGTGGTACAATAGTCATGGTAGACAAAGGCGAATTTCCTAGCCTCTAAGTTCTGGTTTGTTTACCCAGGGGAGAAATGAATAAGTGAACTGTTGCCGAGATATAATTGAAATAGGGTTGAAATTGGCGTAATCACCCAATAAAAATATAAAAAAACAAAAGCTATACCAAAGATTACACCTCTTTTACATGAATTGATATTATTATTGTCTGTCTGGCTCATGTCCTATCTCTTGATACACAACTTAAACAATGTCTCTTGTATTTTTTGGTGGATCTGTGGGAGGGGATGGTGGGAAAGAGGGGGTCTCCATTGTTTTGTTGTTTCAGGTTTAAAACCAGTGTTTGGACTGCAGTCTGTCTAAGTTATCTAAGACCTATAAAATTAACAAGCATATTCATACTTTTGGGTCAGCAAGGGGGCAGTAATAACTTGACTGCAATAACTAGGCGTGGTCGAGTGGTTAGCAACAGCGATTTAAAACCGGATGTCCCGGGTTCGATCCCCAGTCGCGGCATGACAGTCATGTTGGAGCGCCCTTTGGCAAGGCACATTTCCTAGCATATAGTACTCAGGTTTGTTTTCCCAGGGATCATGAAAATGAGAACTGTCGCTGAGAAAAAACTGAAATGCTTTCATGAATATTCAATTAGCATGTAGATTAGCATTATTGTTGTATTGTGAAGATTTAAAACAGAGTACGTGTGACAACGTCATTTGGACCACTGATAAAAAGTTGATGCGGTGATTTTGAAAATGAACTAAAAAAATCTTTGGATGATATTTATATTTAGAAAAAAGATGTCACAATTTATAACATTGTGATTGATAACATTAATCTAAGGAAAGGAACAATTAATGATCGGTAGAATTGACCTAGGTGCACCTATATTCATGTGCAACTAATGTATACTAAAATTGTCAAAGGCTTTAATTTTCACAATACAGTCTGCGTAAATTTTACTGTTCCATGATGAAAATTATTGATGTTGACTTACTTACGCTCCAAACATTGCCAAGCCCCGGTAGCTCAGTCTGTAGCGACTCAGGCTGTCAATCCAGGGGTTGTGAGTTTGAATCCCAGCTTGGCCAACATTCTTTCCGACGTTTGCCAAAAGTCACTGTGACCTGCGTCATTCGTCTTTCACCAATGGGCTGTCTAACAGTCTATGTGGAAAAGCAGCCAGTTGCTTGGAAAGTATGTTGTGTGGTGTACTGGTGTGGGAAATCCAGGAAATGCATGAATAGGTGAACTGGCCGCCTAAATATAACTGAAAAATTGTTGAAAACGGCGTTAAACCCCAATCAATCAATCAATCAATCTCCAAACATCACCTGACCGCCCTTTCGCATTTTTGACAGATATCCAATATTGTCTTCTGATTGGATGCAGCACACTTTTGTACTGTGTCAAACAGCCAATCAGATCCCGTGTTATAATTCACTTTAAAAATGGCGACTTCACCCGAAAATGACTTTACCTTAATTGGCATGTGAAAATTATGTTTACCAATAGATCAACTTCAAGCTTGATGTGTATATAACTTGTAACTTAGGCCACTTTCTGACATTTTTTCCAGGGTTTTCCTTTAACCCTTTCCCTCATATAGACCCTTTCTGATACCGGCTGCAGCAGACTACTTTTTGAAAACATAGTGACAAAAGAAGAAATTGCTCAAAACGAGCAATTTCTCCTTTTTCCACAATGTTTTCCACTTTTAGTCATAGGTTATTCATTCAATTATAGAGATTTTCTATTTTTTGACAAAATATGTTCAAAGTCGTCTGCTGCAGAATTGTCGTATGAGGGAAAGGGTTAATGTTTTCAACGGTGAAATCTTGCAGTTTTGTCTGCACGTGGGAAAGGGTTAATGATTCAATAGCCTGAAACTGCGTGCTCTGAATATTACTTGCTTAGTGATTGTCTAAGTACAGTAAGTAGTTAATTACTGGTATGATGTGATTGCAGTGTCTCTAAATTGATGTAAAACAACCTTTTACCCTTGGGTATATAGTTACACATCTGTGTGCAATTACTCTTACTCTTTGGCAAAAAGACATTGCGGGACATTGAGAAAATGCCCGCAACAATGATTCATCTCTACTATATAACTCTTCCCCTGTACATACGCTTTCTGATGCCTCAGCAGCAGACAACTTTTGAAAACATTTGGGGAAAATAGAAATTTCAACACTTTTATTGGCTGGATTGCTCTAGCAATACCGGTCTATAGATTGGCGATGTCTGTCCGTACGTCCGTCTGTCTGTCTGTCAGTCAACATTTTGGTTAAAGTTTCAGGTTGAGGCAAAATCTCAGCACTGGAAAGGGTTACAAACTTGAAATTTTGCCTGAAGGTAACCAGTAACAAGTTCTATTGATTTCTATGGTTACTTAGACCTTGACCTTGGTTTTTCGATTTTCAAGGTCAAATTGCCGACAATCAGCGGTTTCTTGTTTATTATACTTTCGTTTTTAGAGACTGTCCGTGTTTTAACCCTTTCCCACATAAAATTTTTAATCTGGAGCAGACAACTTCGAAACTAAGGGAATAATGTAAAAAATATCTATAAATGAAAGCATAATTATTGAAAAGATTAGAAAACATGATGACAAAAGGAGAAATTGCTCGTTTTGAGCAATTTCTTCTTTTGTTGCCATGTTTTCTAAAAAATGTCTGCTGCAGAGGCGTCAGAAAGTGTCTATTTTAGGGAAAAGGACTATTAATGTAGATGTCAACAAAGTCATCAGCTGCACATTAAATGTTGCTGTATGTGGGAAACGATTAAATCATACTTCCAGTTTTGCAAATAATACCTGTTTCTTGTGTTGGTGTTTTTTGCGCCCAAATGATGTATTCAGCAGAGAACTCGACAAGAGGGAGTGAACAGGTATTTTCCCAACAACATTTCTTTTATAACTCAACAAAATCCTATGTAAATGTGGGTACTCAAAAGAATCGTCTCAATGAGACCATTCTTTTGAGTACCCACAACATAGGGTTTGCATGTCAAATAAGGAATTTAGAACATAAAAAATGCCCGTTATCTAGAGCATTGGTTCAGATGTATTCAAAGCAGACTACTCAAAAAAATGACATGTCAGGTACTGGTAAATGGTTAGTCAATTTCATACGCTGTATCAATGTCCCAGTCTCCGTTACTCATAGAGGCCCATCAGACTCATTCTGTTACTCATTTAGCCTTGACCCAAGTTACTCATGATGCTTGTTGCACAGTCTTGGATTGATTCCATACTTTCTGTGTTTGTTTGTTTGACATGCAAATGCATGGTTTTGAGATAAGCTTGTACTTGGATGACTGCCACCATGGAGGAATTGGCTGCGTCACATGGTAATCGACTTTTGAAAGCCTTGAAATGAATTGTGTAGTATAAACAGCTCTTTGTTTCCCCCCACAATATCTATCTTATTGTACATCTAAACCCTATGTTGTGTGTACTTAAAAAGTTCATCTCACTAATACAATTATTATGAGTACCCACGTGTACTGCATAGGGTTATAGGATCAAATAAGGAGTTTAGAACTAAAAAATCACACCTTGTCTAGAGCTGGAAACACATAGTCATATTATAGACCTTTGGCCATAATTGTTCTAAAATGTTTCCACATTTAGGAGGCAAATAGGATAGACCCTAATCAGACTGCAAAGGCGCATGCTACTCTGGATTTTCGATAATCACAAAGTCCTGAAAGTGGATGTTTTAGTGTGATGTTGTCCTTAAACCTCAGTCCCACCGACCTCTCGGACTGGAATTAAACCAATCAGGGGTCAGATCCATGTTGGGTCCGGGCTTATCAGGGAAGGTCTGGGACAGTCCAGGATGGTCCATCATGGTCCGGGCCACTACCCCGGAAACTTTATACTGTTTAAAATTGCCTTGGTCATCCGGGACCGAGGATTTTTCAATCCAGGAGGGTCAGCGTTGGCTACGGGAAGGTCTCTAGTGGCACCATGTTGATCCTGGGCAATCCAGGATGGTCCGGTGTCTTCTGAGTTGGGTCCAGGATGGTCCGGTATGGGGATGCTCCTTGGTTGTACTGGGGTCAGATCCGTGTTGGCTCTGTGATGCCTCCGTGTTCATTCGTTATGGTGCCTTGTTGGGTCCGGGCTGGTCCTAGGTGACGAGGGACTCAATTTCACCCAGGATCATCCCGGATCAAGATATCTCTGGATCTAGGTGTTCTGTGTTAATCTGGGGGTCACAGGTCCGTGGGTCCGGCTTCGGTGTGATTGTTACTAAGCTTAAGTAAATAATGATCTTTTAGAATATAATTTTGTAAATGATTGTAACAAGATCAGAGATGTGGTTACAACCATTTTGCCTTGACCCTTTCCCTCATAAAGATGCTTTCTGATGCGTCTGCAGCAGAAGAATTTGAAAAAGCTTTTTTTCCATTAATTTTACATTCATTTATATAGATTTTCCCTGTTTTGCCCAGATGCTTTTAAAGTCGTCTGCTACAGATGTGTTGAATGTGGGAGAGGGTTGAATCACTGGCTGTTGATTGCGGACCACTTTTGAAAACATTGTAGAAAATGAGCATTTCTCCATTTACCACATTGTTTTCAATCTTCTATCAAAATTAACCCTTTCCCACATACATCAAATTTGCAGCAGATGTCTTTGAAACCATCTAGTTAATCCTTTTCCTCATATGACAATTCTGCAGCAGACGACTTTGAACATATTTTGTCAAAACATAGAAAATCTCTATAATTGAATGGCAAAAGGAGAAATAGCTCGTTTTGAGCAATTTCTTCTTTTGTCACTGTTTTCAAAAAGCTTTCTGCTGCATAGGTGTCAGAAAGCGTCTATATGAGGGAAAGGGTTAAAGATATTGAAAGGCTATGACTGAAAGTTGCATAAAAATGTATCTACCCATGGGAAAGGGTTCATCATCAAAAGTACTGTTAAATTCGGTGTTAACCCTTTCCCTCATATAGACGCTTTCTGACGCCTCTGCAGCAGACGGCGTTTTGAAAACATAGTGATAAAAGAAGAAATTGCACAAAACGTGCAATTTCTCCTTTTGCCATAATGTTTTCCACTTTTTGTCATAGGTTATCCATTCAATTATGGAGATTTTCTATGTTTTGACAAAATATGTTCAAAGTCGTCTGCTGCAGAATTGTCGTATGAGGGAAAGGGTTAAACCCCAATAAAACAAATTATGTATGCATGATCAGACATGTACAGTAATTGTATAAAATTAATGAATTATAATAACTGGGATGAGATTGTGCATGCATCCTTAGTTTTGACATGTCTGACATTTAATACCTATTACCCTTCACCACATGGAGACACATTATGACGCATCTGCAGCGGACATCTTTTAAAAAAAATTGTGGCAAACAGTGAACTTGTGCAAATTCTCCTTTTGCTTCAATGTTTTTGCTTCAATGTTTTTTAGCTCTACTGGCCAAAGGCCAGTTACATATAGAGCTTATGCTGTGGTGTGGTGTCTGTCGTCCGTGCGTCCGTAAACAATTGCTTGTGAACGCGATAGTCATCAGTTTTGATTGTATCTCAATCAAACTTATACAGTAGTTAGATATCCATGAGAACTCGATTCTTTTCGCAAACCAGCCAGATCCGCCCATGCAGGACTGGATTATGGCCCTTGAAATTTTCAAAATTGATATAAAAGAGCTTGTGAACGCGATAAAGTCTTCAGTTTAGATTGTATCTCAATCAAACCAGCCAGATCCGCCCATGCAAGATTGGATTATGGTCCTTGGAATTGTTGAAATTCTTATAATAGAGCTTGTGAACACAATAGAGGCAGTTAGGTATCCATGAGAGTTTGGTTCCTTGCGCAAATCAGCTTGATCTGGATTATGACCCTTGAAATCCCATCCCAATAGAGCAATTAGGCCCTCATGGGCCTCTTGTTTAACTATTCAATGAATTGATTATTCTTTCATTGAAAGATTTCCCATGAAGATGCCTTGGATGTTTTGATACTTCATAGTCGTTTGCTGCTGATTTGTTGTAGATGGGATGTGGTCATAATTAATACATGCAACAACATTAGCAAGTCATTATTTTAATTTATGTGGAAAATCCTTATAATTTTTAACTCTTTCTCTCATATAGACAGAGTCGCCTCTCAAGCCTCTGCAGCAGACGGCTTTTTGAAAACTAGTCAACAAAAGAAGAAAACTTGCTCAAAACTAGCAATTTCTCCTTCTGTCTACAAAAATTGTTTTCAATTCTATTCAATAATTGTACTTTCATTTAAAGGAAGTTTCCAATATTTTTGGGTGTGTTCAAAGTAGGCAGCAGTAGCTGCTGCAAATCTGTTGTATGTGAGAAAGGGTTAATCAAAGTTGTGTACTGCAGATTTGTATGTGGGAAAAGGCTTAACCCTTTCCCTCATACGACAATTCTGCAGCAGACGACTTTGAACGTATTTTGTCAAAACATAGAAAATCTCTTTAATTTAATGGATAACCTATGACTAAAAGTGGAAAACATTGTGGCAAAAGGAGAAATTGCACGTTTTGTGCAATTTCTTCTTTGTCACTTTGTTTTCAAAAGGCCGTCTGCTGTAGAGGCGTCAGAAAGCGTCTATATGAGGGAAAGGGTTAATTAATGTATAATTATTGCTTCAATTTAAAGCATTATTGTAAAAGGAGAAAATTTTCATTTTCAGCAATTTATGATTTTGTTACACTGTTTGTCTACTGCAGATGTGTCATTAAATCAAAGGAAAAAACCCTTAATATGTGGATTTTTCCGTTCATAGGTAACATGGACACAGGATTTTTTTTAAATAACCTTTGAAGCTTTCTGAATTTTGACCACAACTCATCAATTGAGGCTGCCATTTTGGATATTTATCAAACAGCGGTCGTCAAGGTGGAGTGTCCTTGGTTAAGGCACATTTTCTAGCCTAGTACTGGTTTGTTAACCCTGGGTTCATGAATAAGTGAACTGTCGCCGTGATATAACTGAAATAATGTTGAAAGCGGCGTAAAACCCCAATAAAACAAATAAAATGAACAGCGGTCATGCAAATTTGAAAATTATCGTCATCTAGTCAGTTATTTGTGAAATGCATATTTAAGGATATAAAAGTGCAGCATAATTTTCGTTCACTAATATTCTAATAAAATAATTAAATATAATCGACTTGGGGATATAATGTATTTTATTTCTATTCTCTGTACGTCATAAAAAGATGACAGCATTTAATACAAATTCAAAATATTTAGTGTTCATGCAAAAAACACGAATTGATCATCATCATCGTCTAGTCAATCTATATTTACGGCCATTTTAGTATGCTGTTTTATTTTATTTGTTTTTGGTAGGTATGTAGCACCTAAGTATTAGTATATTATAAGAGCCAGAGGGGGTGGGGTATTATAATAAGTACTGTATGAACACCTGCCTTTTGGTTTAGTTAGAGATTGTTGATGATATTGGGAAGCTGAGTACGTATACAGACTGCATTTGTGGTACCTTGACCTGCTTTCATTCCGCCATTCACCACATACAGACGCTTTCTGACACCTCTGCAGCAGACGACTTTTGAAAACATTGTGGCAAAAGAAGATATTGCTCAAAACAAGCAATATCTTCCTTTCCCCTGTGAAATGTTGTTCTTGAAATTATGAACTTTTCATGCCACTTATGAACTGTTCATGAACTGCCATTAAATAGTTCTTAATCACAGTTCAAGAACTTTAGTTCATGAACAGTAAGCCAAACTTGTTCGTGAACTGTTCAAGAACTGAAGAAGAACATGGCAAATTCTTAACAAGTTCATAAACATCTGTCAAGTGTAATTCAAGTACTTTTAATGAACCCTACAAGTTCTTATTCTGTTCTTGAATAGTAAGTTTAATATAAATATATCACTGATTTTAAAATGAAATTTAATTAAATTACAATGACTTTTTAACTCAGTGTGAATCTCTTAAACTACCATTCTGAATAGAGAAATAAGAACATTTATAGATCATGCACTTCTAGAACACTTCTAGAATACTTCTAGAACACTTCTAGAACACTTCTAGAACACTTCTAGAACCAAAGAAGTTCTTATAAATGTATTATAGTGAAAACTTTTGAAATCTTCTTGTCAAAAGTAAAGGCCCTAGTGAAAAACATTAATGCAATTCCAGTGAAATTTCATTGTTACCTGCAATGTTACTGGAATACCAGTAGAATAACCAAAAATACCACTGGAACTGAACTTGAATTTGAAATATACCAAGGGAGTTAACTCAAGCATAAAACACAGGAACTCTTCAAAAAGAAGTTAGTAATGTTTACTACTTCCTTTACGTTTTTTGGTGGGAGAAATATGTTGTGTTTCAAAGGCACAGAGAAGTTTTTTGTAATTTCTTATGAACAACTTGATGGGCACATTTGGTAAATGTCTTAAATGTTACATTGTTTATTAAATTAGCAAATTGTATTATGCTATGTCATAAACAATAAGTTTATATTGGTGATTTATTTAAGTATCACATTGCCACATGTGAAAGAAGCCAATTGTCTTCATATAAAAAATATTTTTATTGAATTCTGGTTCAACTATGTTTCAATGAACCAGAATATTTTCTGTACATAATCTGCACAGGCTTTCTGTATTTTCTTCTGTACAAAATCTGGTTCTTAGGTCCACCCAGACTATTTCATACACTGGTTACCAACCAATTGAACATGCACTTTTCTTGAACTGTTCATGAACAGTAGTTCTTGAACTGTTCATGAACTGTAGTTCTAGAACTGTTCATGAGCGATAGTTCTTGAACCGTTCATGAACAATCCATGAAGAGAAAATGGCACAATGAATTTGCACTGGAAAAAGTTCTTGAACAGTTCATGTTTAAAAAGAAAATCAAGAATATTTCATGAATTTTCAGTTCTTGAACAATTCATGAACTTTTTAATGACAATGTTTCCTGAATGTGTCATGAACTGTTCATGACCTGTTCAAGAACTACATATTTAAGAACTTTTTAAGAATTTGTGCCATTTTATCTTCATATACATCCCATGAACTGTTCATGAACCAGGTACCTGAACTTTGCATGAATTATACAAGAACTGTTCATGAACAGTAACTATTCATTTCACAGGGGCTGCCACACTGTTTTCAACTTCTTTCAGTATTATATAATACTTTCATTTGTAGAGATATTACATACTTTTTGTCTAGGTGTTCTCAATTTAGTCGTCTGCCACAGATTTATTGTATGTGGGAATGGGTTAAGAGTTTGGATTCCCATCCCTTCTTCAGAATGATATCAAAGCGAAAAAAGGTTGAGAGTGAGGAGTTACTAAATATACCATAATGCTTTAACCTATTCCCACCTGCAGACGCATTTTGACGCACCTACTGAGTAGATGACTTTTGAAAACATTGTAGACGCAAAGGAGGAATTGCTCATAATAAGCAAATTAAATTATTTTCTCCTTTTGCTAAAATATTTTCTACTTCTTTCAATAAACAATCCTTCCTAAAGATGGATTTTAAATATTTTTAATACCGCCTTGGTGGTATAGTGGTAGGGCGTCCACCTCAGGTGCGGGATCCCAAGTCGGGTCATACAAAATGGTAGTAATGGCGCCCTCCTTGGGGCTCGCAGGATTGCGGGGTTGAAGTATAACGACTGACTGGCTGGTGGTCAGGATGAATGGATCAGTTGTACTTGTAACTCATAAAGTTACCCAGGAAACACCGGCATATAACTGAAACATTGTTGAACGCGGCGTTAAACACAAAACAAACAAACTCGATCAGCTGCAAGTTGGTTGAATATGAGAAAGGGTTAATTCATCATATTCAGAGTTAACCCTTTCCCTCATATAGACGCTTTCTGACGGCTCTGTAGCAGACGGCTTTTTGAAAACATAGTGACAAAAGAAGAAATTGCACAAAACGTGCAATTTCTCCTTTTGCCACAATGTTTTCCACTTTTTGTCATAGGTTATCCATTCAATTATGGAGATTTTCTATGTTTTGACAAAATACGTTCAAAGTCGTCTGCTGCAGAATTGCCGTATGAGGGAAAGGGTTAACAGAATACTGTTTTGATTTCTGTGTTGTATATGAGAAAGGGATAACCCATGATTTAGAGTTCACAGAATACTGTTTTGATTTCTGTGTTGTATAGACACTAATTAACGACTAGCTGATGATCCATCCTTATCCTGCAATTAATGACTTGATCCCTTGCCCACATACAACAAACCTCAAACGGACTTCAAGACATCTTTTGAAACATTTCAGTCTAAACGCTTATTTTACATCTTTTTACACCAATTATTTCATTAAGTTTTGCAAGTCTGAAAGAATTTTTAACTTTCATGAAAACTGCTCAAGCAGTCAACTTTGGTAATATCTAGGTAAAGGTTGGACTTAAAGTATTATTGTTGATAAAAGGTCAAAATATTGTGGCAAGTGGGAGAAAAAGCTCTTCTTGCCACAATTCTCCTTTTGCCACAATGTTTTCCACTTTTTGTCATAGGTTATCCATTTAATTATGGAGATTTTCTATGTTTTGACAAAATACGTTCAAAGACGTCTGCTGCAGAAATGTTGTATGAGGGAAAGGGTTAAGCTCTCAGGGTTTCAGGGTTAACATTTTGAATGACTGGCTGGTGTGAGTATAAATGGACCAGTTGTACTGGTAACTAAACCAGGAAAGGCCATGATAAAAATTGTTGAAAGTTGTGTTAAATACCAAACAATCAATCATCCATTTTTAGGTCGTCTTTTGAAAAACGAGAGCTATTGTCATGACCCTGGTGTGGTCGGCGGCGGCGTGGTCGTCCGGTTTTGTTTTTTGTTCAGCTCAGCTTTTTTTCTGTGGCGGCAGCATGGTCGTCCCGTTAAGGTTTTTTGTTTAGCTCAGCTTTTTTTCTGTTTTCTATTAGTCGAGCGTCTGTGCCGTACGCGGTGCTCTTGTTATAGTTTGGCAGGTTTACTTCAAAGTTGCAACAGTCATACAACAATTCTGCAGCAGACGACTTTGAACATTTTTTGTCAAAAAATGGAAAATCTCTATAATTGAATAAATAACCTATGACTAAAAGTGGAAAATTGCTCGTTTTGAGCAATTTCTTCTTTTGTCACTATGTTTTCAAAAAGCCGTTTCATGCAGAGGCGTCAGAAAGCATCTATATGAGGGAAAGGGTTGATTACGAAGAGTCAAAAAAGATCATAACAGGACAATCTGGAAATCATATCTTTATCATTGAGCCACCAAATTCCCATGCTTATCAGAGTTTATGATTGGATGGTAATATATGTCCCAAATACATAGATAACAACAACATATATAGTGCGTTTACACAACAAGCACAACCCTTTTGAGAGTAACACTGAGATATACAGGCTTCCTTACCTTAACCCTTTCCCTCATACGACAATTCTGCAGCAGACGACTTTGAACATATTTTGTCAAAATCTCTATAATTGAATGGATAACCTATGACTAAAAGTGGAAAACATTGTGTCAAAAGGAGAAATTGCTTGTTTTGAGCAAATTGTCTTCTTTTGTCACTATGTTTTCAAAAAGCCGTCTGCTGCAGAGGCGTCAAAGGCGTCTATATGAGGGAACGGTTTAATGAGCAATTTCTCCTTTTGCCAAGATGTTTTCCACTCTCTTCGAAAATCATACTTCATCCTTTTTCATCGATAATCTTATTTTCATTATCTTTGTCTAGACGTGTCTCATGTTGTTTGCTGCAGATTTCTTATATATTGGAAAGGGTAAAGACATCTTCATTTAAAACATCTACAGAACAATATGAAATGTCAGAAATATTTTGAATTTGATTTTATTACAATTTGAAAACATTCTGCAAACAATTTAAGGAAAGCATTGCATTCTCCTTTTCCCACAATAAACCTCATGACTTATCGCCGTAATGTTGTCAAAATTCGTCCATGTATGTTTATCAGACATAGGGATAAACAAAAAGTCGGCTACATTGTTTGAATGGAACACAGTTCCAAAAAATGCTAGATTTTTTGTCAGGCTGCCAAATTGCTACTATTGAAAAACGCAGGAGGGGAGTAACATTGATGAAATAAACATACAGGTATGAGCATTATAACACCCTTCTGATTGTTGATATTATGGGGAGATTGTAAAGATTTTGTTGGCTTGATTTGTTTGAATCTGTTTTACGCTCTTCTTAACAGGGTTTAAGTTATATCACAGGGATTGCTCGGTCCAATTCCACCAACCTTACAACCTTTTAATATAAGGCGCTTTAGTAATACTAAAATAATTAAGAATGTTTTTCGTCATTTCTGATTCTCTTATAAAAAAAGGCCAAAATATTTCATTTCTAAACATATTGTATTGTTTGTCAGCAAGGTACCGTAACTATTGGAATCCGCTGTGGTCTAGTGGTAAGCGTCGGGGGATTTGAAACCGGGTGTCCCGGGTTCGATCCCCAGTCGCGGCAGTCATGGTTGAGTTCCCTTGGGCAAGGCACATGTTCTAGCCTAGTACTGGTTTGTTTACACAGGGATCATGGATAAGTGAACTGTCGCCGTGATATAACTGAACTAATGTTGAAAAAAGGCGTAAAACCCCAATAAAACAAAAATTGTCAGCAAGGTACCGTAACTATTTAAGTCATTTACTTAAAGTTACATTCCACCATTTGACATGTTTTACAAAATACATGTATTAGGCAAACTGAAATGATAATTTACGTTTTTAACCATTTAAGTAATACCTAGCGCTAAGTAATGTTGGTGGAATTGGACCCTGGTTAACCCTTTCCCACATGCAGACGCTTTCTGATGCCTCTGCAGCAGAAGACTTTTGAAAACATTGTAACAATAGAAGAAATTGTTTTTTCGTGTTTTCGCCTAGGTGTTTTCAAAGTTGTCTGCTACATATTTGTTGTATGTGGGAAAGGGTTAAATTCTCAGGTACATCCTGACATTTAAAATTCCTTCAGTCATAATGCAATCCCAAGACCCAAGGAGGAAAGCCATTAATTACTACCATTCTTAGCCCTTTCCCTCATATAGACGCTTGCTGACGCCTCTGCAGCAGACAGCTTTTTGAAAACATAGTGATAAAAGAAGAAATTGCTCAAAACAAGCAATTTCTCCTTTTGACACTATGTTTTCCACCTTTTGTCATAGGTTATCCATTCAATTATAGAGATTTTTGACAAAATTATATGTTCAAAGTCGTCTGCTGCAGATTTGTCATATGAGGGAAAGGGTAATTAGCGCAAAGAAATGAAATAAGATAACCTCATCAAGAAAACAGTGAGGTATAGTACCTGATATTGATTACACGATACTTGGTAACATGATGTTTGTGTTATCGGGATATTGACTATTGTTAATTTGACTATCCGTAATTAACGGTGGTAAATACATCCTGGTACATAAATGTTGTTGAAAGAGATTTTATTTTGAGGGATGTTACTTTAGTTTGATCGTCTAAATGGTAATATCTAATATATGTATTATCCAAATACATCACTTGAACCAGACAGCCTGTTTTTTGTTGCATAATACATTAAGGTAAAGTGAACATTTTATTTGAATATATCCTAGTGGCGTAAACATTTTGTAAATTCTATTTAATCCATTCCCACATATAGACGCATTCTGGCACATCTGCAGTAGACGTCGCGCATTTGTCTGCTGCAATTTTGTCGTACATGGGAAAGGTTTATCTTCATTACTATAAGACAGCATCAACAAATAACTTTTGTTATTTTGGAATGGCCGAGCCCCGGTATCAGTCAGTCGGTAGCGACGCGGGCTGTCAATCCAGGGGTTGTGAGTTTGAATCCCGGCTCGGCCAACTTTCTTTCCGACGATTGACAAAAGTCAATGCGACATGCGTCATTCGTCTTCCACCAATGGGCTAAGTCTATGTGGAAAAGCAGCCAGTTGCTTGGGAAGATTGTTGTGTGGATCAGTACTGGTGTGAGAAAACCAGGAAATGCATGAGTAGGTGAACTGGCCGCCGTGATATAACTGAGAAATTGTTGAAAACGGCGTTAAACCCCAATCAATCAATCAATATTTTGGAATGTATTTTTTTTTTATTTAAAAAAGTATTTTGCACTTTAGTTACTTTCCTGGACTGTTTAAGCTTGTGCTAAAGGTGCTAAAGGTAAATGATAATGTCATCAGCCTGCCTCTGTCGTTTTGTTCCGTCATCAATTTATTTAAACATTAAGCAATTCTATTAATAAAATAAATATTTTGAATTGAAGAAATCCTTATTGAAAATAGTTGAAAACATTGTGGCAAAAGATGAAATTGCTTTAACCCTTTCCCACCTACAACTGCATTTTGACGCATCTGCAGCAGGCGACTTTTAAAACATTGTTGCCAAAGGTGAAATATATATTAATTGCTCATGATGAGCAATTTCTCCTTTGGCAACAATGTTTTCAACTATTTTTAACAATTAAAATTAAGTTATCTTTTATGAAGATTATTCAGGTTTTTGTCACTATGTTTCCGAAGTCGTTTGCTGCAGATTTGCTATAAATGGGAAAGGGTTAAGAAAACCTCTGATAGTGAAAGAAAATTTGATTGGAAGGTATGCCAATATGGATGCATTAGCAGATTTGTACCTTTTCTCACATACAACAAATCTACAGCAGACAACTTCCAAAACATTTGGGCAAAAATATTGAAAACCTCTTTAATTGAAAATAGTTGTAAACATAGTAGCGAAAGTACAAATAGCTCATGAAGACTAATTTCTTATTAATTGGCCACAATTTTTTTCAAGAGCTGTCTTCAGCAGACACATTAGAATGCATCTGCAATGGGAAATTGTTAATTAATATACACTTAGCCCTTTCCCTCATATAGACATTTTCTGACGCCTCTGCAACAGTCTGGGCTTTTGAGTGAAATCATTATAAGTGACATAAGAAGAAATTGCTCAAAATGAGTAATTTCTCCTTTGGCCACAATGTTTTCCAATTTTAGTCATAGGTTATCCATTCAATTATAGAGATTTTCTATTTTTTGACAAAATATGTTCAAAGTCGTCTGCTGCAGAATTGTTGTAAGAGAGAAAGGGTTAATATACACTTAATCTTGTCACAATTAACCACCTGAAGCTGGTTCCTTCAGTAAGGTAAGTAATAATAAAGTTTTACAGCAAATATATACTTCAACCCTTTCCAACATACAATAAAATTGTTGTCAAAAAGTAACTATAATTATTTAGGAAAGAGTTATTGAAAAAAAAGTACCGCATTTTATATATGCTTGAAAAATTCAATTAGTTGAGTTAATTGTATTAGGCTGGTGTCAATAGTATTTTAGTCATATCATAGTATCAGAACATTCATAAACCCTTTCCCCTACAACAGATGCTTTCTGACCCCTATTTTAAAAACATTGCAACAAAAGGAGTCATGATGAGCCATTTCTCCTTTTGCCACAATATTTTCAATTCTATGTTTTTGCCGATATGTTTTCAAAGTCGACTGCTGCTGATTTGTTGTATGTGGGAAAGGTTTAATGATACCTTGTTGACAAACTAGTACCATGGCTAGGAAACGTGTCTTGTGCAACGCAACATAACACAATGACTGAGTGGGGATTGAACCTGGGAGCGCCTTGGTGGTGTAGGGGTAGAGTGCCGCTCGAGGTGCAGGAGTCCTGGGTTTGATCCCCGGCCGTGTCATACAAAGACTGCCCTCCTTGGTGCTCAGGTTTGCAGGGTTAACAAAACGACTGGCTTGTGTCAGGATAAATGGACTAGTAGTACTGGTAACTTACACAGGAAAAGCCTTGATATAACTGAACAATTGATAAAAGCGGCATAAAAGACTTAATAATCAACTAAGCACTAATGGCCAGTGACAGATTCTTTGATACTTTTTGAATGATAAATGTAAAAAGAATGTGTTGGAAGAAAAAAATCCTGTATAATCTTTTCCTACATACAGGCACCTTCTGTCAAACAAAGTAACTGATGCCTCTGCAGCAGACGACTTTTGAAAACACATATTGTGGCTAAAAGAAAAATTATATCTTTTGCCACTATGGTTTTCAACTATATTCAATAACTGTTTTTACATTCATAGGGACTTTCAATATTTATACCCCCAGATACATAGTAAATGGGGGCTATATAGGAGACACGCTTGTCGGTCGGTCGGTCCGTTGGTCTGTGGACATTTCTTGTGAACATTATTTCTCATCAACCCTTGGTCAGAATTCAATATTTACTTCACAGGAATGATTGATACCAAGCCTAGTTGTGCATATTGTCGGCGTGTTGCACTGGAATTATTTTTATATGAGTTATGGCCCCTTGAATTTCTCATGCATATGTATATTGTCAGGCACCAGCTGGGGGTATTCATCACCTTCAGTGATATTTCTAGTTTTGACTTAATGTTTTAAAAGTCGTCTGCTTCTATTTGTTGTAAGTGGGAAAGGGTTAATATTGCTATTTTATAATAGGTATATATACTGACTCACTAACCGGAAAAATAAATAAATTTGAATTTATGTAATGACATTTATCCTGCACCTCATCAAAACCATCTATGAAGATTTTAAAATTGATGACTTACTTAAAAAATTGCAGCTCATACCAAGCAGCTCCTCCTTTTCTCACAACACTTCTTCACTAGCCATAATTAATGAATATATTCATTTGTAAAAATTTGCATTTTTAACTGGAAACTATCTTGGTTTGGAATTGTCTGAAAACTTGTTAAGGGATAAAGAACATTAAAACAGCGATCCCTTTAAGGTTTTATGTGCTGGCCACCTCTTGAGAAAAAGGGGATTAATTGAATTCCATTATAAACATTAAATGCATGAAAATCACTCAATCAAAGGCAGCTTCCGAGGAGGTCATGGCCTTTGAAGTGAGACGAAGACTATGAGTCCCTTATCTGATCGAAGCTTTCACAAAAAAACACTATTGGTAACAGTGTCTGCCTAATGGAGGGGAGACAATGGCTTGATCCCTGGTCGGGGGGGTCATATCCGAAGTTTTGAACCATTTCCCACATACAACAAATCGAGGGCTTGGCGTGAAACGGTTGTAACGGAAATTGGTATTTTCACCTAACCATTAAGTCTTTTATAACCGTTAAATCATTATTCTTGGTAAACAATGGAAATTTAGGGGCCATTGCTCGTTCTGAGCAATGGCACCCCTAAATTTGCAATGTCTACAAAGGGGTCAAAATTGTCCCTAAACCAGGGTTTTCAAAATATGTTTTTAGTAACAAACCTTTCACGCCAAGCCCCCGAAATATGCATCAGGCGACAAGTAAAAACAAAGTTAATATTGAATAAATTTGAAAGCATAGTGACAATAGGAAAAATTTCTCATTATGGGCAAATTATCTCTTTGCCACATTATTTTTAAAAGTCTTCTGCTGCAGTGGACTCCGAAAGTGTCAATATGTGGGAAAGTGTTTAAATAATGGATTCCCTCCTATGCACTTAGGGTTGCAGGAATAGCATTAAGAAAGGTGTCATCTGTTGATTTGTTGTATGTTAAAGGGTTAACCCTTTCCAACATTCAACAAATCTGTAGCAGACGTCTTTGAAAGCATGTTGGCATAAACCTGGAAAATCTTTTTAAATGATGGTAAAGTTACTGCAAAAAGTTGAAAACATTGTGGCAAAAGGTGAAATTGGTTCGTTTTGAGCAATTTCTCCTGTTATTACAAGGTTTTCAAATTAGTCATCTGTCTATGTGGAAAAGCAGCCAGTTGTTTGGGAAGATTGTTTTGTGGAGTACTGGTGTGAGAAAACCAGGAAATGCATGAGTATGTGAACTGGCCGCCGTGATAGAACTGAGAAATTGTTAAAAACAGCGTTAAACCCCAATCAATCAATCAATCAAGAGTCGTCTGCTGCAGATGCATCAGAATGTGTCTGCAAGTGGGAAAGGGTTAAAACACAAATAAAACAAATTAATTTCCCCCGTAGGTTTAGTTGGGTTGTTTTTCCTACAACACGGCGTTAATATAAATATAAAGTAGGGAGACACATATTTCTTTCTCCATTGAGCATAATGTGTTAAGATCGTGAGTGTATGGACTATATTTATATCTTATATTATTTACTTAAAATGAAGAGTTTATTTAGTTTGACATTTTCAGTTTTACCTCATTTGATTTTTGTAGAGCGGTCTGCTAGGAAAACAGCAGCTGCAGATGGAATATCATGATGAGCAATTTTCTCCTTTTGTCACATTGTTTTCAAAAGTTATCTGCTACAGAGCTTAGGCGTCAACATTTGGGAAAGGGTCAACCCTTTCAGATACAACAAATCAGCAGCAGACACCTTTGAAAACATCTCAAACAAAAATATGGAAAATCTCTTTAAATGTATGTTAACCTTTTTAAAATATTGTGGCAAAACGAGAAATTGCTCATCGTGAGCAATTTCACCTTTTTGCCACAGTCTTCATTTCTTTTAATATCGGAAGAAGTTTATTTTAGAGTTGAAAATATTTGTGTTTAAAAGCAAAAAGCTCATAGCGAATCAAGAGATTTATTACTTTGTGAATTTTTGAATAAGAAATAGAACATTAATTAGAATGCATGCATGGTTTGTCGGTAATTTCTCAAGACGGAAGTGTGTAGTTGTTAGCTCAGATTAATTTATCCTGATAACTTAGTGCACATGACTATGATGTTTCCGATGCCGACAATGTTTGAAAACACTGTTGGAAAAGTGGAGTTGTCTCATGCAAATGTTTTAAACCGTTCCAACATATCGATTTTGTTTCTGTCGCCTCTGCAGCAGAAAACTTTTGAAAACATTGTTGCAAAGGGATTCATTTCTCCTTTTGCCTTTATGTTTTCAACCCTATTCAACAATCATATATAGAGATGTTTCATATTTTTGCAAAGTTGTTTTCAAAGTGGTCTGCTGCAGATTTGTGTAAGTCAAAAAGGGTTAACCCTTTCCCTCATATAGACACTTTCTGACGCCTCTGCAGCAGACAGCTATTTGAAAACATAGTGACAAAAGAAGAAATTGCACAAAACGTGCAATTTCTCCTTTTGCCACAATATTTTCCACTTTTTGTCATAGGTTATCCATTCAATTATAAAGATTTTCTATTTTTTGGCAAAACATGTTCAAAGTCGTCTGCTGCAGAATTGTCACATAGAATAAATATGCAGCAGACGACTTTGAAACATCTGTAAACTCCCTTTAAATGAAAGTACAATAATTGAATAGAGTTGAAAACATGGTGACAAAAGCGAGAAATTTGAGCAATTTCTACTTTTGTCCCCATGTTTTTAAAAAAAATGTCAGAAAGCGTCTATATCAGGGAAAGGGGTAATCTGTCTAAGAAAGGTGTGGTAAAAGGTCATCGGTATAATGGAAATATATCTACACGTATAAGAGACCAGAAAGATCGAGGCAATAAAATGTATACATGTTATTTCTTATAACAATAAAGTTAATGTTCGGTCATCTAAGACATATATATAATTGGTGTAAATGACATGACACTGGACCCTTTCCATTCGGATATATTTTCCTATAGTCCTATACAGTTGACAACTGTTAAAAGAAGGAAATGAGCCAGAAATTCTTTGGCTTATAATAATGATTTGCTTGCTTGATATTTCTACATGTTTCTTATCGGTATATATATAAAATTATTTGCATTAGGTATTGTCAATGGGATTTAGTCTGAATTTGTCATTGAAGTATAAGATTCAATGTCAATAATAAGGTTATAATGGGTAACATAATTTAAGCCGTCCCGCGAGAAAACCAACATTATGGCCTCTGCGTAAACCGATCCAGATCAGCCTGCGCGGTCCAAGCAGACTGATCCAGGCCAACACACTCCGTCTCAGGGGTATAGAGTAATGATTCCTGAAATAGAAAAAAACACGGGAGGTGAAGAGTGTCTATCCGGGTAAGCCTGCGTGGCACTTGCTTGAGGCTGATCGGGTCGGTACTTTCCGCAGAGTCCACAATGTTGGTTTTCTGACGCCTCTGCAGCAGACGGCTTTTTAAAAACATAGTGACAAAGGAAGAAATTGCTCAAAACGAGCAATTTCTCCTTTTGCCACAATGTTTTCCACTTTTAGTCATAGGTTATCCATTCAATTATAGAGATTTTCCATTTTTTGACAAAATATGTTCAAAGTCATCTGCTGCTGAATTGTCGTATGAGGGAAAGGGTTAAAAGTCGTCTGCTGCAGATACGTCAAATTGTGCATCTGCAAGTTTGAAAGGGTTGATATTATAAGTCACCATCGCTTTAGCCCTTAAAAATTGCCAATGTACAACCAACTTTTCTTGTTGCCTAATCAGAGCTCTAGCTAAGGGGTATCTGTCATGTTCTAAAATCTGTATTTGATAGGGTGCGGTTGAGTAATAAGAGAGATATTGTTGGAAAAAGACTTGTTTACTCCCCTTTATCTAGTCGTCTCTTCCTGCTTTGGCAAGGTGACTCATCGGTCCTTCCGTCTGGTCCATGACACTTAACCCTTTCCCACATGTAGACGCATTCTAACGCCACTGCAGCAGATGTCTTTTGAAATCTTTGTGGCCAAAAGGAGAAATTGCTCTTTTCAATACCTATACTTTGATTTACAGGGATTTTACATTTGTGCAAAGATGTTATCAATGTCGTCCTCTGCATTTATTGATGCATATGGGAAAGGGTTAAGACTTATTGACTTAACCCTTTCCCTCATACGACAATTCTGCAGCAGACGACTTTGAACATATTTTGTCAAAAAATAGAAATTTTTTATAATTGAATGGATAACCTATGACAAAAAGTGGAAAACATTGTGGCAAAAGGAGAAATTGCACGTTTTCTTCTTTTGTCACTATGTTTTCAAAAAGCTGTCTGATGGAGATGCGTCAGAAAGCGTCTATATGAGGGAAAGGGTTAAGAAAGGAGTTTCTTTCAAACATTCTTGTGTTGCCTTTGTTGCAGAAAATATATTAAAAACATTCCGTGAAAAGTTCACCAAATTACTGGCACTCATGATGAGCTGCATGTCTCCTTTCATACAATATTATCAATTCTGTCTCAAGTTTTCACTTCTACCGCAAGATATTTGATTAAATCTTTCAGAAAATTTGAAGATTTTAAAGAGATAAGTTTTCATTACAAGGTTTAAGTCATGGATACCATTTCCAACATACAACAATTTTGCAGCAGACGATTTTGAAAGTGTCAAGGTAAAAATAGGAACAAAATCTCTTTAAATGCCATTAAAGCTATTGAATATATAGAGTTTAAAACATTGTGACTAATGTCACAATGTTTTCAAAAAGTCGTCTGCTGCATATGCACCAAAAATGGGTCTGCAAGTGGGAAAGGGTTTAGTACATGCGAGACTATGTTATCACGTTTGACAGTATATTGATCACTTTTGATGCATGACTGGAGTACTTGTTTATCTGATGTATCATGTAATACATGCTAATTTACATATTATGAACCCCATCTTGTGATTTTGGGGGTCATGTAACTCATGTTGCATCCGGCGCACTGCAAATACTTATATATAGTGAGACTGCGTATACATGCACTGTGAGTTTCACCGGAATCCTCATATCCACTTGAATTCAATTGAACTACAGAACCACCCGTACGAAACAGTCCAGGCGTAATATAACAGGATTCATACAGGAATATCGCTCTAAATCCTACAAGGAAACCAGCAGGAAAATGGAGCGAAATATGTTAATTAGATTAACAGGAATCCTGTAGGAATATTTGATAAAAAATCCTTGCAGGGATTTTGTCCTCATTTACATATTTCGGGCCATTTTCCTGCTGGATTCCTTCTACTTTTTTCCTACCAGGAATCCTAGTAGCAGGAAATCAAACCTCATTTGCATATTTCAAAACTCTTGATTTCTAGTTGGATTAAATACCTACAAGGAATCCAGTTACAAAATCCTACAAGGAATATAGAAAAAATCCTACAAGGAATCTCATTACAAAATCCAAAAAGATTTTTGATACTTAAATAGGTTAAAACTTCCTATCAGGTTTCCTGGTACAAAATTCCTACAAGGAATCGTTTCCTGGTACAAAAATCGTACAAAGAATCAAAGGAATCCAGGTTCAACCTTTTATGAGACTCAACAGTGCTTATATGTACGGTTACTAATGTTTAGACAAGAAGGTCAAAAAGTCATGGTGAAGGTCATCCAAAGACAATGATGTTATTTAATTGTAAAAGATCACTTTTAGGTCATGGTCACATGTTTATAAATCAATGTAAAGGACAAATGACAAATAAATGAAGTTTTTATCGTGTTCACAGTCGATTATAACAATTTTGACAATTTTAAATGGCCATAATTCAGTGATGCATCTACGGATCTGGCTGATTTAAAAAAAAAGTGCGCTCTCATGTATATCTAGCTGCTGTATAAGTTTGGTAAACATCGGATAATAAATAATGACTATCTTGTTCACAAGGTCAATTATAGCAATTTTGCCAATTTTAATAAAGGGCCATAATTCAGTCATGCATAGACGCCTCTGGCCGATTTCAAAAGGAACCGAGCTCTCATGTATATCTAGCTACTGTATAAGTTTGGTAAACATCAGATAATAAATTATCAATTATAGCAATTTTGCCAATTTTAAAGGGCCATAATCCCGTCATGCATGGACTGATCTGGCTGGTTTTCAAAAGGCACCAAGCTCTCATGTATATCTAGCTACTGTATAAGTTTGGTAAACATCGGATAATAAATGATTACTTTATTTTGTTCATAAGGTCAATTATAGCAATTTTGCCAATTTTAAAGGGCCATCTTCCTGTCATGCATGGACGGATCTGGCTGGTTTTCAATAGGAACCAAGCTCCCATGTTTATCTAGCTACTGAATAAGTTTGGTAAACATCGAATAATAAATCAAGTTCTTATCGTGTTCACAAGGTCAATTTGAACAATTTTGCCAATTTTAAAGGGCCATAATCCAGTCATGCATGGATGGATCTGGCTGGTTTTTGAAAGGAACTGAGCTCCCATGGTGTATCTAGCTACTGTATAATTTTGGTAAACATTAGATAATAAATGAAGAATTTATCGTGTTCACAAGAAATTGTGGACAGACGACGGGCGATCACAAAAACTCACCTTGTCACTACGTGACAGGCGAGCTAATAAGAAGCAAGAGGGCCAAGATGGTCCTTAATTAGTCACAAAATACGGAAAATCTATAAGTAAAATTATTAAAGAGAGTGGACTAGACCACTATTTTAGGTTCAAATACCCAACAGGATTCCTAGAACAAAATCCTACCAGGAATCCAAATCAAATTTTTACTAGAATAAATAATAACTGTAAATGTTTAATCAAGAGATGCTGATAATGCATCATTGATTTATTTGATGGTAATTAACATATATATCAGAACAATTTTTTTTATCCTTTTGCGCATACAGACGCTTTTAGAAAACATTGTGGAAAAAGAAGAAAATTCTCATCTATAATGAGCAATTACTCCTTTTGCCACAATGTTTTCAACTCAATTAAAAAAAACGCTTTAGTTTATTGAGATTTTCCATAACAACTCATTTTGCCAGGACATGTTCAAAGTCAGCTGTTGCAGATCCCTTGTATGAGGGAAAGTGTCAACTTTAAATTCTAAAACAAACACAAGCATTCACAATTCAAGAAGTAGGTTGAAAAATTGTTCACAAACAACTCAGGAATATTTAAGAATGTTGCCACTTAAAAACAAAGGGCAGAGATCTGCCAAGATTTTGAAAACATTGGGCCAAAGGCCCACTGAGTCTGAAAAAGGTGGGCCATTTTCAAAAACTTTGGGCCATTGTAAAATATTATTTACGGTTTTACCTGACTGAATTTGGGCACCAAAAATATGGCTCAGTCTTCAGCTAAGCAAAGGAACTAACATGATTTACAGTTTTAAACAATTAACTTTTATTTACTTTAACCTATAACTTTAATCAACAATTGAGGCATGTCTTGTTAATGTGGATGTTTTGAAATTGTTACATTTCCCATTTGTTATTGAATTTACTTTCTTATGTCTCAAACATAAAGTACATGTCATTGCATTTGCATTTTCATTAAAATTCAACCATTTGAAATCATTAAGCCACTTTTTATGGAAAGGACGGTTTTTTGATGCAGACGACGTCGATGGGTTTTCTGACAAGTCGCCTGACAGGTTGACGGATTCGTTTTTATTTGACTCGCTGACGCTATCACTTAATTCAGACTCATTTTAACTGTTACCGTTCTCATCTTTATTCGGGGATTGCTTTTTAGGGGCAGAGCCTTTGAAATAATTTAACAAAGACATCGATTGTTTACGTTTCGCCGCCATATTGAAATATGCGTCCTTTCGGTTTCGGCGTTTCGCCCCACCTCGATTTCGTTACACGATCAATGCGTGTTCATTAACAGGTGCGCGGAGATGCCCACTTACAAAACGAGGCATTATGTCATAGGAAAATGGCGACAACACTTTCGTTTTGTTTAAATGAACTGTTTTGAGTTTGAAAGTGTAACAAACTTCTGTAATTTTTGTCTCATGAAAGGCCTGATATTTATTTGGTAATTGATATCTTTTCTGTTCTCCCTTCGACTTTATTTACTAACTTTTTAGTCGATACGGCAAATTTTAAGCCTCAATTTCGGGCGCGCCAAGGGCCCATTTGTAGGAATTCTTCTGCGCCATTCTCTATTTCACTGCGCCAATGGCGCAAAAACGCGTCCTCGGCAGATCTCTGAAAGGGTGATCTGGAAACATAGTTTAACTTAAAGAATTAATCCATTTAATTGTGCATGAACAAAGCACTGATGGGTATCACTAAGCAGAGTCTTGTAGAGTCTGGTGGTCAAATCATCAGTCGTCAACTATGAGGAAATGGTTAAAGTTTGTTTCAGTTTGGTGATGACTGGACCATCCTCTATAAGGGGCTCTTTTAAGTTGTTGTGTATGGAGCTATTCAAATGAAAGTAAAAGATAGAAAATTATAATAAATGAACCCTTGAAGGCTTCTTTACCCATAAAGACGGTTTCTGACACCTCTGCAGCAGATGACTTTTAAATACAATATGAGCAATTTTTCTTTTTGCCACTATTATCTGTTTTCAACTTTATTCAATAATTTTACTTTCGTTTACACAGCTACCTTTCCTCTATTTGATCATGTCTGCCTAGTTATATGCAGTGCCAGTCATCTTTCTTTTACAAAACATTAATGAAAATACTCAAGATCTCGAATCCAGCAACCATTTTTGAGATTGTTCTCAAGTTTGCATTCTGATAAACCAGCTTCAATTTTCATGGACGTTCATTTAAAGGCAAATATCTAATATAAAGTAAGTTTGCAAATTAATCTCAAATACTTTACTTAATATTCATCGTTAAATATTGCATTTTTGAGTTCAAGTCTTAGAATATTCTCAAGAACGGTTATTTTCTTCATTAATTTGACGAGGTCTGTATGAAAAATGTGCGGACCTAGACCTCATCCAGGGGTTGAGAGTTCGAATCCCAGCTCGGCCTACATTCTTTCTGACGTTTGAAAAAGTCACTTTGACATGCGTCATTCATCAATGGTTTGTTTGTTTGGAGTTTAACGCCGCTTTCAACAGCTTTGGTCATATCACGGCGGTCTGTGCACCTACCCATGTTTTCCTGGCTTTCCCACACCAGTACTTACACAACATTCTTTCGAAGCCACGGACTACTTTCTCACATAGATCAGAGGTGAGAGGCAATGGAAAACATCGCCCGAAAGAATGTCGCCGCAACCGGGTATTCATCAATGGGATTACAGTCTATGTTGAAAAGCAGCCAGCTGCTTAGAAAGTATGTTGTGTTGAGTACTGGTATGCGAAGCAAGGTAATACATGAGTAGGCCGCCGTGATGTGAACAATTGTTGAAAATGGTGTTAAACCCAAATCAATCAATCATCCTATGCGAAAGCAAGGTAATACATGAGTAGGCCGCCGTGATGTGACTGAACAATTGTTGAAAATGGCGTTAAACCCAAATCAATCAATCATCTAAGACGACAGGTCAGTATCACCATTATAAATTTATATAAATCACCATGTTGTCAATAGTTCATCTGGAACACGTCACAGGTAATGTCCTTGGTTGGTCAATTTTCAAAGCTAGAATGCTTTCCAAATTTTTCTTGCCTAGCTGCTTCAACTGAAAAGTATACATTCAAGTATTAATTTAAATTGCTGGTTCAGACAAATATTTCTAAACATGGGAATGTGTCTTGAATGTTTAATTTTTCTGCCGAGTCATAGACTAATTAAAATGTGAAAAAACAACAGTAATTTAGTAGGACTCATTATTTTGGGAGAACACATCAAAGGACTCATTGATACAAATGTGTAAATGAAACAATGGTCTTGAATTTGTGCACACTGCTCCAGTAAAGATTTATGGAAACAATTTGTTTTTGATCTCCTGTGTTGAATCCCAGAAAGGGTTATACAAAAACCCATTAATCATTCTAAGGTGGTCCTTCGCTGTACGCAAGTAAATATTTTCCAATGATATATGATCAAATAAATGCTTTAAAATATTTCTGTTGATCTAAATATTGTGGGACAGAGAAAGGGTGAGAGATCTTCGTAACAGCATTTTGATTGCAATACAAATGAAATAATGCAAAATAAAAGTAAAATAATTTACTTACGAATATTCCAGAACACTTAATCCATCAACTAAACAGAAATAGATGCAAACTATCGCCGATATCGCATATATTCTGTGAAAACAGCATGTGTTGAAAAAGGCCGCCATCTTGATTTAAACAATTTTCCAAACGCCGATAGACTTTTTTAATGACGTCATACCACATGCCATTCATGACGTAACAAGATCAATGCATAACAAAAGTGACTTGTCGAAAGTAACAAATATGCAGAAAAGTTTTAAGACTTTAAACATAAATCAATTAAAAATATTACAGACCGTCGATGGGAGTGGTTGATAAATATGAGTTTATTCCAGATTTTCCTTAGATAATTAAATTACTTAAGAGACACTGTATAAATAACTTCACACTTAATATCCATTTGCACACTTAAATTAACTCTTTTTCACTTGCAGACGCATTCATCAGACGTAATGTGTTTTTCCCTTTCCAACAATGTTTCAAAATTAAAAGTTGGTTAGCTGAAAGTAAAACTTAAAACAAATGTTTGATAGTAGAGATATGTATACATGGTTTATGAATCGACTCAGAAATTACTTGGTTTCTCCTTTTTATTACAATGTTTTCAAAAGCTTGTTAGCTGAAAGAAAAACTAACAAAAAACATCTCCTCTTGATAGTCACCGTAAATCCAAAATATATATACGATGTTTGAATACACTCGAAAGGTAAGTGTTTCACCTCTTCTCACAATGTTTTTAAATGGTGTCTAGTTGTTTGTTTGAAGAATCTATAAAAATCTGGTCAAATTTGCACAGAGGTGAAGATATGTAACACTTTTGAAGCATTTTTTAAATCTAGTTAATAACAATTGTCACCAATTCATTAATTTGGACTGATCAGAATATAAATGCTTTGGGAAAGTCCAACTTACTTTTACATAAATCCTGCCTGTCTAACATTCACGTGACCTATTGCGTCATAATTAAGTCACCGACCTTTGTTTAAAATGCTGGGGAGAGATTGAGCCACGTCATATGAAAACCCACATTATATATCAATGAACTATGATCACAGTTAATACTTCTATGTCAAGTTTTACATTAAGTCATTGTTTTCCCCCTGTGTAGTTAAAGCTGTGTGTGTGTGACTAGAGACCCTTAGAAGCAGACTGGGCAGGTTTATCAAGTTATATGAATATCGGCTGGTTGCAGAGACCAAATGTCATTTTTGTATGACATGACTCATTTGTGTAGGTTAAAAATAGGTTAGCTGCTAAGTTTTCCCGGGTAAATAAGTTGACCCTTACCAATTTGTAGAGGCATTTCTATGCATCTACAGCAAACACATTTTAAAAATATTGTGAGGAAAGGAGAAATTGCTATTTAAATTTCAATGGCTTTTTCATTTAGGATTGTACCTACTGATCTTGAATACCCCAGTGGGGAACTAAGGATTGTATACCATTTTTTTTTATTAAAGTTTTAGATTTTCTTTTGCATATTTTCTAAGTTTCAGAATCCAAGTTAGTAAAATGTTAAAGTATAAAATTCCTGCTATGAAAAAGTATAAGTTCTAGAAATCCTGCCAAAGTTTCATTAACTGGAGATTTTAAATATTATAAGATGAATTATTCCTAGTAGGAATATGAATTTCACCAATATTCCAGCTACAGTAAAAGGATTCCTGTTACTATAGCAGGAAACTTTTCCAGTATGAACAAATTTTCCCTGTAGGAAATTAGGTTTTTTCCATGTACGGTTACATTCCTGCAGGAAAAATTGATTCCTGCTAGATTCCTGGTACATTCCTACCAGGGTCCTGCTGGAATCCTGTTAAAATCTTCGTACGGGTGAGGTGTTACTTCTGACAAGTTTTCGAATTGTAGTCCATGGATGTTACTATCATTTCCCTTTTTGTGATCTGGAGATGCTATTAGACTCGAAATGTCCTGACACGGCTCATTTTGTTTCACATCAATCTTCATACATTATCTCAGCCAAGCCACAGGAAATTAAAACTTAAGCCTTTCCCACATACAGACGCTTGCTGATGCCTCTGCATCAGAAGGTTTTTTAAAACATTGGAACAAATGGAGAAATTGCATATGATGGGCAATTATGAGCTCATTATGAGCAATTTCCCTTTTGCCACAATGATTCAAAAAGTTGTCTGCTTCAGAGGTGTCAGAAAGCGTCTAAGTCTGGGAAAGGGTTAAACACATACTTCTCATGTGTCAAAACGTGTCTGCAGGTGGGGAAAATGTTAACTAAGTACTTTTTTCTGCTTACAGGAGGGAGTGACCTGAGTTCCCAACAAGCCAACTGGCCGTTACTGTTCCATCCAATTCATGGTGATAACGTAGAGCTCAGCCAGGACAGAAGCCAGGCTAAACGAGGAGACAGTTTCTGTAAGGGGATCTGCTTCAGTAATCGACCAATAGCTATCGGAGAGCGGGTGTACATCAAGTTCATAGACACGTCCGGGAGTTGGAGCGGAGTTTTAAGGTTTGGGTTCACCAGCACTGACCCGGGAACCCTCAGGGGTCCAGATTTACCCAGATATGCGTGCCCTGATATGACTAATAAGCCTGGTAACTGGGCAAAGGCATTGGGCGAGCGATACGCAGTGGCTGGTAACGAACTCTTTTTTTATTTTACGCGTTCTGGGGATGTGTTTTACGGTGTGAACGGTGAGGAGAAAGGGTTATTTTTCAGCGGTGTGAATACAAACAATCCCGTGTGGTCCTTACTGGATATCTACGGTAACACGTCGTGTGTGGAGTTCTCGAACCCGATACAACAGCCTTTAAATAACATGTTAACAAACTCACAGTCACTGGGTTCCAATATAGCAATGCAACAGAACAATTCACCACATGTGACCTCAGTTACTATATCAGACAATCGAAACAATAATCGGAACAGTTTACCGGCAAATATACAACTCGGCCGGTTCCATGGAGTAGCGGAGTTCACACCCCTCCCACTTCATGGTCTATGTGGGCGTAATATTCGAATATCTTCTGATAAGACAGTTGCGATGAGGGCGAAAGAGGAATACTGCAATGCATATGTGTTTACTTCTCGTCCTTTACGTTGTGGTGAAAAAATTGTGATACAAGTTCAAGGGGTGGATCGGTCTTTTATTGGTGGACTTGCATTTGGATTTACGTCTTGTGACCCAACAACATTAAAGATGGAGGATCTTCCGGACGATGCAGATTTGTTACTGGATCGATTGGAATATTGGGTGGTAAACAAAGATGTCTGTCGAAGTCCGGAAATTGATGACGAACTAAGTTTTCATTTAACCAATGATGGTAAGTATAGAAATGATACCCATTTTTAGCTCGACTATTCGAAGAATATGAGAGCTATACTACTCATCCTGGCGTCGGCGTCCACGTCACACTTTGGTTAAGGTTTTGCATGCAAGTACTTAAATACTACATGTATTGCATTGAAATTTTCTACAACCCTACCAAATGATCACACCTATGTAGCTTATCAAGTTAGATAACTCTATCCTGCATTTTATGCAAGTTATGGCCCTTATTTACTTAGAAATTCTGGTTAAAGTTTTGCGTGCAACTTAATTAAGATTCCATATCTCAGTATTTACTTGATGCATTGCATTGAAACTTTATACAACCCTACACAACTATCACACCTATGTACATTATCAAGTAAGATAACTATATCATGCATTTTATGCAAGTTATGGCCCTTTTTTTACTTAGAAATTCTGGTTAAAGTTTTGCGTGCAACTAAATTAACAGTCCATATCTCAGTATTTACTTATTGCATTGCATTGAAACTTTATACAACCCTACCCAACTATCACACCTATGTAGATTATCAAGTTAAATAACTCTATCCGGCATTTTATGCAAGTTATGGCCCTTTTTGAAATTCTGGTTAAAATTTAGCGTGCAACTAAATTAAGAGTCCATATCTCTGTATTTACCTGATGCATTGCATTGTAACTTTCTACAACCCTACCCAACTATCATACCTGTGTAGATTATCAAGTTAGATAACTCTATCTGGCATTTTATGCAAGTTATGGCCCTTTTTTTTAACTTAGAAATTCTGGTTAAAGATTTGCGTACAACTACATTAAGAGTCAATATCTTAGTAACTACTTGATGCATTCCATTGAAACGTTATATAACCCTTCCCAACCATCACACCTATCAAAATAATCAAGTTAAATAACTCTATCCTGCATATAATGCAAATTATCACCCTTTAAGAAATTGTGGTTAATGTTTTGCATGCAACTACATTAGAGTCCATTATCTCAGTAACTTAAATAAGCGCTGAAATAGTCGAGCGCGCTGTCCTCCGACAGCTCTTGTTATAGTAAGAAATTATTTAACACCTTTTAGCAGATTGATTGATTGGGGTTTAACACCGTTTTTAACAATTACTCAGTCATATCACGGCGGCCAGTTCACCTACTCATGTGTTTCCTGGTTTTCCACACCAGTACTCCACACAACGTCGGAAAGAAAGTTGGCCGAGCCGGGATTCAAACTCACAACCCCTGCCTTTTAGCGGAAGAAAAACATTGTGAGAAATAGAGAAATTCTTCTGAATGTCCAATTGTTCATATTTATGCTTAACAAAAAAGTCTGGTAGAGGAAATTGTTTTGCCATGTTGGCAGACCTTGTTCTGTATCTGGGCTATTTCTTGGCAACTAAAAGTTGGAATTCATTGAATGTTACCACCTTGGTTAGAATAAGTATTTTTTCTCTTAAGGTGTTCACTGTTGCTACAACAGCATCAAACAATTACATTCAAGACCCTTTGATGCTTTACTTATCAAATTCTTGTCTTCTCAGCAAATTAGCCAGTTGCCTTTGAAGAATGTTGTGTGCAGTATTGATCCAATAAAGTCAGGTAACTCACATAATGTCAACTGGCCGCCACGATATAACTGATTTATAAATACCATTGAAAATGGCGTTAAACTGCAATCAATCAATTTACTTTTTCAAAAATTCTTCTGGTTTCAAGACTTTCAATATTAGTCATAGTGTCCAGGATTTCATGGATATATATATATATATATATATAATTAATAGTATAACAACTTGCAGAGCTCTAATTGAGGTATGTTTTGTATGTTATAAAATCCTTATTTGACCTCCAAAATCCATGTTGTTGGTACTCAAAAGAATCGTCTCACTGACATAGGTTGTAATGAGTGCTAACAGAGACATCATGGAAGCAAGATATGCGCACTCTTCCCTATCAAGTTCTCTAATTACGTTAACCCTTTCCTTTATATAGACGCTTTCTGACGCCTCTGCAGCAGATGACTTTTTGAAAACATAGTGACAAAAGAAGAAATTGCTCAAAACAAGCAATTTCTCCTTTTGCCACAATGTTTTCCACTTTTAGTCATAGGTTATCCATTCAATTAAAGAGATTTTTCTAATTTTTGACAAAATATGTTCAAAGTCGTCTGCTGCAGAATTGTTGTATGAGGGAAAGGGTTAATCACCAGAGTCACTTGACGGAGGAAAAAGCTGTGATATAACTGAAACTCTTCATAATCAGCCTGTTTACAGCATGTAATGCAAGCAAATCGTTTAGTTTCAAAACAACAGCTTGCAGTGTTTGAAATTAACTTTTTTGATTGATATCAAGTACGTGCTACCTGCCTTGAATTTAGTAGGTTACAGCAAATTCATCTTTCAGGTAGCAGTAGCAAGTAAACAATAACATATGTAAGCTTTTACCTTAAATTTAATTTATCTAATGACTTTAGATTACTTGTTTAAAACAGATAATTAAATTAATTAACATGCATCCACTAAAACTGTTGGTGGAGTTCTTATTGTCTGGTGTAATGTTTATGTTTAAACCAATGACCTTGACAATTTGTTTGTTTGAACAAATTCATAAAAGAAACTCGGTATGTAATTAAACTATTACGCACAGAAAGGAACAGAAACATCAAGCGAAAACGAAAATGGGCCATTTTCTTTTCTCATAGCAAGTTTTTGCTACTGAATTTTTGGGCAGGTACCAAGATTCCATTTTAAGTAGCAAATTTTGCTACTTGCTACTGCTTATTTCGAACCAGACAGGTAAATATGGACAAAGAAATAGCACCCACTGTCCTTTACTGATAAGCCCCTTAGGTTTTAATTGTTTTGCTTGATGTAAAGAAGTCACTGACCGGGGTCAAGTCAATACCCTTATTTTGATAATAGTTCATTGTTAACCCTTTCCCTCATACGACAATTCTGCAGCAGACGACTTTGGAAGTATTTTGTCAAAACATAGAAAATCTCCTTAATTGAATGGATAACCTATGACAAAAAGTGGATAACATTGTGGCAAAAGGAGAAATTGCATGTTTTGTGCAATTTCTTCTTTTGTCACTATGTTTCCAAAAAGCCGTCTGCTGCAGAGGTGTTAGAAAGCGTCTATATGAGGTAAAGGGTTAACTTGCCTGTTTTTCGAAGTATACAAGTTGGGCTATTGTGATACCATTGGTATTGTCGTCTGCATCTCTAAACACTTTAAACTTTAACCTTACCTGATAACTCAAAACCCTTTCAACATTTTCAAATGGAACTTAGTATACATGTTTTATGTATAGGAACAATATGCATGTCTATATGAAGTCATATATTGATTGATTGATTGGGATTCAAACTCACAACCCCTGGATTGACAGCCCGCATCGCTACCGACTGAGCTACCGGGGCTCGGCGAAGTCATATAACTGGCTTTAATAATTATTTAGAAATGCCCTATTTTCGACTTGTAAAAAACGTGCATTGGTGTTTGCTCTGCGGCACTCTTGTTTTAACTAACATCAGGGTTAGTTGCAGCCTTTAATTAACCCTTTCCCTCATATAGACGCTTTCTGACGCCTCTGCAGCAGACGGCATTTTGAAAACATAGTGACAAAAGAAGAAATTGCACAAAACGTGCAATTTCTCCTTTTGCCACAATGTTTTCCACTTTTTGTCATAGGTTATCCATTCAATTATGGAGATTTTCTATTTTTTGACAAAATACGTTCAAAGTCGTCTGCTGCAGAATTGTCGTATGAGGGAAAGGGTTAAGCAATTTCTCCTTTTAACACAATATTTTCAAAAGTTGTCTGCTACAGAGGCTTCAGAAAGTGTGTGTATGTGGGATGAAGAGTCAAATAAATGACTCTTTATAAAAAAAGGGGGGAAATTGCTCAGAATTAGCAATTTCTCGTATTCCATACATTTATATTATACTTTTCTGTTTTCAAAGCAGATAATTTCAATTGCAATTCAATTGCAATTCGGGGAATATTGAGAAATTCCTCTTTTTTTTTACTCACAATCTTTTTCTATTCTAATCTAAAATGTTACCTTCTTTAATAGATGTGATCAATATTTTGCCCTCGATGTTTTCAAGGTCCTACGCTTATGATTCTTTCTATGTTGGGAAATGCTTAACCATGTTCCAAATTTGAAAGTTAGAATCTTTTTAAGGACTTAAGAAAACGGCAAAATACATGTATAATCTAAATGTTGGACATTACAATTCAACCCTTTCCAACATACAGGCGAATTCTGACCCCTTGCTCTGCTGCAGACAACTTTTGAAAATGTTGTGTCAAAAGGAGAAATTGCTCATTATTAGCAATTTCTCCTTTTGCTGCAATGTTTTTCAAAAAATTGTTTTCATTGATAGGAGATTTTTTCTATTTTTGCCTAGCTGTTTTCAAAATTGTCTGCTGCAGATTGTTGGCAGAGCGTTTCTTGGCAAGTTTTGATGTCTTTTAGTTACTTCAGTCCAACCTGTGTTAAAAGACCATCCATGTGTAGTGTATAATCCGGTTCTTGTTAACAGGTGGTCTTTAATTGCAGGGTCATTTAGACAGAAAACTATATATTTGGAAATTAACCCTTTCCCTCATATGACAATTCTGCAGCAGACCACTTTGAACATATTTTGTCAAAAAATAGAAAATCTCTATAATTGAATGGATAACTGGAAGACTAAAAGTGGAAAACATTGTGTCAAAAGGAGAAATTGCTCATTTTGAGCAATTTCTTTTGTCAGTATGTTTTCAAAAAGCTGTCTGCAGCTGCAGAGGCATCAGAAAGCATCTATATGAGGGAAAGGGTTAAAAGTATGGTTGCTATAGACAGGAATTTGCTGTACAAAGTACATAAGGTGCAGTTGTCATGTTCTAAAATCCTTATTTGATACTAAAACCCCATGTTGTGGGTACTCAAAAGATTCGTCTCACTGAGACGATTATTTTGAGTACCCACAACATAGGGTTTGGTTTAGTAATAAGAGAGATATTGTTGGAAAAAGACCGGTTAAGCTCCCCCATTATTTAGTCCCCTGTATCTCTATTTTCAGGTGAAGTACAGTACTCTCGAAACAATCATAAAGTCTCCACACTGATGCATGTGGACCGAACATTACCTCTTTGGGCCTTCTTTGATGTGTATGGAAATGTACAGAAAGTAAGGATCTTAGGTAGGTCTACTTTCAGTTGTATATTAATGTACAGAATATAGAAAGGATCTTGGATAGATCAATGTAAATGTAGATATGAATATGGACCGAAAAGGATCTTAGGTAGGTCTGCTTTCATTGGTATATTATTGTACAGAATATATAAAGGATCTTGGGTAGATCAATGTCAATGTGGATATGAATATGGACAGAAAAGGATCTTAGGTAGGTCTGCTTTCATTTGTATATTAATGTACAGAATATATAAAGGATCTTGGGTAGGTCTACTTCCATTTGTAAAGAAATGTACAGAAAGTAAGGATATTAGGTAGATCTACTTTCATTTGTATATTAATGTACAGAATGTATAAAGGATCTTGGGTAGATCAATGTCAATGTGAATATGAATATGGACGGAAAAGGATCTTGGGTAGGTCTGCTTTAATGTTAAATGGATATTGACAGAAAACGAGGATCTTGATATATCCACTTTAAATTTGTACGGAAATGTACCTCAAGTAAGGATCATAGACGCACTTTAATATTGGACAGTAAATAAAGATCTTTGAAATGTCCACTTTAATGTGTATGGAAGAGGACAGATAGTAAGGATTGATGTTCTACTTTAATATTGAACAGAAAATAAGGATCTTAGTTCTATCCACTTTAATGTGTATTGATATGAACAGAAAACAAGGATCTTAATATGTCCACTTTAATTTGTACGGAAATGTACCTCAAGTAAGGATCTTGAACAGAAAATAAGGTTCTTAGGTAGAACCATTGTAAAATTTGTTAATTTATCATCAGTTGCTGGCCTTTCATCGTGTAAAACTAGTTTAGGTTCATTTAGCCCTTTCCCACATAAAGACGCTTTCTGACGCCTCTGCAGCAGACGACTTTTGAAAACACTCTGACAAAGGGAGCAATTTCCCCTTTTGCCACAATGTTTTCATCTTCTTGCATCAAACTTTATTTTGATCATAATTTTTAGTCAAAATAGTTTCAAAGTTGCAGATTTTTTGTTGTATGTCTGAAAGGGTTAGAAGAGAGGGTATCTGTACTTCATAAACCCACACAAGTATTATACTATATGGGCATGGTCCATGTCACATGATAATGACGTTTGGGATTTTGCAAACAGTGAAGATTCTGTTCAGCTGGCCCTTCAACAAAGTCTTGTATGGATCTTGCATGATCACCCTCTAGACGTACAAGCATCATGGGAAGCATAAGTAAGGACTGGTTATAAATAAAAACAGACTGAAAAAAAAATGTATTTGCCATTTAAATTATTTCTAAATCTCATAAGGTCAGTTAAACCATTTCCTACATACATATGCTTTGTGAAGCCTCTGCAGCAGTATACTTTTGAAAACATTATGGCAAAAGGAGACATTGCTTATAATGAGCAATTTGTCATTTTGCCACAATGTTTTTAACTCTACTCAATGATTAAACTTTCAATCATAAAGGTTTACCATACATTTAACCCTTTCCCTCATATAGACGCTTTCTGACGCCTCTACAGCAGACGGCTATTTGAAAACATAGTGACAAAAGAAGAAATTGCACAAAACGTGCAATTTCTCCTTTTAACACAATGTTTTCCACTTTTAGTCATAGGTTATCCATTCAATTATAGAGATATTCTATTTTTTGACAAAATATGTTCAAAGTCGTCTGCTGCAGAATTGTCGTATGAGGGAAAGGGTTAACATGAATTTGTCTGCTGCAGATTTGTCATAGGATGGAAAGGGTTTAGTGAAATAAGTGTGATGCTACTCATATTGTATTTTATCCTTTCAGGTGCTACTGTTCCCCAGCCTCCGCAGCCTCCTAGACCATTTCCAAGGTCAAGGTCAACCTCCGGTGCTCTGTCAGTCACACTCCCACCCCCACCCCCTCAACGATTGTCGATGAATCTACATTTTGGGGGTCACAACCCAATCGCAATGTCTCGGAGCATCAGTCAACCTACCCCTCTTATACCTCCCTCCCCCTCAACCCCGAAAATCTACCCCTCACAGACATCAATGCCGGCGACGCCCAGCTCAATTAACGAAAATCCTATTGCAGACAATGAATACAATGAGTGCAATGTGTGTTATGAGAGACCAGTGAACGCTGTGTTGTACACTTGCGGACATATGTGTATGTGTTTCGAGTGTGCCCAGGCGGTGAAACAAGAACGGAATGCATTGTGTCCAATCTGTCGACAGGAAATCAAGGATGTCATTAAAATATACAGGTCATAGGTCATCATTGTGACATATATATAATATTATTGTGGGAATCATGTGAAACAATTTCATTCTGTAACTTTCTTTTGTAAAAATACACAGATACAGCTGTTTTGTGTTTAACCATTTACAAAGTTTTTTTCTTTTGCAAAGCTTACTAAACCATTTCCTGATATACTTTTATGGGTCACATTATGGGAAAACCATCCTTTAGGACTTTGATATCAGCAAAGACCCAGATCAGTCTGTGTGCATCTGTTGCGGACTTTTCAATTTGCCTTGTTGGCAATCAGGTTAACCCTTTCCCATATAAAACAAATCTGCAGCAGACGACTTTGTACACACCTAGGTAAAACTATAAAATATCTCAATAAATGAAATTATAATGATAGAAAAGAGTTGAAAACATTATGGCAAAAGGAGAAATTGCTCGTTTTGAGCAATTTTTCCTTTTGTCACAATGTTTTCAAAAGCCGTCTGCTGTAGAGGCGTCAGAAAGTGTCTATGAGAGAAGGGTTAATTCAAGAGGATTGTAGTGAACAACAACAAACTATTTTTGTACGAAATTTGAATGATCTTAACCCTTTCCCACATACAGCAAATCTGCATCAGACGACTTTAAAGATATCTACTCAAATCTATGGAAAATCTCTATAAGTGTAGATATAATTACTGAAAAAGTTAAAACTTTGTGGCGAAAGAGAAATTGCTTGTTTTGAGCAATTTCTCCTTTTGTCAAAATGTAGTTACCTGCTGCAGATACGTCAAAATGCATCTACAGGTGGGGAGGGTTAAGTCTATCCCACAAAGTCGAGTAAAATCTGCAGCAGAGGACTTTGAAAACATCCTTAACCCTTTCCCTCATATAGACGCTTTCTGACGCCTCTGCAGTTCTGCAATACGACAATTCTGCAGCAGACGACCTTGAACATATTTTGTCAAAAATTAGAAAATCTCTATAATTGAATGGATAACCTATGACTAAAAGTGGAAAACATTGTGTAAAAAGGAGAAATTTCTTCTTTTGTCACTATGTTTTCAAAAAGTCATCTGCCTGCAGAGGCGTCAGAAAGCGTCTATATGAGGGAAAGGGTTAATAAAAGTTCAATTATTGAATAAATTTGAAAACATTGTGTGATAAGAAGAAATTGTAGTTTTGCGAAAGTCGTCTGCTGTAGATTCATCTAAATTTAACTTTAAAAGAGATATAGCGTTGAAAACATTGTCACCGAAGAAGAAAATGCTTGTTTTCAGCAAATTCTCCTTTTGACATAAAAGTTTTCGAAGAATTCTGCTTTAGATGCGTCAAAATGTGTCGGCAAGTGGGAAAGGGGATAGCTAGACACTTTTTGAAACCTCTGCTGCAGACAACTTTTGGAAATCATTGTGGCAAAAGGAGACGTTGCTCATCATGAGCAATATGATGAGCAATGTCTCGTTTTGCCACAATGTTTTCAAGTCTTTTTAATAATTTAAACCCTTATTTATTGAGATTTTCCATGTTTTTGCCTAGATATTTTCAAAGTGGTCTGCCGCGGATTTGATGTATGTGGGAAAGGGTTAAAAAGATTTGAGGAACTATATGAATTATATATTTTTATGGTTGTTTTTTTTATTCATTTATTTTTTTCTCAACGTTTTTCTGGGGTCACCAATGATAATAAAAATAATAAAATAAGACTTGAGGTTTATATATTTTTCATAGATGTTCCTTCCTCCACATCATGTTTTAATGTATTCTTAAAAATATTAACCCTTTCTTATATGCAACAATTCTGTAGCAAAAGACCAAAATCATCTTGGTAAAACTTTTGTAAATTTCTTGAAATTAAAGTATAATTACTACATACATTTGAAAACATAATGGCAAAAAGAGAAATTGCTCATCATGTGCAATTTCTCCCTTTGCCTTGATGTTTACTAAAGTCGTCAGCTACAGATGCGTCAAAATGCATCTACAAGTGGGAAAAGGGTTAAAAGAAAACGATTGATTGGAGTTAAACACTGTTTTCAACACTTAACCCTTTCTCTCATATGACAATTCTGTAGCAGACGACTTTGAACATATTTTGACAAAAAATAGAAAATCTCTATAATTGAATGGATAACCTATGACATAAAGTGGAAAACATTGTGGTAAAAGGAGAAATTGCTCGTTTTGAGCAATTTCTTCTTTTGTCACTATGTTTTCAAAAAGCTGTCTGCTGCAGAGGCGTCAGAAAGCATCTATATGAGGGAAAGAGTTAATCAGTTATATCAAAGTGGCCAATTCATTGAAGCATGACTGTGTTTCCATGCTTTCTAGCACAAATATTCCACACAGTATTCTTCCTGGGCAACTTGCCAGATGGACATTTTAACCCTTTCCCTCATATAGACGCTTTCTGACGTCCTATGCAGCAAACAAGCAATAATTTCTCCTTCTCACCATGTTTTCAAGTCTACTTAATTATTGTACTTTCGTTTAAAGGGAGTTTCCAATGCATTTCGGGTACATTTTCAAAGTCGTCTGCTGCAGAGTTATTGCATGTGGGTAAGGGTTAAGCCCCATTTGTGGAAGACAAATGATGAAAGCCACATCCGTATTTTGAAAGTGTGAACGCTTAACCCTTTCCCTCATATAGACGCTTTCTGACGCCTCTGCAGCAGACGGCTTTTTGAAAACATAGTGACAAAAGAAGAAATTGCACAAAACGTGCAATTTCTCCTTTTGCCACAATGTTTTCCACTTTTAGTCATAGGTTATCCATTCAATTATGGAGATTTTCTATGTTTTGACAAATAACGTTCAAAGTCGTCTGCTGCAGAATTGTCGTATGAGGGAAAGGGTTAAGGTACCAATAAATTATAAAGATATACTTGGGATCAGATTGCCAAAATATCCAACAAATAGACATACATTGATAGATGAAAACTAGGTTATTTTTAAAACTTTTTGAAAAATTTATTCATTTTATTAAATCTATATAATTCGGAAGGGAGACAAACCCTTGACTAGTTTTGGGGTATTGAAGTAAGGGAGATAATCGCCTTAAACTCCTTGTGACCATACAATCTGTCGAGGAATCCGCCGTAGCCAAGGGTTAGCATCGGGAATTGGGAACCAGACATCCTGGGTTCAATCCCCAGTTTCGGCGCTACGGTCATGATGGAGTGCTCTTGGGCATTGCGTATTTCTTAACCCTGTACTGGTTTGTTTACCCAGGGATCATAAATAAGTGAACTGTCACCGTGATATAACTGAAATAATGTTGAATAGAAGGCGTCAAACATCAACAAAACAAAACAAAAGCAATCTGACAAAACTACACAGTTCCTTGATTAGAAACATGAGTTTTCTAGAGTCACCTGCCAAGCCATGTATATTTAGTTCTTACTCACATACAGCAAATCTGCAGCAGACAACTTCCAAAAACATCTTGACAAAAATATGTTAATAAAAATATTATTTTAACAATTTGATCTTTTGCCACAATGTTTTTGGAAAGTTGTCTGCTTCAGATGCGCCAAAAGGCATTTGCATTTTGGAAAGGGTTACAAGATGGAAAACTAATAATTTTTCCCATATTTTTGAATGACATATCTGTGCGGAACAGAGTTTTATTTCTGTATATAACGGAAGAAGTGTATATTTTTGTTCTCCATATTTATTATTGCATTCGGGATGAAATATATAGTAGTTTTTAACATGGTGTTTATCTGATTGTGCGTATTGTTTATCCCTTTCCCCCATACAGACGCTTTCTGATGCCTCTGCAGCAGACTGCTTTTTGAAAACATAGTGACAAAAGAAGAAATTGCTCAAAACGAGAAATTTCTCCTTTTGACACAATGTTTTCCACTTTTAGTCATAGGTTATCCATTCAATTATTGAGATTTTCTATTTTTTGTCAAGATATGTTCAAAGTCGTCTGCTGCAGAAATGTTGTATGAGGGAAAGGGTTATACAGAACTTTCTTAACCCTTTCCCTCATACAGCAAATATGCAGCAGACGACTTTGAAACCAATTTCATGCGAAAACATGGAAATTTTCTATAAATGAATACTTACTGAAAAAAGTGGAAAACATAGTGGCAAAAGGTGAAATTGCTCGTTTCGACAAAATGTATTCAAAAGTCGTCTGCTGCAGATGCGTCAGAATGCTTCTAAAAGTGGGAAAGGGTTAAAACCTTTCCAAGAATGAACATGCAAAAAGACGGCTTTTTACACATCTGCAGCAGAAGTATTTTGAAAAGATTGTGGCAAAAGGAGAAATTGCTCATCATTTTTATAGAGATTATCATATTTTTGTATAGGTGTTTTCAAATGTGTCTGCTGCAGATTTGTATTATGCGAGAGAGAATCAATAGTGTTTAATGTTTTCCAGTCACCTACAAGTGAAAATCACAATTAGTCTTTGCATTCTAATACTGTTAGCAAGCTCTATGATATGATATTTAAACCCCTCTTTCCCACCTTAACCCTGTCCCTCATACGACAATTCTGCAGCAGACGACTTTGAACGTATTTTGTCAAAACATAGAAAATCTCAATAATTGAATGAATAACCTATGACAAAAAGTGGAAAACATTGTGGCAAAAGGAGAAATTGCACGTTTTGTGCAATTTCTTCTTTTGTCACTATGTTTTAAAAAAGCCGTCTGCTGCAGAGGCGTCAGAAAGCGTCTATATGAGGGAAAGGGTTATTAAGCAAATCTGCATCAGACAACTTTGAAAACATTGAATAAAAAAAGAATAAAAACTCTAGTTAGATGGAAGAACAAATATTGAATAAAGTTGAAAACTTGGCAACAAGGCAGGAGCAATTTCTCATTTTGTCACAATGTTTTCGACTGAAGTCAACAAATGTTGATAGAGAGTTTCCAAATTGCTGACAAAGTGTTTTCAAAGTCATCTGTTGCAGATTTGTTGTACGTGGGAAAGGGTTAATGTGAAACATTTTCTATCGGTAGAACTTTGTGATAAAAATACTAGTCATTGAGATAAAATTAAATGAACACATATCAAAGGTCATATTGATGTTGACAGCACTGACTTCAACTGAGCTTGTCTTCTTCATTAAACCGTTTCCTTCATACAACAATTCTGCAGCAGACGAATTCAAAAAGATCTTGGCAAAGACATGGAAAATCTCTATAGATGAGGTTATCATTACTGAAAAATGTTGAAAACATTGTGGCAAAAGTAGAAATGCTTGCTTTGAGTAGTTTATTATTTTATCACAATGTTTTCATAAATCGTCTGAAAGCCTCTTAACCCTTTTTCTCATATAGACGCTTTCTGACTCCTCCCTAGTAGACAGCTTTTTGAAAACATAGTGACAAAAGAAGAAATTGCTTAAAACAAGAAATTTCTCCTTTAAGTCATAGGTTATCCATTCAATTATAGAGATTTTCTATTTTTTGACAAAATATGTTGAAAGTCGTATTAGGCAGTGGAATTGTCGTATGAGGGATCCTACAATCAACAAGATTTTCATTTTTGTCTTCAGATGGTTTTTATGTCACCTGCGTAGCATGGTAGGCACTTAGGGATTACTTTTTTTGTCCGGCGTCTGTCTGTCTGTCCGTCACACTTTTTCGTCACGTTTTCAAATAACTTTTTTTCTACTCAAAGGATTACATTGAAACTTCTGACAAATGTTTATATCAATGTGTGTGATTGGTTCACAAAAGGGGGATAATCCAAATATTTTTTTATCAGAGTTATTGCCCCTTTTCTGTAAAAAATAAATAAATTGTGTATTACTTTTATTCTACTCAAAGGATTGGATTGAAACTTCTGACAAATGTTTATATCAATCATTGTGATGGGTTCACAAAAGGGGGATAATCCAAATATTTTTATATAGAGTTATTGCCCCTTTTCTGTCAAAAGTTAACATTTTCTGACAAGTCCCCGGCAGGTGACACGCGTGCTCCGTGGAGTATTCCATTCTAGTTTAATTTCCATCCTGTATGATGTGCAAATGATCATATCAAATCATTGATGAAAGTATTTTGTTTATATCATCAGTTGAATCAGTTGACATAGAATAAAATTTGTAAAGAATGTGTAAATAGATCTATCACGTAGGTGAAACCTATATATAAGGGAAAGGGATGATAGTACATGTATTATTATTGAATAGAGTTAAAATCATTTGTGGCAAATGGAGATATTGCTCATGATGAGCAATTTCTCCTTTTGCCAGAGTGATTTCAAAAGTCGTCTGATGCAGAGGCATCAGAAAGTGTCTATATGAGGGAAAGGGTCAAGATCATCAGCTTGGGTTATCTGCACTGTTTGACAAATTTGTCCCATATTCTTTCGCTATAATTTTGACAAACAGTGTACATTTTTTGGATAACACGGCATTAGATAGTAGACAGAAATGTATTTTACACTTTTGTTTTTCCAGGAGCACTACTTATATAACCCTTTCCCTCATATAGACGCTTTCTGACGCCTCTGCAGCAACTTTTTGAAAACATAGTGACAAAAGAAGAAATTGCACAAAACGTGCAATTTCTCCATTTGCCACAATGTTTTCCACTTTTAGTCATAGGTTATCCATTCAATTATGGAGATTTTCTATTTTTGGACAAAATATGTTCAAAGTCGTCTGCTGCAGAATTGTCGTATGAGGGAAAGGGTTAACTCTCTTCCCACATACAGACACGCCCGGGAGCCCTTAGACTGCAGCAGACGACGTTTGAACACATTGTGTGATAAAAGGAGAATTTGCTCAAAATATAGGAATTTCTCCCTTTGTCACAATGTTTTCCACTTTATTCAATGATTAAACTTTCATTCATAGAGGAATACACTATTTTTTAAAAACAGACGTCGTTTTTTTTAAGTCGTCTGCTGCAGACGACTTTTGGACATATTGTGACAAAATGAGCAATTTCTCCCTTTGTCACAATGTTTTCAACGTTATTCAATAATTAAGTTTTCATTCATAGAGGAATACAATATTTATAAACAGACGTGCGTTTTTTTAAGCGTTTTTTTTTTTTAGTCGTCTGCTGCAGATTTGGCATATCAGCGAAAGAGTTTGCCTTTCCCACATTTAGCCCTTTTCCTCATAGTACGACAATTCTGCAGCAGACGACTTTGAACATATTTTGTCCAAAAATAGAAATTCTCTATAATTGAATGGATAACCTATGACTAAAAGTGGAAAACATTGTGGAAAAAGGAGAAATTGCTCGTTTTGCTGTAGAGGCGTCAGAAAGTGTCTATATAAGGGAAAGGGTTAACAACAAATATTCACTGTTCATTTTGTAACGGGTTTGCAACATCTATTTACCTGTGTAGTTTAAATGAGGAACAACCTAGTACACCATTCACCTTCTCGGGGTTGCTCCGCTTGGATTCCTTAGAAAATGAGAAATTTGCAGCTCATCATGATAATCAGTTTCTTCTTCTGCTTCACAGTTTTCAAAAGCTGTTATCTTCAGATGAGTCAAAATGCATCTGCATATTTGAAAGGGTGATACACTAAACTTATCTTGTTCTTTCCAAGATTAAATGACATTGTTTCGAAATTTTATAATTATGGGATGTTTCTGACCAACAAAGTGTTTTGTTGTTAACATTTAGCCCTTTCCAACTTTCAGAATCTATGCATTTGCAGCAGACAACTTTTCAAAACATTGTGGCTTTTGAAAACTAGCAATTTCTCCTTTTGTCACAATGTTTTCAACCTTTTCCTGTAATTGTATCATCATTTATAGAGATTTTCCGGGAGTTTTCCTAGATAGTTTAAATGTCGTCTGCTGCAAATTTATGGGGGCTTATCAGCAAAGGGGTTGTTGGTATGTCTTGTAGTTGGATGGACAGCTGGCCTAGATTTCAACTTTATCATTGAAAACCTTGTTCAACTTAAATGTAACTTAACCCTTTCTCTCATATAGACGCTTTCTGACGCCTCTGCAGCAGACGGCTTTTTCAAACATAGTGACAAAAGAAGAAATTGCACAAAACGTGCAATTTCTCCGTTTGCCACAATGTTTTCCACCTTTTGTCATAGGTTATCCATTCAATTATGGAGATTTTCTTTTTTTTTGACAAAATACATTCAAAGTCGTCTGCTGCAGAATTGTCGTATGAGGGAAAGGGTTAATATACAAGATGATCATTATCTCTTTCCAACAACACAGAACAAATCCGAAGCAGATGACTTTGAAATTATGTTGAGAAATACATGGACTATCATGATGAAAGAAAGTTCCTTTTTGGAACAGTGTGAAAAACACTGTTGGGAAATGAGAAAATTGTTTATTAAAAGCAGTCTCCTTTCCCCACACTGTTTTCAAAAGTTATCTGCAGCAGTCACATCACATGTTTAAAGAATGTACATGCCATTTTTAAGGAGATATTTTTAATCACATACACTATCCTTGTTCTGTCTTTCTCTTGTTTCATCAAGGTAATATAATAAAGGTAAAATGGAGACAATATCTTTAGTGTTGTTGTTGGTGGTGGTGGTGGTGGTGGTGGTGGTCGTGGTGTTATTGTAACTTTTTCCATGATCTGACAATATTAAGGTTTGTCTGTTCTAACAAATATCTTCGCAAAAGATTTGAAACCTCTGCAAAGTAACCAATAAATGATAGAGGTATTCTTAAAAAAACCTTAAAAAGATGCTCATTTTGAGCAATTTCTCCCTTTCCCACAATGTTTTCAAATTCCCTTTCATTCACAGGCTTCTTATGAAGGGAGAAGATTAAATTAATGTACTTTCCAATATATTCATGAATCAATATTGTCTTTTCCAATATATTCATGAATTAATATTGTTTTTTTCCAATATATTCATGAATTAATATTGTCACAGGAAGAGGGTTTTAAAAACAATCTAAATAAAAGTTGTCGTCATCCTAAACTCTTTCCAATACACAGTACATTTATAACAGACGAATTTACAAAACACTTTGGAAAAACTAAGATAATTCTCTATAAATGAAAGTATATTTATTGAATCGAGTTGAAAACAGTGTCGAATGGATGAGTAATTTCATCTCTTTCTACAATGTTTTGAAAAGTCGTCTGTATGGTGAACAGCCTGTCCTATTTTCCCCAATGTTATCGGAAGCTCCTCGTCTGCTTAAGTTGCGTCTGAGCCCCGGTAGCTCAATCGGAAGCGACGCGGGCTGTCAATCCAGGGGTTGTGAGTTTGAATCTCAGCTCGGCCAACATTTTCCCCGACGTTTCACTTGAATGTGACAAGCGTCATTCGTCTTTCATCAATGGGCTAACAGTCTATGTGGAAAAGCAGCCAGTTTCTTGGAAGAAATTATGCTGTGTGGTGTATTGGTGTGAGAAAGCCAGGAAACACATGAGTAGGTGAACTGGCCCCCTTGATATGACTGAAAAATTGTTGAAAATTTCGTTAAACCCCAATTAATCATTAAGATGCGTCTGAAGTCATCTGAATCGGGGACAAGGGTCACTCACCTGAAGGCAAAGATAATTTCGTCACACCCATTCATAAACATGCGAAAGTAGAATCATCGTAATACTACACGGTTTTCCAATTCCAATATCCGACCCTGTCATATCAACGATACCTCGACTACAGACACCATTGGGAAATATAAAATGGACATTGCCTTCTTTTTTACAGCGTGTTTTACTTTATATATAGACTTAATGACATGATTGCCCGTCTTGCTAAACTATTTGCATTTTCTAGGAGTCAAATAGCACTCTAGTTTTTACATGGTTTAAAGTATAAGAAAAGTTTCAACTGCTATTTCGAACGGAAGGATTTTCAGTATGCCGCATTCATTTATTTGTTAATTTTAATGGAATTATAATGGCCTCTATTCAGTTTAATTTCGTATTGGTATAAACATATCCAAAATATGTCATGAATGGGCAGACGAATTATTTGCAATTATTCTATTTGCGGTCCTTACTAAAGTAAAGTCCAATCCTAGACATTTCCCATATACAACAAAAAAAATCTGCAGCAGACGACTTTGAAAACTTACCGGCAAAATATGAAATTTCTCTATAAAGGGAATATATAAATGGAATAAAGTTGAAAACATTGTGGTAAATTGCTCATCATGGGCAATTTCCCTATTTGCCACAATGTTTTCAAAAGTCGTCTGCTGCAGAGGAGCGTCTAGATGTGAGAAAGGGATGGTTACGTGCCATCATTGGTAAAGTTATTTGGAGTTCCCAAAGGTTGACATTTTTCATTTGCCGAAAAGTACTTCCTCCGATTCCGTTCGAAAAGTCCAGTATACAATTAGATGTATTACTGCATCCCCGCTTCGCATCGGAAGAAGACGTATGGTAGCGGAACCAATTAAGCTACGCATGTTTAGAGCCCGTATCCACCATTCATTCTTATTTAGAAGAATAGTCTCAATTTAAAAGTAACACTCTTTCTGATGGGTTGAATTAAATGGGGTTGTCCTTTTTGCGACACTGTTTTCAGGCGTCGTCTTCCACGTCAGAAAAAGACTGTATGTCGGAAAAGGTATATACAATGATAAACCACTGGCTTTCCGGTCATATGCCAATGGATGTGATGACGTTACGACGGTATCACGAATATCAAATACCCATTGTCGCGCGAGCAACTCGAAAGGCTGTGAAAAGTACATTCTTATAATGGAATATCGATTTGCGCTTTATTGTAAAACGCGCGTACATACACATATAACCCAATTGTTTCACGTGTGACGGAAATCAACATTCGGAGACTTTCTGAAATTTACATTTAACCCTTTCTCACATGCAAACGCATTCTAATGCCTCTGTAGCAATTTTGAAAAAATATTGTGGTATAAACGAAATATTGGTCATAATGAGCAATATCCCCCTTTTGCCACAATGATTTGAACTCTATTCGATACAAAATACTTTCATATATAGATATTTTCCATATTTTGTCCTAGATGATTTCAAAGTCGTCTGCTGCAGAGTTGATGTATGTGTGAAAGGGTTCAGATTGTTTATGAACGAATTGCATATTTGTGCGTTTACTCGAATGTTGATCATGACACATCTTCGGCGGCTTCCAGAATGACCTTTATCAATGTAGATCGCAAACAACAGGGACAAATGAGCGGTTCATCGAGAAAACCAACAATATGGACTGCGTAATGTATCGACCCATATCAGCCTGCGCTGTCTGCACAGCCTAATCAAGACCGACACATTCCGTCTCAGGGGAATAGAGGAATTGTGTAATGGTTCTTAAAGTAGAAAGTCAACTGGAGGCGAAAAGTGTCTGTCCGGGTTAGCCTGGCTTAGACTGATCCGAGTCGATACTTTTTTGAAAACATAGTGACAAAGGAAGAAATTACACAAAACGTGCAATTTCTCCTTTTGCCACAATGTTTTCCACTTTTTACGAAGAGTCCAAACTCTTTGTGTTCTCGTAATTCGGCTCAAATTATGAACGGAATGCGTAAAGGCGCAGGTTGATCTATATCTGCACTGTTCGCCGCGTCCAAATGCCGTCTTTCGTTCGACTTTATACTGTAGCTCAATGTACAAGTTACGTTTGGCACGACTGGGTTAAATATTTACATTCATGCAAGAAATAAAAGTTCCTTTACAATCGGTGTTAACTATTTAGGTATTTTATCTTCCTTATATCAAACTCTTCTTTTTCTACATATGTAAAACGAACAATTTCATTGAACGTAATTCTTAAGCATATAAGAACGAAATTTTTTTTGTAATAAAAAAAATGGCGATAACTAAATGTTTTAAACATGATGCAATAATTAATGTCTGTTTCAAACTAAGGTCAACATATGTGAACGCTTGATTGCAGTGCTTAATCACGCCAACATGCTACGACCCAATTTACAGCCAGACTTGCGTTAACGGTCACCCATGTCTATAAAACAGCGACTTTAAGATTAACCAAAAACACATTTTTTCTTTTATTTGACTGGTATTTAGCAGCCATTTGATTTCCGCATTCCCATTTTGACTTTCAACTGGGTTGCTGCTTAAGACAAGTTCGACTGTGTATTTACTGGCTCGGCGTGGTATATCCCTTATATACAGCCCACATTGTGGGCGTTCCTACATCGTGTTAGCAAAGTACAGTGGACTCTAGATAACTCGAAAGCCAAACACTACTTCGAGTTAACGACGTGTTCGACTTATCTATTGTAAACTCGTCTGTTTTCCGAAGAAGAAAAAAGGCAGGGTAGTGTGATACCCTTGGCGTCATCGTTGTCTGTCGGCACACAACTTAAATGTTATCTCATAACTAAAAAAGCGTTGAACATTTTCAAAAGAAATTTGGTACACATGTTACTAGGAACAATACGCACGTGTATACCAAGTCACATAACTCTGGCTTTGATAGTTAATCAGAGTTGCCCCCTTTTCGACTTAGAAAAAAGCAGACAAGCGTTGGCGTTCGCTTGCGGCGCCCTTGTTTTATGTTCAATTGGGTTATGTCTTTTCAGTTTTCATTTTTTATTGCACGTTTATCATGACATGACAAGTCGTTGATACAATTATATATATAAAAAAACAGCGAAGCAGCAGTTCTGAACTACATGCACTTTTGTGCTGTTTTCAAAAGACTTATCTGTTCTATGAATTAGCTTTTTAATTAAACGATATATTCGAATTAGCACATGTTCGAATTATCACATATTCGAGTAATCGCTTGACCACTGTACGATAAAGACTGACTGACCTTCGGCGATGAAGACCTATTGAAATTACGACCAAATTGGTAAGTAGTCGGATGTTCCCTCATACGACAATTCTGCAGCAGACGACTTTGAATATATTTTGTCAAAAATATAAAATCTCTATAATTGAATGGATAACCTATGACTAAAAGTGAAAAAACAAGGTGGCAAAAGGAGAAATTGATGGTTTTGAGCAATGTCTTCTTTTGTCACTATGTTTTCAAAAAGACGTCTGCTGCAGAGGCGTCGGGAAAGCGTCTATATGGGGGAAAGGGTTAACCCTGATCATGCTCCACACGACTTTATCTATTTCACTGCCGAATTTCAAAAAGTCGTACCTTCAAAGAGGAAATTTGGTAAAGTTGAATGTCTATATGGCGAGCAGTGCAGATTTCCGGAGTTACAAAGTCGTCTCATCTGAATCTTCATGGTTTGCAAAGGCGTTTAACTGTCTTAATTAAGCAGCCAAAGAGTTAAATGTATTCCTCCTTTCTATATATACTATTAAAAGGCATTTGCAAACAATACAGACCGAGATCAGCCTGCAAAGACTTGCAATCTAATCTGGGTCTACACTGTTCTCTATCCACTATTAATCTTAAGCAAAAAACCAACAACCATTTATCAATGAGTACGCCAGACATTGTCAAAAATATGATGACATTAGCTCGAGGATTTGTTTGTTTATTTTTTACGCCGCTTTCAACACAGTTAAATCACGACGTTTTCTGGTTAAGTATATACCATTACTACCATTTTTTTAAAGTCTTTGGTATGACCCAACTGGGCATCGACCCACGACCTCTCGCATCGATGCGGACGCTCTACCCTTACGTCATCGCGGCGGTTTCCGTTTGGAAAACTCTTCGGGTGAAGGGTAAGTCATTCTACAAAGGCTAACAGGATGTTGTTACGGATGGATTGTGATCAGAGACTTCCTTCATCTACATTTTCGCTAGTTAAAAGTCCACACGGTCGTATTTCGTATGTCTCTATATGTGCCTTTTATCGTTCGGCTATTGTTAATTTTAATTTGTTTTATCAATAAATAGATTTAAAGTCAATTGCTGACTCTGACGTGTCAAATGTACAATTATAATCACTCTCTCAATGTAATTTATATTCGGTATACCAGGATAACATATTTATTTCCAAACGTTCTAATTATTAACATTTCGAATCAAAGATTGAATTTTCAAAAATGTTTAAGTTCATACGACTCACAAAACCGATTGAACTCCGGGTTTCAGTCAAAATCGTCTTCGCTAAATTACGAACTATTTTGTATGTTTATTTATTTTGCGCTGCTCCAAGGAAATTTAAAGGTGACCGGAGATTGTCAACTAGCCAAAGAAGACGGGATTACCATATGGAATTAAACTTTCGAACTTTCGTTACGTTGGCAGTGTGGAAACTCGTACAGGTAATTCCAGAAAATTTGGTTAAATACAAGCCTTAGGTATGAACTCTAAATCATTCAAATCTTGACGAAGAAAAACAGTTATTATTTTATCGAACTATAATTTCATTCCGATATGTTCAGCTTTAGTTTATTAAGTACTTTGTTCTTTCAATTACTTTTACCGCTTTATTAACTAAGACTTTGTAATAGAACATAAATCTTTAAAGGAATTCAAATATCTTTAAATCCTCATGTTGATTTTATAGAATTTGTTGTAGCTTAAAACTTAACGTTTTCGTTTAGACTTCAGTAGGCCTACATTTGTATTTAGAAAAAAGAATTTGAACCATACATTGTTTTAATTAAAGTTGATCGCCGTTTTTAACACTATTTCAGTTATATCATGGCGACAGTTCATTTATTTATGATCCCTTGGGGGTAAATAAACCAATACTAAGCTAAGAAATGTGTCTTGCCCATGGGCGGTCCAACACGACCGTAGAGCAGCGACTGGGGATCAAACCGAGGATGCTCGGTTTCAAATCTCCGACGCTTACCACTCGGCCACTGATTGTATGGCGCTGTAAGCAGCTTTCAACAGTATTTCAGTGATATAACGGCGTATCATGTGTAAATTACCTTTGCTACTGTTAGACCTTTCCTAGCACCAGTGCATCAGTCGTATTACAATTCTCGCAAGTGAGGAACGCGCCTCGAGCCATTTAAAACGTATCGGAGATCGAACCCTGACTGTCCCACTCTCGAGGCGGACGCTCTAACCACTACACCGCCGACGCGGTAAAGCTATCAAGTACTTCATGTATATCAGAGACAGTATATATACATCTATTTCCCTGATTTTATTAATCACGAGTTTGACATTATTTCAGTTGCGGTACTAGCATATGCGCATGTCAGCACAGCGAAACCTATCGGTAATAATGGGGACCAATTCACGATCTGCGGCGGAAAATATAGACCGAATGCAAAAGCAAACCACCAACAGCCGTTAAATAAACTATTGCGGCGACTCTCATCACGATCCAAACAGTTACAGCGGAAAACAGGACAGGTTGTCGCTAAATATGTAAGTGAATTTCGGTATCATTTAAATGAGTTTTTTGCCCGTCCTGAATGTGTCACGTGGTTCTTGGCAACGCATTCATGTTTTAGGTCAAAGAATACGAATTAAATTCCTTCTTTTTGTTATTTCCATGTAAATTAAATTTTAAGCCTTAATTGTTCAATATTTAAAGGTAGCCGTAGGACAACCTTTTTCATTGAAAAGAGTAACCTCTCAGCTTTAAAATAATCCCAAATAAATGTATTTTGCAAAAAAGAAATCTCTTAGTAAATAAAGATGGCTCTCGTGATATTTCACACAATCGGGTTTGGCCAAAGTCTGGGTTTTATACATACTCTATTAAGGTGAAAATACCGAAAATGATAAATCAATCCTTTACATTTATACCATAGCTTTATATTCATTGGCACATATTCAATGCATTCTAGTGAAGGTAAATAATCATTTCTAAGCAACAAAATGGTCGAAAGAAATGCCACTATGATTGGGGAATAATATATATTATATATACAAAACCAAAGAAAGGGAAAAAAGCAATAAAGTTTGACACTCGTTTCTTTGACATATTTGCTTTCAAAAATTGTTTGCAGACACGTCTAAAATTACTCAACAAAACAACAACATTGCAAACGGGATTTGAATCTTTATATGATACTAAATCAGGTTAGGTTCGTCATTAAATTCACACCAACAACTAAACAAAATTGAGCGGCGCAATAGTTTGCGACAAAACTTTTAGATATTAACCATGATATTTAATGCAGTTGTGTCTAGTTTATTTCCGTCTAACTTGTTAACCCTTTCCTTCATAGGACAATTCTGCAGCAGACGACTTTGAACGTATTATGTCAAAACATAGAACATCTCCATAATTGAATGGATAACCTATGACTAAAAGTGGAAAACATTGTGTCAAAAGGAGAAATTGCACGTTTTGTGCAATTTCTTCTTTTGTCACTATGTTTTCAAAAAGCCGTCTGCTGCAGAGGCGTCAGAAAGCGTCTGTATGAGGGAAAGGGTTAACTCTTTCGCTGCTAAAGGCAATTCAAGGCTTTTGAAAACAATGCAGATTCAGGTGAGACAGCTCATCTCTCTTGAAATCTGCACTGTTTGGCACTTAGACATTAAATTTTACAAAATTTTATGTTGGACAAAACATGGAGTGGTCCTATTTTCAACATGGAAGAGTTAACGTTGTGAAATTCGCGAGTGAAAGAGTTAATAAGAATGAATTATAAATAGATATTAATTTGAGTTGAAAGTACAATGACGGTCTATTCAGACCTAACCCTTTCCCATATACAGACAAACGCTTTATGTTGCCTCTGCAGCAGACGACTTTTGAAAACATTATTGCGAAAAGGAAAAGATGACCATAAAGAGCAATTTCTCATTTTGCCACAATGTTTTCAACTTAATTCAATACATTTTCTTTCATTAATGGAGAGTTTCTATGTGTTTTACTAAATGTTTACTAAGTCGTCTGATACAAATGTGTTGTATATGGGCAAAGGGTTAACGGGTTATAGGTGCAACGATATACCAGACAGGAAGATCTAGTTTCCCAACCAGCAATTAATGAGCCTGCGCCTCTATAAAACCGGATGGGATCTTCTTCCTTCTGCATCGTGGTCTTCGACGAAACGTTATTGAGCCAATCCATGGGAAAAAGCCTCGGTGGTGTAGTGGTAGAGCGTCCGCCTCGGGTGCGAGTAGTTTTGTGTTTGTGTACATAAACTGGTAGTAATGGCTGCCCTCTTTGGCGCTCATGGTTGCAGGGTTATAATTCAACACAGGCCATATGCGGACAGTTTAAATTCAGATACAACTTGACAGTCTGACACAGTCTAATCAAGATTTACACTGTCCACATATTACCTACACAAACTTGCTAGAAACTTAAATCAACATGTGTGGACTCTGATCAAACGGAATAGTTGTCCAGGCTTTTATGAATCTACGTTTTTTGTAAATGTCAACTAATACGTGTTCCCGTGGATGGGTACAATCAAGCACAGGATATATGTGGCCAGTTTAAATTCAGATACAAGTTGTCACCAAACGGTTTGATCAAGATCTACACTGTTCACATAATACGTATTAATAAGTTTCTGATATCATGTGTAGATTATGATAACACGTATAGATGTACCGTTTTTTATGAATCTACATTTTTCGGAAATTCCAACAAGTATATACTCAATCTAACACATGATATATGTGGCCAGTTTAAATTCAGATACAAGTTGACTGTCAAACAGTCTGATCAAGATCTACACTGTTCACATAATACGTAATAATAAGCTTCTGATATCATGTGTAGAGTATGATAACACGTATAGATGTACCGATTTTTATGAATCTACATTTTTCGGAAATGCCAACAAGTATATACTCAATCTAACACATGGTATTTGTGGCCAGTTTAAATTCAGATACAAGTTGACTGTCAAACATTCTGATCAAGATCTACACTGTTCACATAATACGTAATAATAAGCTTCTGATATCATGTGTAGATTATGATAACACGTATAGATGTACCGATTTTTATGAATCTACATTTTTCGGAAATGCCAACAAGTATATACTCAATCTAACACATGATATATGTGGCCAGTTTACATTCAGATACAAGTTGACTGTCAAACAGTCTGATCAAGATCTACACTGTTCACATAATACGTAATAATAAGCTTCTGATATCATGTGTAGATTATGATAACACGTATAGATGTACCGTTTTTTATGAATCTACATTTTTCGGAAATGCCAACAAGTATATACTCAATCTAACACATGACATATGTGGCCAGTTTAAATTCAGATACAAGTTGACTGTCAAACAGTCTGATCAAGATCTACACTGTTCACATAATACGTAATAATAAGCTTCTGATATCATGTGTAGAGTATGATAACACGTATAGATGTACCGATTTTTATGAATCTACATTTTTCGGAAATGCCAACAAGTATATACTCAATCTAACACATGATATATGTGGCCAGTTTACATTCAGATACAAGTTGACTGTCAAACAGTCTGATAAATCTCTACACTGTTCACATAATACGTAATAATAAGCTTCTGATATCGTGTGTAGATTATGATAACACGTATAGATGTACCGATTTTTATGAATCTACATTTTTCGGAAATGCCAACAAGTATATACTCAATCTAACACATGATATATGTGGCCAGTTTACATTCAGATACAAGTTGACTGTCAAACAGTCTGATCAAGATCTACACTGTTCACATAATACGTAATAATAAGCTTCTGATATCATGTGTAGATTATGATAACACGTATAGATGTACCGATTGTTATGAATCTACATTTTTCGGAAAGGCCAACAAGTATATACTCAATCTAACACATGATATATGTGGCCAGTTTACATTCAGATACAAGTTGACTGTCAAACAGTCTGATCAAGATCTACACTGTTCACATAATACGTAATAATAAGCTTCTGATATCATGTGTAGATTATGATAACACGTATAGATGTACCGATTTTTATGAATCTACATTTTTCGGAAATGCCAACAAGTATATACTCAATCTAACACATGATATATGTGGCCAGTTTACATTCAGATACAAGTTGACTGTCAAACAGTCTGATCAAGATCTACACTGTTCACATAATACGTAATAATAAGCTTCTGATATCATGTGTAGATTATGATAACACGTATAGATGTACCGATTGTTATGAATCTACATTTTTCGGAAAGGCCAACAAGTATATACTCAATCTAACACATGATATATGTGGCCAGTTTAAATTCAGATACAAGTTGACTGACCACACAATCTGATCAAGACTCCATTCTCAAATATAACTTAATGAACGATTTGTTAGCGTAACATGCATGCAGGGTACCATTCCTTAACCCTTTCCGTCATACGACATTTCTGCAGCAGACGACTTTGAACGTATTTTGTCAAAACATAGATCTCCATAATTGAATGGATAACCTATGACAAAAAGTGGAAAACATTGTGGCAAAAGGAGAAATTGCACGTTTTGTGCAATTTCTTCATTTGTCACTATGTTTTCAAAAAGCCGTCTGCTGCAGAGGCGTCGGAAGCGTCTATATGAGGGAAAGGGTTAAATAAATAAAAGAAAACACACATAGGGTAAAACACGTTTTTCACATTACACACTGTAAACACATGTACTCGATTTATAATTTATGTACGAATTACAATCTGTACCTCACATTTGAGCATATTCTGTTTAAAACATTCTGCATTTGATTGCTGTATCCTCATTTGATTTATATTTGGACACACTCTATTTTATTTTGCAGAACTCCGACCTTATCATCAACGTTGATATTCCTATCAATGACACCTGCATCAACGACATCCTGTCAATATCGGACAACTGTGATGTACGACCGGAAAATGTAAGTCATCGTTCTTATTTCCATGGGTCGTAATTAGCCTTGTATTACTGCACTAAATACAATCAAACTTGTGTCAGCGGTCACCTCTGTTAAGCAGCCAACTTATATAAAGTAGCAACTAAACAATTATTTTCTTCTTTATTTGATTTGTATTAGCAGCCACATGTGGTCAGAAGTTAACTTTTGACAAGTTTGATTGTATTTATAATAGAAAATACACGAGTGACACTATGGGAACAGATATCTTCCAGAAAGGGCGATTGGTGAAGATCAATCTCAGTCTAACCCTCGTCGCAGCCTGACCAGAGTCTTACTTGATCGCCATGAATCTATTAAAAGAGCCCAGTCGGTAAAAAAGGGGTTATTAGTTCGATAGCCGTCTCAGCCATTCCGATGATTGACAAATAGTCTATTGTGTAACGCAGCAAGTTACCGTGGATAAATTATGTGTGGAGTAATAGTAGTGGAGAAAGCTAGGAAAACACATGATTTAAATAAATAATTGAAACGGCGTTAACTCAAATCAATCAAACGATATTGAAGTTTCAGCTGAAATTTAATGATGGCATAAAGCCTAAAAGGTTGTAAAGTAATGGAATCTTAGCCGAATCGATTCAATTCTAAAACTGTTGACGGTACTTTAACGGGCATGGAGTTTAGGTACAAAAAACATTTCTACAGCCTTGCTGTGGAAGATGTTTTTTTATAGCGACGTTGGTAGAATGGTTGGCTCTTTCATGGAATTAAGCGACAGACCCTGCCATTGGATAACAGATACAAAAATGTACATTTTTGTATCTGTTATCCAATGGCAGGGTCTGTCTCAAACGTACTTTGCGATTAGTGTCTGGATGGATGACCCGCATGAAGGACCCTCAATACGTTACAGTACTATTTTGTGTTACACACGAGTATGAAATAGTATTGGTATTAGCATTTACTCACATTTAAGGGCTTCGTTTATAAATGCGAGTACTGACATTCACAAGCATGTACAGGCGAACCTATGCAAAAGACCATCTTGAAATAGCAATTCCCTGGCTATAGCACCTTTAGTTTCCCAAATACGCAGTGTCTGTATAAAAGACCCTGCAATTAAAGACTACATGTGAACAAAGACCAGATTGTTCACTTTCCAATTTCTTGCTTTAGTTTTGTGAGTTTTTGTGTCTTATACAACAGTTTCTCAGTTATATCAAAGTTACATTACTGCGTATCCATGAATAAGCAGTATTAGGCTGCGACACATGCCTTGTCGAAAGTCATTTCATTATTATCAACATTTTGCTTTATCGGATCAATACAGTAGACGATTTTTAAAATGTTCCGACAAAGAAACAAATTGTTATGTTACATATGTTTTTAATTGTAGCTTCAACACGATCTCTCAGAAGACTACAGCACTCTTTTTAGTGTTTATTCAGCGCTCAGATTAGTTCAAGAAGTAGATACCCAACGTAACATAAGGAAATCCTACAATACCATTGAACGGCTCATTAGAGACATTCTCTGTGCTTTTAATAGATCGTTAATCTCGTTTGGAGATTTAAGATCACGTGATGTGCAAATTGTGCCATCTAGGGACAGCTGCGGAGCAAGCCGATACACGGACATGGTATATCGTAATTGGCTGATTTTACGTAGAATGGATTCATTTGCAAACCGACTGTTCGTGAAATATGACGCTCATAAGCGTTTATTAAAACGGAAGCGTACCAATTAAAGGATCTTCTACGATGATTGATATAACACGTGAACTGGTCTTATCGGAATGATCTCATTATTATGTGTTTATCTTAACATATATTATACAATTTCTAGACAATATTCGTTACTTGAAGTGAAGGCAGCATTACTATGTCATTTCTCATTTTATTTATTCATTTGTAGAGTTGATGGCTACAACTGTTGTTCCTACAACTACAATTATTATCTCCCTTGTCTGCCATTTTGATAGGCAATTATGGTTAAATTACGCTAAATACATCCGCTGACTTGCTGATCTACAGTACTATAGTCCGTAAAAAAACACTTTGTTTGCGTAGAAATGAGTGTATACCATTACCAGAATGTATTGAATATTTGACATTGAGTTTAAATGCATTGTGAATGTGTATAGGATGCACTGGAAATGATTGATTTGATCACTTTTAGTATTTTAACCTTGTTTGAAAGTGAAAGTAGAGAATGCTAAACACCGGTTTTGTCCGGGCCCGATTTGGTCCAAAATGACGGTTACCATTTTCGCCTGGTGCGTTCTTTCTTGCATAATGCATGACCTCCACGTTTTCTTTGGATTGTTTTAAAGCTAGGAGGTAACTCTTTTCAATGATATATGGTTTTCTACATGAGAAACGATTAGAAAGTGTGACAATCGAGGACTGAAACTGGTCGATTTACGTGGAAACAAAGAAGGATTTTTTTTGGTGTATTGTCAGTGTGTGTATACCACGTGACTTTTGACGTCATATTTGCATGGTCAGACAACAATAATTGCTCTTGATAAGAATGTAAAAACAATTATAACTTTTTTATTTCTTCACCCTTTTTAATGAAACATGGCGCAGTCTACGCCGCTTACAATGTCCTATCTCTGTTTTTTACAGGAGTTTGATTGGTGGTCTAGTTTTTTCAAACACTTCGACGAACCTGTTCTCAAAATCCACTAAACCACTAATCAAACTCCGTTGAAAAACCGGAGATAGGGCTCTGTAAGCGGCGTAGACTGCTCCATGTTTCATTAAAAATGATGAAGAAATAAAAAAAATACCTTTGTTTTTACTTCTGAACCGAAGTAAAATAGTTTTGTCCGCCGTAGCATTTGTGACGTCAAAGTCACGTGGTACACACACACTGATTGTAACTTTATGATGAGAATTTATAGAGGTTTTTTTATTTAAAAAATGTGATAATTAGGAAAACACCAAGGAACTTAAGTTCGACAACCATATGTCGTTGATGCCGTTGTTCGTATCGACTTCTTGATTTAATTATTTTTGCACATGCAATTGTTTAATTTATTTATATTTGTTATTTCTCTATTCAACATATAGTACATTTGCCTATAAAAACCGACAAGGGAGGTAACTACAATATTTGTGGGAACTATATATTAGCCAATGTGTGTCTATTAATTGATGTTTCTCAAATGATATGATATTAATTAATAAAGATTTTTGCAATGATTATCACGAAATTCTGTTGTTTTGTTGACCCAGGTTAACCCTTTCCAACATATAGACGCCTTAAGACGCCTCAACAGCAGATGATTTTTGAAAATATTGTGATAAAAGGAAAAATTGCTCAAAACGAGCAATTTCTCCTTTTGCTACAATATTTTCAACTTGTTTCAGTAATGAAACCTTCATTTGTCGAGATTTTCTATGTTTTGTACTACATGTTTTCGAAGTCGCCTGCTGCAGATTTGGTGTATGTGGGAAAGGGGTTAAGGACCATCTACAGGGTTATTGATACATTTTACCATGTTTCAAGATATTTTAAAATGCGAACACTCTACAAAGTAAGTTGGCTCCCATTATTTATCTGCATTTCAATCCATATATACGAGTTCACAAATTAACTCACAATAAAGATATACTATACACAATGATCAACTGGCACTTTGTATACAGATAGAGATATTTACCACTTTTGATAGTAGGGTGTGAATGACTAAAGCAGTACGTTGTTAAACCTCGTAAAGTTGATTGACATGTGGCGGAGGGGTTTAGGCGCTCAGATTGTCTGGTTTCGTTGACTGACGTCTTGTACAACACACCACAGGCGTCCGAATTTCTATTACAGCAAAAAATGCTGAAAATCACAAAATACCTCGTTAAAATACTCAAAAAGTCTTTCTATATTGTTTATACGTTATGATAAAATTGATCGTAAAGGTAATTTGGGGAATCCCGCACGTGTTACTATAAATAGCCCCTCTAAATAACGTCCATATAATGTAATAATAATGAATCTGTAATAGAAATTCGGACGCCTGTGAACACACTTATCATTTGAAACGAGCGACCAAAACGATCAATACAGTTGCTATGATTTGCAATCTCATTAAAACCAGATCTTAACTCGCACATACGTACATAGAAGTTTTTTGGTCTGATTTTAATGAGATTGTATGATTTGTAGCCGTTAGCTAACGTTACAGTGAAGTGAACGCACTACATGATGCACTACATGATGCAATTAAGACTATTTTAAGAGACATGTATAACATTGGAACATTATAACTCTGTAAACATTCCGGACCAAACACTATAAAACGCTGAAACCTTTCTCCGTGCTTAGAAATGGACTCCATGCTCCAAATATGACTTCTGATTGGTCACTCTCGAGAATTATTTTGTTTCTGACCAACTTGAGAAAAAACTATGAGTGCGTTTATGGAACCGTTGGTCTGAATTTCATATTACTGCAAGACTTAATTTACGGATATGTCGTTCCTAAATCAGATCCTTCCGAAAAATACAGCTACACGAAATTCAGACCGATATCAGGTTTTGTTTAGGGCTAAACTGTTCCCAACAATGAGATTTCTTCTGATTGCTCATATCAACTCCAGACTATTTTCTATTTCAAAATATGTTGATTGTTCCGTTTCCCAAGGAGGATATATCAGATAACGAAAGTAAAAAGATATTTCGATTAAGTATTGTAAGTAAGTAAGTAACATTTTATTATAGTGACATGTGTACATATTATACAAACATCAAACAATATAAACACCCGGCCGCGTAGGGCCTATAAGTCACCTTTTTACATTATTATATAACCTATAAATAGACGCCTTTTCATTGACTAAAAAGTAATTTTTTAGAAAAAATATCTAGCGATATTGACCGGTTTTTTTCTGATATTGACCAGTTTTATAAATAGTAACAGGGGAAGACCGGGGAATCCCACGAGCCGACTATTAATATACTTCGCCTTTATCCGTACGCTACGGAATTTTCCGAGGCGCGTTCCGAATGACCACGGAAACTTCCGAGTGGTCATTCCGGTGACGTATTTTTTTTTAAATGACGTCATGCACGTGCATTACCAACATTTTAGACCCGCGTTTTAGACTGTTATCATGTCAAAAACGTACTGTTATCATGAGACATAAATACAACATACAACAGAAATGTTCCTTGAGTGGTCCTCTGTTTTCTTTTAAGTTGATCAATATCAAAACGATATGATAAATTGAGGGTTATACATGTACAATAAAACAGTTATGGGCTTTTCAGCTGTTATACATGATGTTGATATGTACCAAAAAATCATTATTGACCTCGGCTATCGCCTCGGTCAATAATGATTTTTTTGGTGCATATCACATCATGTATAACAGCTGAAAAGTCCATAATTGTATAATATTTACAGCTAAGGTTAAAACGAGATAAAGAGAGAAGAAATATGAAAAATTGAAAATCAGGCGATCAGACGGGGCAGTCAGGAATTAATGTGTTTGCCAAAATGTCAAACCTATATTAATTGAAGACTCAACTTACCCATACGATACCAATAATAATTGATTTTCTGTTTCAGTAATCATTACCCTATACCTTTATAACTATGGACGGAATGTGTCGTTCTGGATTAGCCTGCGCGGATTGCGCAGGCTGATCTGGAACGATACATTATGCAGAGCCCATAATGTTGGTTTTCTCGTGGAACGGCTCATATATAAAGAGTACCTCTCAGTTTTTCAGTTCTTTAATCTGTGATATCATTGTTACCGTGAGTAACGATGCACGTTAATTAAATATGTTACACATTCAGCCAAATTTTCCTCTTATAGTCTGGTATGCTGCTATACGATATGCCATCCTTTGATGTTGAATATCTTTAACATGGATCGAAACAAAGTATTTGAAGCCGAAGAACAGCATATGTAATTGCATTATGCAAGTCTCATGTATGCCTATTAAACGGTTTTAAAATATCTTGCAACAAACACATATGTTCTTTGCAAAAATAGTTCCTACCGATTAAGATTTCAAACCGTAACACAACAAACTATTTTGCAATCTAATTGACTACAAGAAGAATATTGATGCAAAGCATCAAAGACGCCGCGCATGCTTTTGAAGCATGACTTAAAGAAAGCAGATGCAGTTCGGTACATTTAAATTACCTGTGCAAGCAGACAGGATGTAAATATTTCGAACAAGAAGGCCAAATGTCCCTTTATTTCAAACAAGCAGGTCAAGATGTGCCTATATTGCTACCATAGCCTATATGAAAAGGTTACCAAGAGCAGAAAGGGTCAATATTGACGTAGGGAGTAAACGTTTTACATGCTACGATCTATGTGATATTCAGCATGTGAAGTTTAGTCGTGAAATGACAAGTTTAGTCCTGAAACCATTTGGTTTACGGTTTGCTTAACATTCACTGCAACTATAATGTGTCATTCTTATGATTTTTTTTTTTTTTTTAACAATAAACGGTTTTAAATCCTGCTCTAACTACATCAATTAGATAAAAAAAAAAGCATAGGTGCTAAACTATTAACAAATATTGAGTTTCTCAAATTTTGTTTACCATTAAACTGTTTAAATACTCTAGATCCATTAGATAAAAAACATAGGTGCTTAAATATTAACACATATTAAGGTGTATTGCATCTAGCTATAAGTTAAGTGTGACGCAAGCTTTATAGGAAGGAGAGGTGGAAGTCTATTCTCCTTCCAGTTTATAAGTTTATGAGTATATAAACAAAAAATACGAAGTAATTAAAAAAAGAAAGAAAGATATGTATGATCAAGATTGAGCATTATGAAAGTTCATATGTATAGTCAACATATAGCAAGAATTATTCAGTCTGTTTTGTTTGTTTGTAATGTCACTTTAATCGTTTTGAACATGCCAGTAGAAAACTGAAATATAAACAAAAGAAAATGGACAACGAAGTATTCATAGCGGAAGGAAGCAGAAACAACTTAAATACTCTACGGGGACCAATGACGCCTTGTCGTTTATTAAATAAGAATGACCAAAATCGCCAAGCGATGACATGCTGCATTTACAAATAATAGAACGGGTCACGTTACGGTCATGCGTATTGCATAGTTGGGTTAACGTTGATTTTACAGTTTCTAGAATTATACTGTAATATGTAGTAATTAAAATGAATCATCATTGATTTTTTAAAGATTACCCATTCATTTAAAAATCTCAATATCGAAAATAGGCAAAAACATCGCCAGAAACTTTTTTCTGAGCTTTGATGAATCGGGTCGTAAACCAAACTATAAAAAAAGCGTAGCCTATGAAGTTAGGGGAAAGTTATTAAATACCTATATCATGTGTCTAAAGTTTTGAAATAACGGTAGAAGACATACGAATTTTGTATCTTGCTGTTTCTTCAATCAATTTATACAATTTATTTATTCATAAAGGTTGGGTTTTTTTTCAAACATATAACAGAGTTTTTTTTTAACAATAATAGTGTTGGTTGCTCCCTTTTCGATTACGTCACCCCATGGTACAAAATTAAAACCTATCCCATATTGACGCCGCGCTTCCACGCGGCGTCAATAACCTTATCGGTACCAAGAACTTCTCAGGTTAAAAGATTAACATCAAATTTTCCTAACTATTTCACAATGTCGACTCATTTTGAAAATTGGTGAGCCAAATAAATTTAAATTGATTGTTTTTCAACAATTACTGCCAAAATAGTTTTGAAATATTTATTTCTTACTTCAGCACCTTTAAATACCCAATAGTTTGTACTCCTTTGGTGCGGTTCATATGCCAGCATTTTCCCTTTTAGCGGTCCTTAAGAAGCTTCGAGAATGAATATAAGTACGGCTTTTACAGAAGATCACGCAGTGTCGCCAAAATTATATGAGCCGTCCCGCGAGAAAACCAACATTGTGGACTCTGCGGAAAGTATCGACCCGGATCAGCTAAAGCATGCCGCACAGGAATCATTACTCTATACCTCTATCCACCTGAGACGAAATGTGTCGGCCCGGATTAGCCATAATGTTAGTTTTCTGTTATGTGGCTCAACTGATTATACTATATCCGAATCAATCAGGTTGCTCAGACACGTGATCTAATGTGTATCTTCGATGATAGGTTGTCATTAAAACTTAGGAATAAAATAACAAAATAATTGTCAATTGATCGAAATGCAAGAATGTAAAATCAGATAAAATTAAATCAACACATAAATATATATCTATATATATTTGATATAATATGAATTAAAAATAAGTCGTGCGTTCCTCATTACAATTCACTATACTACGGAAATTATCCGGACTAACTTCCTCACTTTGCATGTCCTCACTTCCAGCGATAGTTTTATTACAATCACCATCGTCCGTTATAGCATGTCCAATGTCATCACTGTGAGGTACATCATTTATAATATCACCATTGTAAGTACTGACATTTGCAAAGTCACCATCGTCAGTCATGATATTATCACAATCACCATCGTTAGTTATGACACATTGTTCAGTGGATATGACACTCGATGTTGTGACGTCGGAAGTGGTTGGACTAGAATTACCATGTGTACTAACGTTGTCCTGTATCTCAATCGTCACAATTTCCGTATTATCCTTAACACTGGATTCATTTGATCTAGTGTCGATTTCACTGTTAGTTGTCCATGAGTTGGAACCACCAAATCCGCTGTCACCCACCGCCCAAAGTGACTTACGCCATAGCCGCGAACCCGTACTTGCGTTGGGACTGTCGGGATCGCCACGATGCTCACAATCCTCACTCCACGCAAAGGCATCATTAGTCGTACCAGGATCGTGGATATTGGATTTTCTCAGACCGCATGCCGCTTTGCCATTCTTACCTTTGCATAATTTCATACATTTCTTGCACATTCCGCTTTGAAATATGGTAAGCATATCAAAGATGAGAATGGCGCCGAACACACAACTCAAGAACAGTATAGCGAAATAACCAACATAAGTAGCCGATGGACGATCATCCATGATGCTAATTCTCTTTAAAGATTTAGCCTTTTCTTTAATTTCCGTCTCTAGTTCCATGAGTTCCTCAACGGGATCTTCGTAAATCGATTCGGATGGAATAAACATGACCGGTGACGGTGTCAAAGTCACCGTTGTTGTCAATAACGATGTCACGGTTACAAATGCTGTTTCCGTTACCGTTGTTGACATGACAACGCTATTTGTAACAAATACGTCCCGTGTTACATGAATATCCCTGGTAACGAAGACGTCATTTGTTACGGTCACTTCACGTGTTTGTAAAACGTCATGGGTAACGAATATGTCCTTAGTAACGAACATCTCCGAACATTGGATCTCAACAGAACTGGTTTCTGAAATATGCCAAATATATGCGTTCAAATCATAACACGTTCAACTCTCCGCAGAGCAGGTGTTTTTTTTTCAAATTCATCTGCTGCAAGTGTATTGTCTGTTGTTTAAATCTATTTCATTCGTTTATATCAATCGTAGAAGAACGTAATGATGAGGTAGAGAATCGGTTTCTCGTACCAAACGTCCCGGGATGAGCGGGTTCTTCCTTTTGCATACAGCGCAAGTATTAGTTAAGTTTCTAGGAAGCAGACATCGAGGATGCGGAAAGCTTATTTCGATATCGAAGTAAAATAAATTAGCTTAAACTAAATCAATATCAAACATTTCATTTATTATTATTACTATCAATATATGTTAGGTACAACTTACTCAATTAATCAATGTCTATGTATCGATAGGAAATCACCTTTCTTTCTCAACTCTAGTATCATAAGTGCTGTTTATTGAATACCAAATTATATATAAGCCAGTTCGAAAGGTCAAACCAGTCTGTTTTGAAGGGCAATATCATAATATTGCGATTAATTAAACGCTGGATAAGATCATTTGAAATACAAATGTAACTTTCCACCTTTATACGCCATTGCCTCTGAATGTTTATCAGATATTTATTTTCATTTCTGTGTGTAAGTAATCTGTTAACATTACCGAGACAGATCGAATTGCGTAATCGATGCAAATTCTGAATTCAATTGATTTACATCTACACTGGTCGTAAGTGATCCCTTGGTTCGTGTTCGTAGATAAAGGCTCAATGGATCTATATGTGTAGTATCTACCGTAGGTGTAGAGCGTCCGCATCGGGTGCGGGAGGCCACGGATTCGATCCCCGACTTGGTCGTACTAAAGACTTCAAAACTGGTAGTAACGGCTGCCCTCATTGGCGCTCAGTGTTGCGGGGTTAACATTATCCCCCCACCCTTTAGACGGAATGTGTCGGCCGGATCAGTCTGCGCGGACAGCGCAGGCTGATCTGGTCGATACATTACGCAGATGTGTATTGCCGCAGCTGCATTTTAGAGGCATTATTAGAAAAAATGTGTAGGCACGTGTCTACAGTGCCTAAAGGGAGCTACGCCCCTGGTAAGAGTTTACCATGAACTCTGGTTATTTGGTGTTTTGCTGGTCCTTCAGCCAGTCAGGCGTAATGCTAACCCCCATAACCTTGAACGCAGAGGAGGGCAGCCATTACTACCATGTGTTTGGTATGACCCGCCCGGGAATCGATTGATTGATTGATTGATTGATTCAGTAGAAATGGACAAGTAGTACTGGTAACTTACCCAGGACACGCCGTGATATAACCGAACAATTGTTGAAAGCGGCGTAAAACGCGAAACACATTGTAGTATCTTAAACTTTTCCCGCATGACAAATGTAAAGCTGACGACTTTGAAAACATCTAGACAACAAGTATGTACCATCTCTATATTTGAAAGTGCGTCTTCTCAGATGCCTCGTTTTATTTAACCATTTCCTACATTTAACCAAACAGCAGTAAACGACTTCGAAAACATAATGGCAAAATTATTGAAACTCTGTATGTGGGAAAAGGGTTCTGCCGTTATTCAGGTTTGTTCATAAGGTGGACAAAATCAATAGCAATTTAGTCGCAATTATTCACAAATAAATACAGGATTAAGGTCTTTGATGTAGAAATGTTGCAACGTTATCTGCTACCTGTTATTTAAAGCTGTAATGGAAAATACGTGATTGAATGTGAATGCATCAATGTCTTTTGTTTTAACCCTTTTGCTGCCAAATGAAGGCTTTTGCAAAACATCCAGAACTGTCTCTCCTGAAATATGCATTGTTCGCCAAATAGACATCTAGACTTTTATCAAATTTCCTTTTGGACGAAAAGTGGAGTGATCCAATATTCAACATGGAAGAATCGATTTTGTGAAATTCGGCAGTGAAAGAGTTGAAGCGTATATTCCGTCAGAGACAACTGTCTATGAAGCAAATGAAAAAATATCTCATAATGAGTAATTTCTACCTTTGTCACAATATTTATTTTATTCCTTATTTTTGATAATTTTTGATTTTCTCAAAGTCGTCTGCTGCAGATTTGGTGTTGCTAGATTTGGTGTGGCCAGATTAAACTGTAAGTAAGGCATGACTCATATCTTGTAAATGAAGGCAAAAACAATACAATACCACACACTGTAATGTCATATTTCGATGATGATTTTGTACATAATCATTCTACATAAATAACATATCGGCAATATATATTATGCATCGTGGTCAGAGAGCAATAACAGACGTACAAGGGACAAATATTGGATCTTCCTTGACGTACTAATGAAAACAATACTAGATTGAAACTTGGCATTAGGATGAAACATAATAATTATAAGTGCATACACTACCTGGTAGTATAGACGGTGTTGGCGTGATAAACGCAGACGATGTAGAATACACTGTAACGGTGCTTGATGGTACTATGGACGACGTTAAATCTAATAATGCTCCTGTTACTTCACCTGAAGTACAGAATACACAAATGATTAAGACATTTATTGGCACTAAAGTGTCCTGTCACCTAACATGTAGTGCTGATTATTGTATACTTTGGTATTGTCGATTTATTTTCCATTGGTCGAAACACTGCGAAAACCAACCGAAAGTAATTGCGACCAGTGCAGATTCAGATCAACTATTTCATCCGTGGACTACGATATTTCTCTGCCATATTCGCAAGATAGTAACAGAAGGCGACACGCACTTCTGTAAAGTAGTATCCATTTGGATATTCTAGCTTGGATGCACAGACAAGTAATTATCCACACGTGCACTACTGACTCTAAGGTTTTTTTTTTCTGAACCTTTGATTGATTGAAGGTTTGGTGTTTGTGTGCCGCTTTTAGCACTTTTTCATTTATATCACGGCGTAGTAGTACTGGTCAATTTTTTTCGGCTGGGGATTGAACCCACGACCTCCCGCACACGAGGCGGACGTTATTGCATCAGACATATTTTGAAAACATTAAGGCAAACAGAAAACTTGCTCAAAGTGAGCAATTTCTCCCTTTGCCGTAAAGTTTTTAACTTTATTCAACAATTCTTCTTTCATGTATAGAGAGTTTCAATACTTTTGACTACATTTTTGAAAGTCTCGTACTGCAGAATTTGTTGCACACGGGAAAGGATTAAAACATATTCTGAAGTTACCTGAATTACATGTTCTGTGGTAATAATCCCAACCCTGGTGACTGGAATAATACGTGGATAGTGACCATCGATTCCCGCTGTTAAATTGACATCGTTTACCGGCAGGGTCATATTCGAACGATTGACACACGAAAACACTGTTTGTTACGCAGACATCCTGACATTCCTGCGCTGTCTTCTCGTACAGGTACATATAGTTATGTGCGGCTATGCTGGCATTGCGGTGGACCTCGAACCTGCATTGCCCTGGCAAGATAATATCATGTTATTTATCATTCCGTATTGGCCAAATTACAGCAGGTCAGGCGCCAAAACAATAACAGTTTAATTGGTGATCATAATGTGTGCTCAAGTAATTTATTGGTCAGAAACAAATTCATTCTGCAAATTAGCCAATCAGAAGCTTGTTTGGAGTATGGAGTTCATTTCTGAGCACTTAGAACGTTTACAGTTTTATAGTGTCGGAACCTGATGTTCGTCCAGTACAGCAAACGTGTTCCGACTGGCCAATATGTATTTGTTGACCAATTACGTTTTTGTTAATATAACATCTGTATTGCCCGAGTGTTGTCTGAATTGACAGTTTATTCTTGGTTATGCCCGTACATTTGTATGCGCTAAAACATGCATTTTGTCATGAGAAATTACAAAACGACTGCTTAAAATACAGTATTTAATTAAGTCAAATACGATACCAAATATGGTAATGGTTCATCACCGAAAGATGATATGACCTGATTGAATTATGATTGCACGTGATTCAAAAATGAACTCGTGGGACGGCATTCATAGGTCATGCGTAATTTACATTTAAATTACGTTATTTCTTTATTGAATGATGATCTTGTTTTGATGCTTTTATGTCTTAAACGTTAAACTAGGTATATAATTGTAAAAAGAAAATGATGTTACAGTATCTGGCTTTGTTTTGTTTAATAGAACGTGGTAAAACTCGTCTCGACCTTCGGTCTCGCGAGATGTCAATATCAACGCACCACGTAGTACAATACAAAGCAAGGTATCGCTACTGCAACATAAGTTTCCCAGTATATTTGGCCTGTAAGCTCAATGGTGGAAGATGAATGACGCTGGTTTCATTCACTTTTGAAAAACGTCAGAAAGAAAGTTGGCCGAGCTCAGGTTCGAAATTACAACCTATTGTTACAACCCCTGGATTGACATCCTGCGTTGTTACCGACTGAGCTACCGGAATTCCCAAATTTGGAATAACATGGAATTACATTTAAGGTATGTGAATGGAAACAGTATGGCTACAAGTCTATATATTTTGTTTTTATTAACCAATACTAATTATCAATTTATTCTGACACAAGCGAAGTTTTCGGAATGCTAATATAACTGTAACATTAGCCGTTACTACCATCGAATGCTCTGGTGAGTCTGTCCGAATGTACAAAGCCTTCTCTGTTTGCATAAACAATTGAGACCCAAAGTTTACATTGCATCGTCAGTTACTACTAGGTATCATTTGTTGAAACGTCTTGGTGGCATTTAAAAATATATACTTGTTTCGTTGATAAAATACTTCATTAACCATTTTCCAAAATGCAGACAGATGCATTTTGAAATTATTGCGACAAAGGGAGAAAATATTAATGCTTCTCATTTAGGTGAATTCATATGACATTATTCAATCATGGAGAATTCACTTATAAGTATTTTGCTCGGTTGTTTTTGAAGTTGTCTGCTGCATAGTGTAATCATTTCTGATAGTAGAGTTAATGAGGTTTAACAACGACAACAGTCACTATCTGTTAACCCTTTCCCACATACAACTAATATGTAGCGGACGACACAAATGTGGAAAGTATCATTATTCATTCGAGTTCAAAACATGGTGGCCAAAATGAGAAAGGAATGTTGATTATCAAAATTTAGCCTTTTTCTACAATGTTAACACAATTAATCTACTGCAGAAGCGTCGTAATGCATCTGGACGTAGGAAGTGTTTTAATCATATCGTGTTGGAGTTCAATCGACTATTGTGGTGTGACATATTTATCTATTGACCCAATCAGAAACTTCTTAACCCTGATGTACAGAAGCTTTCTAACGCCTCTGCAACAGCATCCTTTTGTAAACATCGTGATCCTTTTGCCACAATGTTTTCAACTCATTTTAACTCTTTCAGCGCCAAAGGCAATATTGAGCATTTTGCAAACAACGCATATTCAGGTGAGTCAGCTCGTAACGAGCTGTCTCACCTGAAATATGCATTGTTTGGCTGTGAGTTAGAAATATATCCTAAAAATCCTATAACATGAACATAGAGTCGTCCGAGTTTGAACATGGAAGAGTCTACTTTAAACAATTCGGCGCTGAAAGGGTTAATAATAAACTGCCAATTATAAAAAGAAATAACACTTCCACATCTTTGGCCGATGTTTTTAATGTAAACAGCTGCAGATTTGTTGTATGTGTGAAATGGGTCCCTAGCTTAATTGATTTCCCATCGCACGAATTCATCTTACAAGCATCATAACTCCACGGTCAGCCATTGCTCCAGATCTAGATGTGCACGTGGCATGTCGGCTATTGACAAAACGTGACAGACGAACATTGATCGCCTTGCACATAAGCTCGACGATTTATTGTATCAGTTTTTTCTTTTTCTACGTTTTGCTGCAAACAGACCTACCTTCTTGTTGATATTGACACAGAAATGGTAGGCGAAGAGTGCATGGTTTGATTGACCAATAGTATGGTTCCCTGAAGGTCACGGCCACGCAACCATCATCTGTACCATCTCCTGGTTCCCAGTTCTCGTAACTAATCCCTTCAGCGTTGTTCCACAACCAGGATGCAGTCTTAGCCTTAGACAATCCTATCCACACGAGCGCTTCTTCTGTACTGCGAAGAGATACACAGACTTCTTCATATAACTTCGCCGTCACAGCTAAGTATCAATGACAATAATGAGAATTACTAAAATGGTAAGATAGAACCTCCGCTGACATAAGAAGTATTGGTTCCCCTTATTGCGCGGGTGCATCAGCAGCAGTACATATATTGGTTGTGTAAATAAAGGCACTGGTGCAGTGGACTTGCGCATGCGCCGTGTTAATCGTCTTGATCGTGCATGCGCCGTATTTTACCGTCAGCTCTCGGATATATCCGTAGCAGTTCGTCACTAGACTGGTTCTCGTTCGAGTTTGCAATATAATATTAAGATTAGTGAACCAGTCTATTTATATGCGAGTAGTTTTTTAATAATTGAAATGTAAGTTAAAACCATAGTGTTTTAATAACACCCTCCGCCGCCACCATTTGTAACGTGTACCGGCGTTAAGCCATCGTGGGTCACCCATACAGGCACTCACCGCGATGAACGTTGCTTAACTTTACACAAAGGTCAACCACTCTACCAACGTCGCTATAAACGCCGGCTTCCACAGTGAGGCTGTAGAAGTGATATTTATACATATACCTTTACCCCGTTCCCGTTACATTAGGAAAATGGGAATATTTTCCTAAATGCGAAGTTCTTGTACTAAATTTTGAGATTTTAAGAATATATTAAGGGGGAAAAAAGGTGGCGCATGCGCAGACAAATGTTTACAATAATTTTGGGAGATCGAGGTCAACACGTTGGGAAAAATTATTTTTGTTTTCGTACTACTTATTTAACTAAAAAGCTATTGTTATCATATATTTAAAAACGGGTTTCGTGTTTTTTCTTTCGAATCAAACAGTATTTCTTAAGACATACAATGCTGATTCCCGCGCCAATTGCTGCATCTTTCAGCAACTATTGTTCAGAGTATATATTTGAGCCGCGGTTTGGTGGTCTTATTCGAAGTGCAAACCGTGAAGCTGTGGGAAGCCCTTGCACATGCAAAGTCTCACCAAAGCATCCACTCTCCGTTTAAAGGTGCTGAACTCCAGATTATAGATAGTACAGTTTTAAAGATATTTCTAGGATAAAGTAAGGGTAATAATTGCCCTTTCCAGCACAATAAATTGATATTGATCGTTTGTGTTTCATTTGTACTGGGTTGACATACCCAGTAAGCCAAATTGTGTACATTTTCATGACTTTTCAACATTTACTGTCAAATTAGTTTTGACTATTTATAACTTACTTTGTTGTCGCAATAAGCAATATTTGCAGAAGTTTTAACATTTCGAAATTGTGATCTCCATCTTGAGTTCAGCACATTTAATGTAACATTTGAGCCCGTGTATTGGAAAAGGTACAAGTTGGCTTTAGTGAACCGTATATATCTAGATCAGACGGTGTATCCGCACCGCCTGATCAATATCTACACTGTTCACATATTCCTTTTCACACGCTTGTTAGAGGTGTCTGTCAACTTGTTTAGATTATGATAAGACTGAGCAGATGAGCAAGATGATCCGACCCTACACTGTTCAGATATGTCAACGTGTACCTTTACTCATACACTGGCTCATATCGAGTGCTTGGCGTGAAACAGTTGTAACTAAAAACCTATTTTGAAAACCCTGGTTTAGGGGCAATTTTGACCCTTTTGTAAACAATGCAAATTATATAACGCTTATAAAGACGTTATGGCGAGGTGATAAACCTTGGTAATTTTTTTTTTTTTTTTAGTTGCAATTGTTTCACGCCAAGCCCTCCATATAGTCCTACATACAACGTTTTGAAAAACATAGAAGTGTAACCCCACTTGTTTTACGTCAATGAAACATTAATTTATCCAAAAAGCGTTGGGGGCAACAGAACACAAACAGCTAGATACGGCTCATTCATATGTTTGTATGATTCCTAATTGATCAGTTTTTAGCAGGAATTTCATAATTCAACTGCCGCAAATTCGTAAAAAGTTCGTCTACAAATTTACTTTTAAACTGTATGTTTGCATGGTTTACGCGATAACGTTTATTATTATTATTAAATTAGATTGATTGATTGATTGTTCGGTGTTTTACGCCGCTTTCAACACTCGTTCAGTTATATCACGGCGTGTCCTTGGTAAGTTACAAGTACTACTGGTCCATATCTATCTTGACACCAGCCAGTAAGTCGTAATGCTAACCACCCAATCCTGAGCGCCAAGGAATGCAGCCATTTCTACCATTTTTAAAGTCTATGGTATGACCCGACCTGGGATCGAACCCATGACTTCTCGCACCGAGGCGGACGTTCTACCATTACACCAACGAAGCGTATAAGACGAAAGGGTAGAATAATGTAACTACTTACTCTTTCAATGATTCTACAAGTACGAGGTCAGGAATCGTAGAATAATCATACACCGTTGCCAGGTAAGCACCTTTTTTGGAACATATTTCATCCGCATCTTGCCAATTTGTCTGTGTTAGATTCAAAATGTAGTGTCTAGGGTTTGTATAGTCTTCTAGAGCTGAAAAGAGCATGCGTTGATTAGATGCTAAGTATTTATGTGGGTTATTTGTATTTAGGAATTTACGCCGTTTTAAGCATTATTTCAGTTATATCTCGGCGACAGTTCACTTATTCATAATTCGTGTTACTGACTCTTAACGGCAAATCAACGTAGACGAGTTTCCCTCATTTTCTGTTCCACAAAGTGTGGGACGAGATAGGTCAATGGCTACAATATACGGCCACTGAAGCTGCATGAAGTCGAACACGAGTTAGTGAGGGAAATAGCTCTCTGTACGTATATAGGATCTGACGACACAGCATACAATGTCGTCTCGAATTGAGAATATACGTTAAAATATATATGTTCGTGTTATTGTCCAATGAAATCGTACGATATAACCACTGATTGGATATTACCGCTTCTTTTTTTCGATTTAGTCTGGAGTAACCTACCCCTACCATTACATTGACCCTATTCGCCATTAGTCCCCGAATCAACACGCGTTAATATTCGAGCAGTGCAGGATAATGTAGGTATAGTGTAATGTAGGGTAAGGTAGTAGAAGTGTAGTGTTATGTAGGGTTAGGTAAGTAGTAGTGTAGTGTTATGTAGGGTTAGGTAGTAGTAGTGCAGTAGTTGTAGTGTAGTTATGGTAGTGTATTATAGTGTAGTTGTAGTTTAATGTAGGGTAATGTAGGTGTACTGTAGTGTAGGGTAGAGTAGTTGTCGTATAGTGTAGAAAGTTTTAGTTGTAGTGCAGTAGTTGTTGTGTAATTTATATAAGGTAGTTGTAGTGTAGTGTAATGTATTGTAAGGTAGTAGTAGTGTAGTGTTATGTAGGGTAAGATAGTAGTAGTGCAATAGTTGTAGTGTAATGTAGTGTAGGGTAAGATAGTAGTAGTGCAGTAGTTGTTGTGTAATGTATGGTAAGGTAGTGATAGGTTAGGTAGCTGTAGTGTAGTATATGGTAAGATAGTAGTAGTGCAGTAGTTGTATCGTAGTGTATGGTAAGGTAGTGATCGGTTAGGTAGCTGTAGTGTTGTAGTGTATTGTTATGTAGGGTAAGGTTGTAGTAGTGCAGTAGTTGTAGTGTAATGTATGGTAAGGCAGTGTATGGTAAGATAGTTTTAGTGTAGTGTAGGGTAAGATAGTAGTAGTGCAGTAGTTGTATCGTAGTGTATGGTAAGGTAGTTATCGGTTAGGTAGCTGTAGTGTAATGTAGGGTAAGGTATTAGTAGTGTAGTGTTATGTAGGGTAAAGAAGTTGTAGTGTAGTGTAGGGTAAGATAGTAGTAGTGCAGTAGTTGTATCGTAGTGTATGGTAAGGTAGTTATCGGTTAGGTAGCTGTAGTGTAATGTAGGGTAAGGTAGTAGTAGTGTAGTGTTATGTAGGGTAAATAAGTTGTAGTGTAGTGTAGGGTAAGATAGTAGTAGTGCAGTAGTTGTATCGTAGTGTATGGTAAGGTAGTTATCGGTTAGGTAGCTGTAGTGTAATGTAGGGTAAGGTAGTAGTAGTGTAGTTTTATGTAGGGTAAAGAAGTTGTAGTGTAGTATAATGTAGGGTGAGGTAGTAAACGTGTTATGTATGGTAAAGTAGTTGTAGTGTAGTGTAATGTAGGGTAGGTAGTAGTAGTAGTGTAGTGTTATGTAAAGTAAGGTAGTAGTAGTGTAGTGTTATGTAGGGTAAAGTAGTTGTAGTGTAGGATAATGTAGGGTGAGGTAGTAAAAGTGTAGTGTTATGTATGGTAAAGTAGTTGTAGTGTAGTGTAATGTAGGGTAAGGTAGTAGAAGTAGTGTAGTGTTATGTAAGGTAAGGTAGTAGTAGTGTAGTGTTATGTAAGGTTAGGTATTAGTAGTGTAGTGTTATGTAGGGTAACGTAGTAGTAGTGTAGTGTCATGTAAGGTAAAGTAGTAGTAGTGTAGTGTTATGTAAGGTAAGGTAGTAGTAGTGTAGTGTTATGTAGGGTAAAGTAGTTGTAGTGTAGTATAATGTAGGGTGAGGTAGTAAACGTGTATTGTTATGTATGGTAAAGTAGTTGTAGTGTAGTGTAATGTATGGTAAGGTATTAGTTGTGCAGTAGTTGTAGTTTAGTGTCATGTAGGGTAAGGTAGTAGTAGTAGTTTAGTTGTATGTAAGGTAAGGTAGTAGTAGTAGTGTAGTGTTGTGAAGGGTAAAGTAGTTGTAGTGTAGTATAATGTAGTGTAAGGTAGTAGTAGTGTAGTGTAATGTAGTGTAATGTAGTAGTAGTGTAGTGTTATATAGGGTAAAGTAGTAATAGTAGTGTAGTGTTATGTAGGGTAAAGTAGTTGTAGTGTAGTATAATGTAGTGTAAAGTAGTAGTAGTGTAGTGTAATGTAGTGTAAGGTAGTAGTAGTGTAGTGTTATATAGGGTAAAGTAGTAGTAGTGTAGTGTTATGTAAGGTTAGGTAGTAGTAGTGTAGTGTTATATAGAGTAAAGTAGTTGTAGTGTAGTATAATGTAGGGTGATGTAGTAGTGTAGTGTTATGTAAGGTAAAGTAGTAGTAGTGTAGTGTTATGTAAGGTAAGGTAGTAGTAGTGTAGTGTTATGTAAGGTAAGGTAGTAGTAGTGTAGTGTTATGTAAGGTAAGGTAGTAGTAGTGTAGTGTTATGTAAGGTAAGGTAGTAGTAGTGTAGTGTTATATAGGGTACGATAGTAGTTGTAGTTTAGTGTTATGTAAGGTAAAGTAGTTGTAGTGTAGTGTTATGTAATGTAGTAGTAGTGTAGTGTAGTGTTATGTAGGGTAAGATAGTAGTTGTAGTGTAGTGTTATGTAGGGTAAGGTTGTATAGGTGTAGTGTTATGTAGGGTAAGATAGTAGTTGTAGTGTAGTGTTATGTAGGGTAAGGTTGTATAGGTGTAGTGTTATGTAGGGTAAGGTAGTAGTTGTAGTGTAGTGTTATGTAGGGTAAGGTAGTAGTAGTGTAGTGTTATGTAGGGTAAGGTAGTAGTTGTAGTTTAGTGTTATGTAGGGTAATGTTGTAGAAGTGTAGTGTAGTGTTATATAGGGTACGATAGTAGTTGTAGTTTAGTGTTATGTAGGGTAAGGTTGTAGTTGTAGTGTATTGTTATGTAGGGTAAGGTTGTAGTAGTGTAGTGTTATGTAGGGTAAGGTAGTAGTTGTAGTGTATTGTTATGTAGGGTAAGGTTGTAGTAGTGTAGTGTTATGTAGGGTAAGGTAGTAGTAGTGTAGTGTTATGTAAGGTAAGGTAGTAGTAGTGTAGTGTTATGTAAGGTAAGGTAGTAGTTGAAGTGTAGTGTTATGTAAGGTAAGGTAGTAGTAGTGTAGTGTTATATAGGGTACGATAGTAGTTGTAGTTAAGTGTTATGTAAGGTAAAGTAGTTGTAGTGTAGTGTTATGTAAGGTAAAGTAGTAGTAGTGTAGTGTAGTGTTATGTAGGGTAAGGTTGTATAGGTGTAGTGTTATGTAGGGTAAGGTAGTAGTTGTAGTTTAGTGTTATGTAGGGTAATGTTGTAGAAGTGTAGTGTAGTGTTATGTAGGGTACGATAGTAGTTGTAGTTTAGTGTTATGTAGGGTAAGGTTGTAGTTGTAGTGTATTGTTATGTAGGGTAAGGTTGTAGTAGTGTAGTGTTATGTAGGGTAAGGTAGTAGGTGTAGTGTATTGTTATGTAGGTTAAGGTTGTAGGAGTGTAATGTTATATAGGGTAAGGTAGTAGTAGTGCAGTAGTTGTAGTGTTATGTATGGTAAGGCAGTGTATGGTAAGGTAGTGTAGTGTAGGGTAAGATAGTAGTAGTGCATTTGTTGTATCGTATTGTATGGTAAGGTAGTGATCGGTTAGGTAGCTGTAGTGGAATGTAGGGTAAGGTATTAGTAGTGTAGTGTTATGTAGGGTAAGGTAGTAGTTGTAGTGTAGTGTTATGTAGGGTAAGGTAGTAGTTGTAGTATAGTGTTATGTAGGGTAAGGTAGTAGTTGTAGTTTAGTGTTATGTAGGGTAAGGTAGTAGTTGTAGTATAGTGTTATGTAGGGTAAGGTAGTAGTTGTAGTTTAGTGTTATGTAGGGTAAGGTAGTAGTTGTAGTATAGTGTTATGTAGGGTAAGGTAGTAGTTGTAGTTTAGTGTTATGTAGGGTAAGGTAGTAGTTGTAGTATAGTGTTATGTAGGGTAAGGTTGTATAGGTGTAGTGTTATGTAGGGTAAGGTAGTAGTTGTAGTTTAGTGTTATGTAGGGTAAGGTAGTAGTTGTAGTATAGTGTTATGTAGGGTAAGGTAGTAGTTGTAGTGTAGTGTTATGTAGGGTAAGGTAGTAGTTGTAGTTTAGTGTTATGTAGGGTAAGGTAGTAGTTGTAGTATAGTGTTATGTAGGGTAAGGTAGTAGTTGTAGTATAGTGTTATGTAGGGTAAGGTTGTATAGGTGTAGTGTTATGTAGGGTAAGGTAGTAGTTGTAGTTTAGTGTTATGTAGGGTAAGGTAGTAGTTGTAGTATAGTGTTATGTAGGGTAAGGTAGTAGTTGTAGTGTAGTGTTATGTAGGGTAAGGTAGTAGTTGTAGTTTAGTGTTATGTAGGGTAAGGTAGTAGTTGTAGTATAGTGTTATGTAGGGTAAGGTAGTAGTTGTAGTATAGTGTTATGTAGGGTAAGGTAGTAGGTGTAGTGTATTGTTATGTAGGTTAAGGTTGTAGGAGTGTAATGTTATATAGGGTAAGGTAGTAGTAGTGCAGTAGTTGTAGTGTTATGTATGGTAAGGCAGTGTATGGTAAGGTAGTGTAGTGTAGGGTAAGATAGTAGTAGTGCATTTGTTGTATCGTATTGTATGGTAAGGTAGTGATCGGTTAGGTAGCTGTAGTGGAATGTAGGGTAAGGTATTAGTAGTGTAGTGTTATGTAGGGTAAGGTAGTAGTTGTAGTGTAGTGTTATGTAGGGTAAGGTAGTAGTTGTAGTATAGTGTTATGTAGGGTAAGGTAGTAGTTGTAGTTTAGTGTTATGTAGGGTAAGGTAGTAGTTGTAGTATAGTGTTATGTAGGGTAAGGTAGTAGTTGTAGTTTAGTGTTATGTAGGGTAAGGTAGTAGTTGTAGTATAGTGTTATGTAGGGTAAGGTAGTAGTTGTAGTTTAGTGTTATGTAGGGTAAGGTAGTAGTTGTAGTATAGTGTTATGTAGGGTAAGGTTGTATAGGTGTAGTGTTATGTAGGGTAAGGTAGTAGTTGTAGTTTAGTGTTATGTAGGGTAAGGTAGTAGTTGTAGTATAGTGTTATGTAGGGTAAGGTAGTAGTTGTAGTGTAGTGTTATGTAGGGTAAGGTAGTAGTTGTAGTTTAGTGTTATGTAGGGTAAGGTAGTAGTTGTAGTATAGTGTTATGTAGGGTAAGGTAGTAGTTGTAGTATAGTGTTATGTAGGGTAAGGTTGTATAGGTGTAGTGTTATGTAGGGTAAGGTAGTAGTTGTAGTTTAGTGTTATGTAGGGTAAGGTAGTAGTTGTAGTATAGTGTTATGTAGGGTAAGGTAGTAGTTGTAGTGTAGTGTTATGTAGGGTAAGGTAGTAGTTGTAGTTTAGTGTTATGTAGGGTAAGGTAGTAGTTGTAGTATAGTGTTATGTAGGGTAAGGTAGTAGTTGTAGTATAGTGTTATGTAGGGTAAGGTAGTAGTTGTAGTATAGTGTTATGTAGGGTAAGGTAGTAGTTGTAGTATAGTGTTATGTAGGGTAAGGTAGTAGTTGTAGTATAGTGTTATGTAGGGTAAGGTAGTAGTTGTAGTATAGTGTTATGTAGGGTAAGGTAGTAGTTGTAGTTTAGTGTTATGTAGGGTAAGGTAGTAGTTGTAGTATAGTGTTATGTAGGGTAAGGTAGTAGTTGTAGTTTAGTGTTATGTAGGGTAAGGTTGTATAGGTGTAGTGTTATGTAGGGTAAGGTAGTAGTTGTAGTGTAGTGTTATGTAGGGTAAGGTAGTAGTTGTAGTATAGTGTTATGTAGGGTAAGGTAGTAGTTGTAGTTTAGTGTTATGTAGGGTAAGGTAGTAGTTGTAGTATAGTGTTATGTAGGGTAAGGTAGTAGTTGTAGTTTAGTGTTATGTAGGGTAAGGTATTAGTAGTGTAGTGTAGTGTTATGTAGGGTAAGGTATTAGTAGTGTAGTGTAGTGTTATGTAGGGTAAGGTAGTAGTTGTAGTATAGTGTTATGTAGGGTAAGGTAGTTGTAGTTTAGTGTTATGTAGGGTAAGGTAGTAGTTGTAGTGTAGTGTTATGTAGGGTAAGGTAGTAGTTGTAGTATAGTGTTATGTAGGGTAAGGTAGTAGTTGTAGTTTAGTGTTATGTAGGGTAAGGTTGTAGTAGTGTAGTGTTATGTAGGGTAAGGTAGTAGTTGTAGTGTAGTGTTATGTAGGGTAAGGTATTAGTAGTGTAGTGTTATGTAGGGTAAGGTAGTAGTTGTAGTGTAGTGTTATGTAGGGTAAGGTAGTAGTTGTAGTGTATTGTTATGTAGGGTAAGGTAGTAGTTGTAGTGTAGTGTTATGTAGGGTAAGGTTGTAGTAGTGTAGTGTTATGTAGGGTAAGGTAGTAGTTGTAGTGTAGTGCTATGTAGGGTAAGGTATTAGTTGTAGTATAGTGTTATGTAGGGTAAGGTAGTAGTTGTAGTATAGTGTTATGTAGGGTAAGGTAGTAGTTGTAGTTTAGTGTTATGTAGGGTAAGGTAGTAGTTGTAGTATAGTGTTATGTAGGGTAAGGTAGTAGTTGTAGTTTAGTGTTATGTAGGGTAAGGTATTAGTAGTGTAGTGTAGTGTTATGTAGGGTAAGGTAGTAGTTGTAGTATAGTGTTATGTAGGGTAAGGTAATTGAAGTTTAGTGTTATGTAGGGTAAGGTAGTAGTTGTAGTGTAGTGTTATGTAGGGTAAGGTATTAGTTGTAGTATAGTGTTATGTAGGGTAAGGTAGTTGTAGTTTAGTGTTATGTAGGGTAAGGTAGTAGTTGTAGTGTAGTGTTATGTAGGGTAAGGTAGTAGTTGTAGTATAGTGTTATGTAGGGTAAGGTAGTAGTTGTAGTTTAGTGTTATGTAGGGTAAGGTTGTAGTAGTGTAGTGTTATGTAGGGTAAGGTAGTAGTTGTAGTGTAGTGTTATGTAGGGTAAGGTATTAGTAGTGTAGTGTTATGTAGGGTAAGGTAGTAGTTGTAGTGTAGTGTTATGTAGGGTAAGGTAGTAGTTGTAGTGTAGTGTTATGTAGGGTAAGGTATTAGTTGTAGTATAGTGTTATGTAGGGTAAGGTAGTAGTTGTAGTGTAGTGTTATGTAGGGTAAGGTATTAGTAGTGTAGTGTTATGTAGGGTAAGGTAGTAGTTGTAGTGTAGTGTTATGTAGGGTAAGGTAGTAGTTGTAGTGTAGTGTTATGTAGGGTAAGGTAGTAGTTGTAGTATAGTGTTATGTAGGGTAAGGTAGTAGTTGTAGTTTAGTGTTATGTAGGGTAAGGTAGTAGTTGTAGTATAGTGTTATGTAGGGTAAGGTAGTAGTTGTAGTTTAGTGTTATGTAGGGTAAGGTATTAGTAGTGTAGTGTAGTGTTATGTAGGGTAAGGTAGTAGTTGTAGTATAGTGTTATGTAGGGTAAGGTAGTTGTAGTTTAGTGTTATGTAGGGTAAGGTAGTAGTTGTAGTGTAGTGTTATGTAGGGTAAGGTAGTAGTTGTAGTTTAGTGTTATGTAGGGTAAGGTTGTAGTAGTGTAGTGTTATGTAGGGTAAGGTAGTAGTTGTAGTGTAGTGTTATGTAGGGTAAGGTATTAGTAGTGTAGTGTTATGTAGGGTAAGGTAGTAGTTGTAGTGTAGTGTTATGTAGGGTAAGGTAGTAGTTGTAGTGTATTGTTATGTATGGTAAGGTAGTAGTTGTAGTGTAGTGTTATGTAGGGTAAGGTTGTAGTAGTGTAGTGTTATGTAGGGTAAGGTAGTAGTTGTAGTGTAGTGTTATGTAGGGTAAGGTAGTAGTTGTAGTATAGTGTTATGTAGGGTAAGGTAGTAGTTGTAGTTTAGTGTTATGTAGGGTAAGGTTGTAGTAGTGTAGTGTTATGTAGGGTAAGGTAGTAGTTGTAGTGTAGTGTTATGTAGGGTAAGGTATTAGTTGTAGTGTAGTGTTATGTAGGGTAAGGTATTAGTAGTGTAGTGTTATGTAGGGTAAGGTAGTAGTTGTAGTGTAGTGTTATGTAGGGTAAGGTATTAGTAGTGTAGTGTTATGTAGGGTAAGGTAGTAGTTGTAGTGTAGTGTTATGTAGGGTAAGGTAGTAGTTGTAGTGTATTGTTATGTAGGGTAAGGTATTAGTAGTGCAGTAGTTGTAGTGAAGTGTATGGTAAGGTAGTGATCGGTTAGATAGCTGTAGTGTAATGTATGGTAAGGTATGGTTGTGTAAGGTAGTTGTAGTGTAGTGTAGTGTATGGTAAGGTAATAGTTGTGCAGTAGTTGTAGTGTAATGTAGTGTATGGTAAGGTATTATTGGGTAAGGTAATAGTTGTAGTGTAGTGTAATGTATGGTAAGGTAGTATTGGGTAAGGTAATAGTTGTAGTGTAGTGTAGTGTAATGTATGGTAAGGTATTATTGGGTAAGGTAATAGTTGTAGTGTAGTGTAGTGTAATGTATGGTAAGGTATTATTGGGTAAGGTAATAGTTGTAGTGTAGTGTAGTGTAATGTATGGTAAGGTATTATTGGGTAAGGTAGTTGTAGTATAGTGTAGTGTAATGTAGGGTAAAGTAGTTGTACTATAGTGTAAGGTAGTTGTAAGTGTAGTGCAGTAGTTGTTATGTAATTTATAGTAGGTAAGGTTAGGTAGTTGTAGTGTAGTGTAATGTAGGATAAGGTAGTAGTAGTGTAGTGTAATGTATGGTAAGGTATTATTGGGTAAGGTAATAGTTGTAGTGTAGTGTAGTGTAATGTATGGTAAGGTATTATTGGGTAAGGTAGTTGTAGTGTAGTGTAGTGTAGTGTAATGTATGGTAAGGTAATATTGGGTAAGGTAGTTGTAGTGTAGTGTAGTGTAATGTAGGGTAAAGTAGTTGTACTATAGTGTAAGGTAGTTGTAAGTGTAGTGCAGTAGTTGTTATGTAATTTATAGTAGGTAAGGTTAGGTAGTTGTAGTGTAGTGTAATGTAGGATAAGGTAGTAGTAGTGTAGTGTAATGTATGGTAAGGTATTATTGGGTAAGGTAATAGTTGTAGTGTAGTGTAATGTATGGTAAGGTATTATTGGGTAAGGTAGTTGTAGTGTAGTGTAGTGTAATGTATGGTAAGGTATTATTGGGTAAGGTAGTTGTAGTGTAGTGTAGTGTAATGTATGGTAAGGTATTATTGGGTAAGGTAATAGTTGTAGTGTAGTGTAGTGTAATGTATGGTAAGGTATTATTGGGTAAGGTAATATAATAGTTGTAGTGTAGTGTAGTGTAATGTATGGTAAGGTATTATTGGGTAAGGTAGTTGTAGTGTAGTGTAGTGTAATGTAGGGTAAAGTAGTTGTACTATAGTGTAAGGTAGTAGCTCTCTCTCTCTCTCTCTCTCTCTCTCTCTCTCTCTCTCTCTCTCTCTCTCTCTCTCTCATAATTAACATGCTAGGGACTACTTTTGTTATGTAAACAAACATAGCTGACCTAAATATCATTGTTAAAGCTCACGGGACTTTGTAATGTTAAATTCTCATATATTGATCATGGACAATTTTTTTACTGTCTCATGAATGCTAACAGTACGTTTTTGGCATGAAAACAGTCTAAAACGCGCGTCTAAAATGTTGGTTATGCACGTGCATGACGTCATTTGAAAAATTACGTCACCGTTATAATTCAAACGGCATTTGCACAAAAATTACTACTTATGTAAACAAACAAGTTTGTTTCTAATTCGAAAGCAGATTTATCAATTCTAAATAATAAAAAAACCTCCACAACGTAAAGTAAATAGTTTACAATATGAAAGTATGCAATAAAAAGGTTATTGACCCTGTACTGTGAAATCATCGTTGGACCTCGTTCGTTGGCGAACGTAGCCTCGCAAGCTCGGCAACGTCAACCAAAGAACTCGGTCCAACGATGATTTCATAGTACAGGGTCAATAACCTATAATATTGCATCCTTTGTTCATATGGAAACAAGAGGGAACAATATCAAAGTATACAATAAGTATATGATATTCACCTCAAGGTCAAACCCATAGACGTGATAAACCCTTTATTTCTTGCAAAATCATTTCGACACATCTGAAGCATACACTTGAAAGTACTATCCCAAAATGAGTATTTACTAATAAGCAATTTCTCCACCTACCACATTGTTTTCAGTTCTATTTAATGATTACACTTTCTTTCATAGATATGTTCGTTATTTATAAATATACATTTTAAAAGTCGTCTGCTACAAATATGCTGTAGGTGAAAGGATGATATGTCATTAAACCTTATTGTTGTATCTACCCTTCGCACACATGTTTATCTAAATGATTAAAAATCCACATGGTCTTCTGTTAATTGATTGATTGATTGTATGGTGTTTTACGCCGCTGTCAACAATTGTTCACTTATATCACGGCATTTCCTGGGTAAGTTACTAGAACTACTGGTCCATTAATTCTTGCACAAGCCAGTCGATATGCTAACCATCACTTGTATAGCCTTTGGTATGGCCTGGCCGGGAGTCGAACCCGATATCTCCCGCATTGTCTTCTGTAAAAGAAAATCAATTTACCATAAGCTCTGTCATGTGATTAGAATCCACCAAAGTTTAGCTGGAATTTCATATGAGTCTGTAGGCACGATCACATTCTAACCCGAGTCTCCAATCCCCACTTTCATATTGTAGAGAAGTAAATGATTATTTTGACAAGATAGGCTAGAAGAGTGACACCTCTAGCAGTTCTTCAATAATTTTGTTTTATTAAAGTGATGTGTTTTATTTCTGCACCTTTATATAAAAAATTAATGAAAGTGTGTTTTGTAGTATGTTTACGCTTCAATGTTACAGAAGCGTTGTGTAATATGTATACGCGTCTTTGTAATTTGAGAAATGTGTATATTCATTTAATTAATGTGCATGATGTTTACGTATTACTCATTTTTGTTATACAATTAATGTTAATCTCCTATTGATTTTAGGAAATAAATGCATAAATACAGATAATAAAATCTGTTTGTAGTATTTCTTTGCCTTTGTCACAGTTTATCTAAAGGATAAATGTTTGGAGAAATATGAGCTGCAGAGGCATCAAAAGTAGTTTGAATCAGGGAAAGTATAAATGTTTGGAAAAAGTTGAACCAGAGAGGCCACAAAAGTCGTTTATATCAGGAAAGAAAAAGTCAGTGCAGTATCAAATGTATCAACCAATTTCACTTGTCGTCTTTCTGACATGCCACTGATTCAGAAATATTTCGTTAAACAGCGACAGGATTCCACATATTTGAATGTTACATCAACTTAAAGGATAATGTCGAATTTTCCCATGTTCGAGTTAGCTTGTATCTACTGTATATATACATGCGGCTGCGTATAATGCTATTGTACAGTGGGAGTGATACAATGTATATATATATATATTATATGCCTGTACATTTTCCGGTGGAAATACATGCGGATTGACATGCGCAAATACACCACGACAGATTAAAATTCCGTATCTACATGCGGTGTAAATACAAGATTGTGACGTCAGACAGTGCGCGGAATACTTTCAGCGAGGTATCCCCAATAAACAATGTATTGAATCTGTATATTTAATAGTTTTTTCGCTCTTCATAGATCGTAGGTATATAATAAAAGGAATATTACGTTGCGGGAGCGATAAATGGGTACGTATTGCACGACTCGTAGCGTGGGAAAATCCATATCTTATTCGACCTTCGGTCTCGTAAGATATCGATTTTTTGACGCTGCTTGTCGTGCAATACAAACCCTTTATGCACTTTTTTATTGGGAAAAGGATTATCACAGTATATAATTTGGGAACTCTCTTAAAATGAGAACAAATATTAAATAAAGTTGAAAACATTCTGACAAAAGGTGTCGCCTGCTGTTGAAAACGTTTTTTTATGGCTGAGGGGGATAAGGGCTATGCATAATGAAGGATTGGTTAGAACTGCCTCGGACGATAGGGTCATACCAAAGACTTGAAAGTGGCAGTATGTATTTCTCTCTATAGTGCGAAGTGTTGCAGACGAGTGAACTGGCGTATAAGCTTTCAATCCGCACTGATAAAATACACAGGAAACGCCGTAATACAGTTGTAACCGTCATCTGTTTCATAGAAAGAGTTATATGTGACAGATAGATATACATTTTGAAATTGCTATTAAACTGTCATCGTTAGTGATAGGTTTGATACAATGATTTACATCTGAAAGTAAGCCAACATGCATGTACATCTTTTATATATATAGTTTATTTTATTTATTCAAAGAACCATGTGGCAACAAGTTACAAGTTACCAAAAAAACCCATTAAACATACAAAAAATTACACGGAAACATAGCAGTATATCATTTTTTTTTAACCAAACGTATCATATCTAGAAGCACGCGCACGCTATCAGAGCACTAGATCAGGGGCATAATTCATGTTCTTCAATCAGTATCAGATCTCCGAACCATCAGAAGACTAAGGTCTGAAATAATATGGATAGCTTTCCTACCATACGCCTACTTAATATCAACGAGCTTTATCATCGGAATTAACCGTGTATCCGTGATCTAAGTGCATCCTGCAGATACGTATTGTATCCTGTGATTGTTCCTTTCCTGTGATTGTTCTATTTAAAACAACATTAACCAACAGGGAAGATATGTCTATACATAAACTTCCAGTCATTGTTTGCACTGTTTCGCCTGATATACAATTAGTGAATACAGGACAAAAGATCCCATGGACAAAAGATCCCGTGCTATTTTTGACAAGGTGGACAAAAGGTCCCATCTCATTTAACAGGGTGGACAAAAGATCCCATGTTATTTTTAACAGGGTGGACAAAAGTTCCCACACCATTTTGACAGGGTGAACAAAAGATCCCATATTGATGAGCCATCCTGGTCTTTGTCGTAAGGTGACAGATAGTAAAGGTGTTGAGTACATTTACTTCTTATAAAATGATTTCATAGAAAAATAAACACAAAAAAACCACAAAGATTAATAAAGTCAAATTTATTTCCTGTAAAAGAGTAAATATATAGCACACAAAATATAGCATATGGTAACCACTAGTGTAGAAAATATAACACATCATGATAATAATGAAAAGTGGATATACATGTATTTACAAACAAAACTGCTTTCAAAGTAGTTCATAGAGACATATTCAATCAACACACAGTCTGACCATTGTCATTAGCACAGCTATTTACTAAGTCTAATACACTGTCCAACAACACAAAAGGAATTCACTCACAGTTCGTTGTCCTTCTACACGTTGTGTACATAGTTCCTTCATTGTTTTAGATGATTAACAGTTTTCTTCCTCTGTCTCTTTGCTGGCTGTATGTTGATGATGGAGATTTCTGTTTCAACGATTGTCCTGTCTTTCTTTAGGCAGTTGATCGCAGTCCATATAGATGGATGTTGTGCCCAACCAGTTGCTTGAATCCGTTATTCCAAGACTCAAACACATTGTTGGTACGATGGCCATCTGTCATTGTTGCCTCATGGACATCCCAGGTATCTGGTGCGAATATTAGTGGTACTCTGCGGAAATGGTCCCATAACACTTCTATATGACTATGTCACGTATGTTGAGTCATAGTATTGTAAAACAGCTGTTAGCTCTTCTGGGACTTCTTCCTTCAAGATCACTATACCTTCGCTGACTTTGTCCAATTAACAACACAATTTAAACTTTGATGGCCTTTAATTTAAAATAGCAGGTGATAACTTTTATCTTTCTACATTAATTGGCTGTTTACCTTGAAATTCACATCTATAATATGCTCAATGGCTAGGAATTATTAGTCGCCGGGCAGAAGCCCGCGACTTCTATTTTTAATAGGTTTTCTGAAATCACATGGGAGTGGGGATTATTATTAGAAAGAAACACATTTAGATGTCTTGTACATATTACAATTGTGTTTGTTTAAAAACACTAAGTAATGACACATCTAAAATGAAATAAATATTCCGATGTTTTAGGTATTTTCAGTTTCTTTATTTTGACTCGCATTTATGTTTTTTTGTTTTATTTAAAAAGACAAAACAGTCCCTATTAGCTAGACTGGTATACTTTATTTTACACTATATACTACATGTACTCAAAGAGCGATAACTACAAACCTTTACGTCGCAGTCTAATTTGTTTACATACGCGCACCTGCTTGAAGCGTGACTCGCGAATACCAACTGCGTAGATCAATCTTTTTTGCAGAGAGCCGTCTCTTTACACTCACTTACAAATAGTAAATCGTAGGTGATTTAACTAGTTTTAAAGAAAAATTACTTTGAACGAACACTCTCTGCCTATAAAGAGAGTTTCAAGAACGACACCTCTGCGAATAAGAAAGAATCGGGTCTTTCGTACAAAATTATTTCGTCCTTGACAATTTTAAATGTGTCATTTAATTCCCTAAAGGCATATTGCTTCCGATCTGCATATTGTTATGCATCATTGACACAAGGACGCTCATCATAATATAATTTTAAAACATGAGTAGTTTGTTATTTTCATTATAAAAAAGGAAGGAAAGAATTAAAATAAATTAACATGTTGTAGGGTTCAGTTTATGTTCGAAATTAAGTTTAAATTATACAACAATTTCAATGAGATTTAACTGTTTAGTTGATATTATATTTCGAAGGTGGTCTAATTTATAAATATTGGACTACATTTCAACATTTGTTAAAGTATGATATAATTAGGATGCCAAGCTAATATCATTTTGAGAAAAAGAGAAAACTCATGTCTTCAGCGATTTAACCATTAACTCATTGTTTTAAAAGTAGATTGCTGCAAAGGTGTCCACTGTTGACTTTAATAGAGGAAAGGTAAAATGACGTGCTATTGCATGCAAATCCTAAATTGTCTGTTTTGTGGTTTTATTGAAAAATAATAAAATTCAAATATTCTGACAAACATCTTGAAAAGTGTATGTGGAATTCACAAATCTTAAAAGTATTCCTTAATGAAAGCACTGCATACATACTAAGACTAATGATTGGCAAGATTTCTCATTTCCATTACTGTTTATGATCAATAATTAGTTGGTTGTGTGTATGGTCAACCTACTTTGGAATGGAGATTGATCATAAACAATGAAAGGCTTCAATTATCATTCACTTCGTTGACAAAACAATGCAAGTTATGATATATTTTCACTTGACCCCACCCCTGATGTTCCAATATGCCCCTCAGTTGATAACTGTTTATTCAACTATTATAATGTTAGTGTTATGCATAACTGCACTATGGATATCCGGCGACATTGATGCGTTGCATCAACTTTCTCTTGTTCAATACATTTATTACGGTATGAAGAGTTCGCCGGAAACAAGTCTTATGGCGCAAATGTTTTAAAAATATTATAAACATCGTCAAATAAACGGGCCTCAGGCCCTGTATAAACAAAGCAATGGCAGTTGCATCGTCGGGCAGGTAAGCCAGTTTATTAGATCTATAAAGTCGTATTTTGAATTTGCCCGGGTCTACGCGAAATATGGTTCTAAAAGAAAATCAATTATTTGGAAGACCAGAAATTTATAATTGATTCGCAATATTTTAAAAGACTTCAATTTTACTACCAATTTTAATAAGTTGTCTGCGTAGCTTAATGGTGATGCTTTCGGGCTGTCACGCGGGAGCTCAAGGATTGAAACCGCTTACCGGAGATTTTTTTTTTTTTTCATTTAATATTTTAAGTTTAACATAAAACTGTCACTCAGCAGCTAAAGTTATTTCATGCAGCCTCAGAGAGATGAACGATACATAATAACTATGGTTCTTCCGACCGTGTGCGCATATGATAGAAAGGACCACCCTGGTTAACACTACCAACTGCGCTATATCGTGACGCCTCATTTTTACTAAATTAGTTAAATGTTTGAAATTGTTTCATTTTACAATCTTGCTACTCCGATTTATTTATTTTTCATTTCATGCAATCATATTAATATTGCATTTCAGTGGCGACTCTGTCATATCCGACAATTGTCGTGGTCAAGGGTATGATGGAGCGTCCAACTTCATGGGTCATATAAATGGAGTGGCCGTTAAAATTCGACAAGAAGTTCCACAGGCCATTGTTGTGCACTGTTTTGCACATTGTTTAAACCTAGGTCTACAAGATTCATGCCGTCAAATAAAAGCCATGCGGGATGCAATCGATCTAGTTAAAGAGATCGCCTCACTCATAAAGTGGTCGCCAAAACGTCAAGTTTTGTTTGAAAAGCTACAAGTCGAGTCGGGAAAATCTACAGCAACTATCAAGCCATTGTGCCCGACACGATGGACTGTAAGAACGTCTGCTATAAGTTCTGTGTTAGACAACTATGAAGTCCTCATAGATACTATGGATGAGGTGAACGCATCAGGAAATGATGATTATTCAAGACGTGCTGGTGGTATTTCAACCTTGATGCAGAAATTTAACACATATTTTGGGCTGCACCTTTCACATATGCTGTTTGCCGCAACTGAGCAACTGTCTATTACACTCCAAAACAAAGACTCGTGTGTGGTGGTAGACGCTAAGAATGATTGCAGAATGCTTTATGTCCTTCTGTACGAGACACAGAAAAGATGACTCGTTCAAAGTGTTCTATGAGAAAATCGAAACCATGTCACAGGACATCACGGAGACCCCTTGTCTGCCCCGATATAAAAGAGTACCGAAACGTCTGGATTCCGGGGAAGATAGTGTGAAATCTAATAACACAAAAGACTACTTCCGCCAACAGTATTTCGAAGCTGTCGACTGTATTCAGAACCATCTTGAGCGACGACTTCTAAACAAGAATATTGACGTTGTAGAGGACATTGAACGAGTGGTAATAGATGCGGCAAATGGTGTCTCCGTTGATGTCCCGGTAAGCGTAAGCAACTTGTACAAAGACGACATCGACATGCAAAAGCTGCAGGCGCAATTACCTTTAATGGAAGACATGGTCAAAGGAAGTGCATTGAAGGTCGCTAAAGTATCAAGCATAAGAACTGTATGTGACATATTAAATAATGAGCCAGGTGCAAAGAAGTTTATGTCAGCTGTCGTCATGCTAATACAGATGTATTTTACAATTCCCGTTACCACCGCAACGGCTGAACGTTCATTTTCGACTTTACGTCGACTTAAAACCTACTTAAGATCAACGATGTCACAGGAACGTTCGAACAACATGCTGTTGTTACACTGCCACAAAGACGAAACTGATCAGATTAACATTCTACAAGTAGCGTCAGAATTTGCAGCAAAGAACAGAGAGAGGACAGAGTACTTTGGCAAGTTTTAGAAAGTGTATAATTGTATAGCCTCCTTACTGTCCAGTTTTACATCAATACGACGGAATTTGGCCCGCCACTAGGACGGAATTCGACCCGCCACAAAGAGACGTTAATGATTATTTTAAACCTGGACTATTTCAATACTAACGAATAAGATCGTATTTGCTGGACTTGCTTGTATGATAAAAATGATACACAATAATGAATTAATAATAAATAATATACGAATATCACTTATCTGATTTGAAATAAACTATCTGAAGAACTCAATGTGTATTGTAATCTGTATTAATGCTTTATTGGTGCAACACTGCAAATACTATTACTAACCCTGTATTAACAATTAAACGTAATTAATGTGCATTAAAATATTTAAGGCTACATGGTATATATTGGCTTCTGTTATTGGTTGCCCCCCCCCCCCCCCCCCCAATAATTGAAACGCTCCTACGCCCATGCAACACTCTCAACATCTCGGCCTTTTCCGTACGCGCTCGTATATTTCTGAAAGTAATATAGCCGAGTGTTGCGAGTGTAAAATCACAACGTCCATGTAAACCGAATGAACCCGAAATATAAAGTTTTCTTATTCTACTTGTTTTGAATTTAAAAAAACTAAACATGGCGACTCCCTTCTTAACATCTGGGCCGCCTTATCCCGATCTTTTTTTGGAAGATGGAATTTAATGGCAATGAGACAGAGTTAAAGTACAATTTGCTTTCGAAAACTTGGGATGACGTTCACATTTTCAAGTTCCCAGCAAGGTAAGATACAGTGCAGTAATCGATTGAAAAATGAAGTTTGATGATTCTTTATTTTTTGTTTTGTTTTTCTAATATTCTGTTTTTAGAACATTTATTTGAATTTAAGAGTAAATTATTCTACTCACTCTGTGTGGTTTAAAGCTTGATAGCTGCTTGTAAAATGAAGACGTAATGTTTAAATTCTTAAGTACCCAATACTTTTTTGTGACCGCCGTGGTTTAGTGGTTAGCGTATACAACTCAGAATCCGGCTATTGTTGGTTCGAGACCGACTGTGACCATTTTTTTTTCACCATTTTTTTTATTCATTTATTATATAATAAATCGACATATGCAAGTTGAACTTGCATCATGAAAGCCGAAGTAGTTTAATACGCGTATAAAACAATCTATATAGTAACAAAATTCTCAAATAAAAACAAATGCACCATTTAGCTTATACCAAGTTACTTAACAGATTGTGAGTACATATTTTAAGCTAGTGTGTGACTGTCATTCCAAGTCGACTATGTCTTACTTATTAGCAATGAGTGACCCTTTCAAAGTTTGAATGACCCAAATATTGCATCGGCAATGAATTGATCCCGTGTCCACTGGTTCATTCCGTCATTTACAATAACATGTATACCGTATTTCGTATTATGTATGTATTTCGTATTATGTATTTCGTGATGTGTTGTTTGCTTAAACATTTAATGTTTTCATAATTCTTACAGAGTTGTTGTGGCATCATTGGACGAGCTGGCAAACGACTATAGGCGCCAGGGCGGCGGAGATATTTGCAGAGTATAGGCCAGACTTGGAGTGTGACCAAGAAACTTTCCTTCGTGAATGCCAAAGATGGAAGGCTAAATGGAATGAATCGTCTCCGGTCCAGTATCCCGACCTAGAAACAGCACTGCGGGTGGCAACTGAGGCATCCTATCCAAACATTAGACTGTGTATGATGGTCCTGCTATGTATGCCTGTGTCCACAGCCACGGCAGAGAGATCTTTCTCCACGATGAGGAGGGTTAAGACCTACCTCCGCAGCACTATGACCACCGAAAGGCTGTCTGGACTAGGTCTACTCAATATCTACCAAGAACGTGCAATTAATGCGGAACAAGTTGTTGATATTTTTGCACGCCGAAAAGAGCGCCGTTTGGCTTTAATATTTAAAGTGTAAATGTATACAGTAATAAGAATGGAAATGGTGAAATTTTGTTTCGTAAATGCAATAAATAAGTTTGAAACGTCCTTATTCTTTACACTATAATTGGCTTCTTGGGGCCTTAGACCCCCTAAAAAAAAGATAATAATTTATTGAGGAGTACTTCGATTTTAGGCCGAGCTACGCCCCTGCATTGTATTTCTGAAGAGACAGTTAATGGTTTGTAGGAATCATCTATGGCCGAGTGTATAGCGTTGGGGATTGGGAATTCGGATTAAGACCCCTGGGGAAACAAATTTATTTTATGAGGGTCATAAAAATTCGGATCGAATCGGGAGCATTTCCGAACTATCTCGAATACATTTAAAACCATGAAGTTACAAATATATCATCAAAAAAGACCATCTAAATCTAAATTTATTTTGAAGAAATAAAAATTACATTGTAGATGTAGAAGTGAAGCATCCGAGACCGTTTGCACCTAAGAAATATCTATAATAATAGTTGATATACATCGATTATAAGTAAAGGGGTACTTTTATTTTGTTCTTTGTCTATATGATATTGACAACGTTTATTCAACCTAAAAAAAGACTATTTAAATCATGTTTTTCGAGAAAAATAAAGTATACATATTAAAGATAGATAATTATATTTTGTGGAGCCGTTTGCACTTTAGCGATAACTTAATTAATAAAAGTATTATAGATCGTTAAAGTTACAACTACTCTTTATTTCTATATGGTAAATTATCCCCGATAGCAAGTGCCGGTGAAATAATTCTTCCACATGAATGCTTCCAACTTCCCTTTATATACAGTTATACCACCTCGGTTGTGTGGTGGTAGAGCTGGATCCTCGGACGGGCCATACCAAATACTTGTAGTAATGGTTTTCCCTCCTTGGCGCTCAGGGTCGTGGGGTTAGTTATCATTACGATTGACTCGATGACGTCAGGATAAATGGACCAGTAGTACTGATAACTTACCCAGGGTGCGCCGTTATATAACTGAAATATTGTTGAAAGAGACTCGTCTGCTACAGATTTATTGTTTGTAGAAGTTTTCATCTTTACTCTGTCAGCACCAATGGCAATATTGAGGTTTTTGCAAACAATATAGATTCAGGTCATTTAGCTCGAAACGAGCTGTCTCACCTGAATTCAGTCAGCATTGACTGATCTTAGTTATCAAACTATTTTAAAGCTCTTATATTATAAACCAATTGAGAGGCCCGATTTTGATCATGGACGAGTCTATTTAACGGAATTCTTCTGCGCTGAAAGAAACAGACCTTTACTGGCAGCACATGCAATATTTAAGGTAGCGCGTTTGAAGTGATTCCGCATGCACTTTTCACTTTGTCTTGATTCGTGTTTGCCAGTCTTGCATTTCATTGCAAAATGTTCGCAGTTATTAAACTTTACATCATAAGACCCCCATATTGACGGATCCTGCTCCACTTCCTCTGTGGGATAGATCACACGTGCAAGGGCTTTGCCAGCGACAAACGTAGAAATATCAATGAGTTTGATGGTGGGCGCTAGCTTCTTTTTCGTTAAATCATTTTTCTTGGTAAACAATGAAAATATAGGTGCCATTGCTCGTTCTGAGCAATGGCACCTAAATTTGCATTGTTTACAAAGGGGTCAAAATTGCCCCCTAAACCAGGGTTTTCAAAATTGGTTTTTAGTTACAACCTTTTCAAGCCAAGCCCTCGGTATAAGTATAATGTATTGTACTTCCCAAAATGCTCTGCACGCCTATGATGAAACAGGCTTAATCGAGTGTATATTTTTGTTTATCAATTGCGACCCTTATTCCGTTGTGGTACGCAAACATGAGCGATTTCTCCTTTTGACACATTGTTTTCATTTCTCATCCATAATTATACTTTTTGATTTTTAGAAGTTTTCCCTTTTTCAGTTAAAATGTGTTCAATGCTGTCTGCTACTGAGTTGTTGCGTAAGAAAAGGGATAAGTCGCCAAACTAGGATATTTTAACGTCAATTTAAAGGTCCCCAACATGGATATCCGAGAACAGATAATTACTTTTATTGTTAAACAAACGATTTGTAATTGCCTTTGTTTTTACTTGCAGAAGCTATTGAGTGGACCCCCGTGGAATCCAGGTGCATAGAGAAAGATTTGTAAACTCCAGTAAAAAACAATAGCAGCCCTTAGTAGAATATACATTTTAATAAAAACACTTTATATCAATAAATTTTAATTATCAAACTTTCGACCACTAAGTCTTTATCTATCAAGATTTAAAAAATAAAACGGAAATTTAGGTGTATATCATTCTGGTGTTGATTAGATTAATTATTTTGTTATGATGAATGTGTAGTTAAGTGATTTTATGAGGCAATAAGGAGTGGATCTTGAGTGGATCTCGAGTGGATCTCGAGTGGATCTCGAGAGGATCTCGTGATCTACATTATACCATTTTACTGTCAAACATTAGATTAATTAATTTGTTATGATGAATGTGTAGTTAAGTGATTTTATGAGGCAATAAGGAGTGGATCTTGAGTGGATCTCGAGTGGATCTCGAGTGGATCTCGAGAGGATCTCGTGATCTACATTATACCATTTTACTGTCAAACATTAGATAATTGCGCTCAAAAGAACCGGTGTTATTGTGTTGAGGAGTTTACGCCGTATTAATAATAATGACAAGAGTTGCAGCAAGATACAGACAGCATTTTATGGCTTAAGAGATAATGCTTGATTCGAAAAACACGAAACCCGCTTTTAAATATATGATAAATACGTAAAACGAAAACAAAAATACCTTTTCCCAATGTGTTGACCTCGATATCCCAAAATTAGTGTAAACATTTGTCTGCGCATGCGCGTCCTTTTTTCCCCCCCTTAATATATTCTTAAAATTGCAAAATTTAGCACAATAACTTTGCATTTATGAAAATATTCCCATTTTCCTGTTATTAAACCCCGGTGGTTCACAGTGATGTTACATAGACTCCGCTCTGGTATACTGCTTGTGTTCAGTTGTGTGACATCGGGTCAAAGTCAAGAGAAAAGAGTGAGAAATGTAACGGGAACCGGGTATAGGTATAAATATCACTTCTACAGCCTTGCTGTGGAAGCCGGCCTTTATAGCGACGTTGGAAGAGTGGTTGACCTTTTCGTAAAGTTAACCAACGTTCATCGCGGTAAGTTCCTGGATGGGTGACCCGCGATGGCTTAACGCCGGAACACGTTACACTATGGTTTTAATTTACATTTTAATATTCTATTGCAAACTCGAACGAGAACCAGTCTATCGACGAACTGCTACGGAATTATCCGAGACCTGATGGTAAAATACGGCGCATGCGCGATCAAGACGATTAACACGGCGCATGCGCAAGCCCATTGCACCAGTGGTAGTTCTAAACACAACCAATATATGCACTGGTGCTGATGCACCCGCGCAATAATACTTTATTTATAGATGGTAACTCATTTAGCCAACACACACCCTCACCCCTACAAACCAACAAGAACAACAACAACACTTCTCACCCCTAAAAACCAACCAGAACAACAAACTCACCCCTCACCCCTAAAAACCAAAAAGAACAACAAACTCGCCCCTAAAAACCAACAAGAACAACAACAACACTTTTCACCCCTAAAAACCAACCAACACAACCCTCACCCCTAAAAAACAACAAATACACCCCTCACAACCAACAAAAACTACAACCATACCCCTCAGCCCTAAAACCAACAACTCACCACTCACCCCTAAAAACCAACAAGAACAACAAACACACCCCTCTACCATAAAACCCCACAAAACACCCCTCACCCCTAAAAACAACAACCAAACCCCTTAAACCTCCCTCACCCCTGACAGTGACTAATAAGCGACTAGTGCAGAAGTTTCTTGAAGATGTGTAATGCCAGATCAAATAAAATAGAGTTATGGTTCCTGTACACAGCATTACCTCTCAATGTGTTGCATCATCGTATGAAGTTTTATTAAATTCCATTTTGTAGTTTTAAAGTTATTCTCCAGACAAGAAAAAAAAAAAAAAATAACAAATATTCAACGACAAGATTAAATTAACAAAGGGCAATAACTCTGTAATTAGCTAAATTAGAATCATGGTTCTTGTACAATGCACTTCCTCTCTCTCTGTTGTATCATCACATGAAGTTTTATTAAATTCCGCATTGTAGTTGTCAAGTTATTCACCGGTCAAGAAAAAGGTAAGATAGGGAAATGAAAGTTATTCTAGCTAAATTGTGCTCTACCATTGTTGGAAGTTTTAAAGATTCCATTTAGGAGTTATTAAGTTATTCTCCGGACAAGAAACAGTAACAAAGGTCAATTACTCTGTATTAGGTAAAATAGAGTTATGATTCCTGTACACTGCACTTTCTTTCTGTGTTGTATCATCATATGAAGTTTTATTAAATTCCATATTGTAGATGTAAAGTTATTCACCGGTCAAGACAAGAAAAAGTAACAAAGAGCAAAAACTCTGTAATTAGCTAAATTAGAGTTATGGTTCTTGTACACTGCACTTCCTCTCATTGAGCTCTACCATTGTATGAAGTTTTATAAGATTCTATGTGGTAGATTATAAGTTATTCTCCGGACAAGAAAAAAGTAACAAAGGGCAATAATTCTGTAATTAGATAAAATCGAGTTATGGTTCCTGTATACTGCACTTCCTCTCACTGTGTTATATCATTGAAGTTTTATTAAATTCCATCTAGTAGTTTTAAAGCTATGCTCCTGACAAGGAAATTCGCAATGGACAAACCGACCACAGAGTGACACAAGTATACCGCCTTCAAACTTCGTTTGTCGGGGGTATAGTAAATCAATTGATTGATTGATTGATTGTGGTTTAACGCCGTTTTTAACAATTTCTCAGTCATATCACGGCGGCCAGTTCACCTACTCATGTGTTTCCTGGTTTTCTCACACCAGTTCTCCACACAACAATCTCCCCAAGCAACTGGCTGCTTTTCCACATAGACTTAGCCCATTGGTGGAAGACGAATGACGCATGTCGCAATGACTTTTGTCAAACGTCGGAAAGAAAGTTGGCCGAGCCGGGATTCGAACTCACAACCCCTGGATTATAGTAAATCAAATCCTATGGAGACCTGAAGACACTCTCGTTAACTATCTGTCCACTTTACACATGGCCAAGTTCTACTCGACAGTGTCTTTCTGTTATTAGGCCTGATCGTTAAGATCGCTCTTAACGATAACCGAAGTGAAGGTATAGAATCAAATGTGTAACTACTAATGTCGAAAACTGTAAACAAATCTTCTTTTTTTTTTCATTTATTCGTCTTTCGGATGGTTCATGGTAGCCATGTTGCTCGATCTATCACAGGAGATTGAATATGTTTTGTAGAGGGTTACCCAACGGACATTTGAATTCAGACAGTTGTTTCATGTACCCTTTGGCCACTAAGCTTTTAATTAAATCCAAATGGCTTTAACAACATTTTATAGGGTCATATACAATTCTGCAAACACTAGAGATTGCTTTTTTGAAAAAGCGCTTGTCTCCCCATTTGTGTGGTCGTAGGGGAGAAAAAGAAATGATGGGAGATGAATTTTGTAGTTTTGGACTGGAGATGAAGCAACAATGACAATCCTCAGTTATTGAGCAAAAAACATTTTTCAGCTCGATTTGATTTATTGGGGTTTAACGCCGTTTTTAAAAATTTCTCTGTTATATCACGGCGGCCAGTTCACCTAATAATGCATTTCCTGGTTTTCTCACACCAGTACTTCACACAACAATCTTCCCAAACAACTGGCTGCTTTTCCACATAGACTTAGCCCATCGGTGGAAGACGAATGACGCATGTCGCATTGATTTTTGTCAATCCTCGGAAAGAAAGTTGGCCGAGCCGGGATTCGAACTCACAACTCCTGGATTGACAGCCCGCGTCGCTACCGGGGCTCGGCTTTTTCAGCTTGACATTTGACCTCAAAACCAAACAAATTCAATAAAGGTCATCTACTGGTTAGGACCAACTTGAACACCAGGTATGAAGTTCCATGACATAACCATTATTTAGTTATTGAGCAGAAACCATTTTTCAGCTGAATGTTACCATGACCTTGACCTTTGAGCTAGTGGCCTCAAAATCAATAGGGGTCATGTACTGGTGGTGACCAACTTGCACACCAAGTATTAACTTCCATGGCCAAAGCATTCTAGTTATTAAGCAAAAACAATGTTTCAGCTCATTGTTACTGTGACCTTGACCTTTGACCTTGTGACCTTAAAATCAATAAGGGTCATCTACTGGTTAGGACCAACCAGCGCACCAGGGATGAAGTTCCTCGACATAAGCATTTAGTTATTGTGCGGAAACCATGACCTTGACCTTTAACATAATGACCTCAAAATCAATAGGGGTCATCTGCTGGTGATGACCAACCTGCACACCAAGTATTAACTTCCATGGCCAAAGCATTCTACAGTTATTAAGCAAAAACAATTTTTTCAGCTCATTGTCACTGTGACCTTTCAGCCCAAGGTCACTATGACCATGACCTTCTGACATCAAAATCAATAGGGGTCATCTACTTGTCATGACCAACCTGCATACCAAGTATGAAGTTCCTACGCCCAAGCGTTCTTCAGTTATTGAGCGGAAACAAGTGTGACAGACGTGACCTTGACCTTTGATCTAGTGACCTTAAAATTAATAGGGGTCAATTGCTGGTGGTGACCAACCTGCACACCAAGTATGATGTTCCTGGGCCCAAGCAAAAACAATTTTTCAGCTCATTGTCACCGACCTTGACTTTAGACGTACTGACCTCATTTTTTACCTCACAAGGTCACCATGTTTTTGACCTTTGACCTTGTTATCAAAATCAAAAGGGGTCAGCTACTGTTCATGACCAACCTGCATACCAAGTATGAAGTTACTACGCCCAAGGGTTCTTCAGTTATTGAGCAGAAACAAGTGTGACAGACGGAAGGACGGACGGAACAGGCAAAAACAATATACACAATTATCTTTAAATCAGACTGGCACTTTCAAAGGATGAGAATTCTAAAGTGATTTTACCCCTTTTCTGATACCACCTGGTGGCCATGTTTTAACCAATCAATATTGCTTGAACATATTTTGTTGAGGATCACCCTAGGAACAATAATACCCAAAAAAACTTGAAATCAGAAAATCAGATTCAGATTTTACCTCTTTCTGTTGCAAGATAGTTCTAGATTTTAATAGTTGAACAATTTTAAAAGAGCACCACCAAAAGAACATTCCTAAGAAAATTATTTTAAAATTTGACCAGTAGTATTTGAGAAAAAGATTTAAACAGATGACAGATAAAAGGCGAATTAACCATTAAACTGTGCTTCAGTGTGTTTGTTGTTCACATTATACTTGCACTGGCTTTCCAGTGGAAACCTCGATAGGTAACAGGATAGTTATTTAATACAAAGGAAAACACTACCAAAAGAGACATTGCTTATTGTGAACAATTCCTCCTTTTGCGACACTGTTTTTTAGCAGTTTTCTGTTACAGACGAGTCAAAATCTGTCTGTATGTGGCAAAGTGCCGAAATATCATGTTACCGAGTTCTGTAGGACAATTTGGTTTTGAAAAAATACACACAAGTTCAGACTATATTATTTGACTGTTTGGACTATAATGTTTGGACCGACTCAAAACGAAAGCAGTATTCATTATAAATGTTTATTTGCATGTTGAAAAAGGTAGTCATAGTTTATATTTAACAAGACGGATATTAGAAGGAAGCAAGTTGCCTAAGAGAATATCGATGGCTTGGCGTGAAACGGTTGTAACTAAAAACCTATTTTAAAAACCCTGCTTTTGGAGCAACTTTGACCCCTTTGTAAACAATGCAATTTTTTTTAGATGCTATTGCTCAGAACGAGCAATGGCACCTAAATTTCCATTGTTTACCAAGAAAAATGATTAAACGCTTATAAAGCCTTTATGCCAAGGTGACTAACCTTGGTACAAAAATACTAATTTTAGTTACAACCATTTAGTTTCAATCAATTGTAACGCTGGCAGATGACAAGGGGACGTAACAAGTACACTCATTTTTAATTGATATATTAATAAGATATCTTCCTTTATACGAAGCCAGGAACACAGACACGGGTTTGTTTTGTAATGGAGCAAATTACTGATTTAATATGTTTACTTTTTGCAGATGACGTGACGAACTGTCCTGACACCGCTATTGAGAGTTACAATTACAATTATATCCTATTTCGGAATTCTGTGAACAGAACGGTATGACTATCAATCAGAAGAAGACGTTACATGTGTTATCTTAATAAGTCAGTGATTGCCGGTGAGTTGTCTCGATGTCTTTTTTGGGAATTAAACAAGCGAATGCCCATTAATAGTATTTGATGATACATCTTCTAACGTAAATAATTATATTTAGAAACGATGGGCCCCTGCGTTCGTACGGACACTGGTCTTAGAATGACATCCCCGGTAAATGTTACATCAGTGTATACATACATCGGGCTCATATTCATTCCTAGATTGTCCTGGACAAAGGCAAAAGTAAAACTTGCTGCCCAGCCCGGAAATCAATGTATGCTATTAAATCCTACCAGAGGCATTCTGGAAACATTTGAATTGATATGTTGACATCATTCGAATTATCACATGTTAGACTTATCACGCGTACACTTTAATACTTATTAATATAATTATTATTATATCAAGTGAAGATTAAGAAACTGTCACAATCAAAGATTATGAAATATGAATTTTGGTAGCATAAAATGATATCATGAAGAACAAATCACATTTTTTTTTTTTAAATAAATAGTAACACTATAATTGAAAACACTTTTCATTGCATACGACATTTGACAGCTCTGCAGCAGACGAGTTCTGAAAACACAATTTCCTCTGTCGAAAAGAAAGAAACTGCTCGAAAGAAGCAACGTCTCGTTTCCACTCAACTTTAAAACAAAATAATACTTTTCAAAATGTTTAATCTTTGATCAGTAGTATTTGAGAAGTTAGTTCTTTGGTTTCAAGGTAGATAACTCAAAAACAGCATATCTACGTTTGGGTTAACCCTTTCCCAACTATAGACGCATGTTGATGCATCTGCAGCAGACGACTTTTGAAAACATCGTGACAAAAGGAGAAATTGCTTAAAACGAGCAATTTCTCCTTTTTCCACCATGTTTTCAACTCTATTTGTTAATTAAACTCTCATTTATGGAGCTTTTTCACGTTTGTGTATATAGGTTTTCACATTCGTCTGCCGAATATTTGCTGTATGTGGGAAAGGATTAACCCGTTGACTGCTGGAACCGATAGCGTGAAGCCTGTACCGCCAGTAAAGAACTTGGCCAGACGAGCATTTGCACCGTCAGACCAGGCCATATACTAGTATACCGCCAGTAAAGAACTTGGCCAGACGAGCATTCGCACCGTCAGACCAGGCCCTATACTAGTGTACCGCGAGTAAAGAACTTGGCCAGTCGCGCATTCGAACCGTCAAACCAGGCCCTATACTAGTGTACCGCCAGTAAAGAACTTGGTCAGTCGAGCATTTGCACCGTCAGACCAGGCCCTATACTAGTTTGCCGCCGGTAACGAACATGGCCAGTCGAGCATTCTCACCGTCAAACGAGGCTCTATACTAGTGTACCGCCAGTAAAGAACTTGGCCAGTCGCGCATTCGCACCGTCAAACCAGGACATATACAAGTGTACCGCCAGTAAAGAACTTGGCCAGACGAGCATTCGCACCGTCAGACCAGGCCCTATACTAGTGTACCGCCAGTAAAGAACTTGGCCAGTCGCGCATTCCCACCGTCAAACCAGGCCCTATACTAGTGTACCGCCAATAAAGAACTTGGCAAGTCGAGCATTCGCACCGTCCGACCAGGCCCTATACTAGTATTCCGCCGGTAACGAACATGGCCAGTCGCACATTCGCATCGTCAGACCAGGCCCTGTACTAGTGTGCCGCCGGTAACGAACTTGGCCAGACGAGTATTTGCACCATCAGACAAGGCCCTATACTAGTATACTGCCAGTAAAAAACTTGGCCAGTCGAGCATTCGCAAAGTCAAACCAGGCCCTATACTAGTATACCGCCAGTAAAGAACTTGGCCAGTCGAGCATTCGCACCATCAAACCAGGCCCTATACTAGTATACCGCCAGTAAAGAACTTGGCAAGTCGAGCATTCGCACCGTTCAACCAGGCCCTATACTAGTATACCGCTAGTAAAGAACTTGGCCAGACGAGCATTCGCACTGTCCGACCAGGCCCTATACTAGTATACCGCCAGTAAAGAACTTGGCCAGTCGCACCATCAGACCAGGCCCTATACTAGTGTACCGCCAGTAGAGAACTTGGCCAGACGAGCATTCGCACCATCAAACCAGGCCCTATACTAGTGTACCGCCAGTAAAGAACTTGGCCAGACGAGTATTTGCACCATCAGACCAGGCCCTAGTCTAGTGTACCGCCAGTAAAGAACTTGGCCAGACGAGCATTCGCACCTTCAGACAAGGCCCTATACTAGTGTACCGCCAGCAAAGAACTTGGCCAGTCGAGCATTCGCATCGTCAGACCAGGCCCTATACTAGTATACCGCCAGTAAAGAACTTGGCCAGACGAGCATTCGCTCCCTCAGACCAGGCCCTATACTAGTATACCGCCAGTAAAGAACTTGGCCAGACGAGCGTTCGCTCCCTCAGACCAGGCCCTATACTAGTATACCGCCAGTAAAGAACTTGGCCAGACGAGCATTCGCTCCCTCAGACCAAGGCCTATACTAGTATACCGCCAGTAACAAATTTGGCCAGACGAGCATTCGCACCGTCAGACCAGGCCCTATACTAGTGTGCCGCCAGTAAAGAACTTGGCCAGACGAGCATTCGGTCCGTCAGACCAGGCCCTATACTAGTATACCGCCAGTAAAGAACTTGGCCAGACGAGCATTCGCTCCGTCAGACCAGTCCCTATACTAGTATACCGCCAGTAAAGAACTTTTCCAGTCGAGCATTCGCTCCGTCAGACCAGGCCCTATACTAGTGTACCGCCAGTAAAGAACTTGGCCAGACGAGCATTCGCACCGTCAGACCAGGCCATATACTAGTGTACCGCCAGTAAAGAACTTGGCCAGACGAGCATTCGCACCATCAGACCAGACCCTATACCAGTGTACCGCCAGTAAAGAACTTGGCCAGACGAGCATTCGCACCATCAGACCAGGCCCTACACTAGTCTACCGCCAGTAAAGAACTTGGTCAGACGAGCATTCGCACCATCAGACCAGACACTATACTAGTGTACCGCCAGTAAAGAACTTTGCCAGATGAGCATTCGCACCATCAGACCAGACCCTATACTAGTGTACCGCCAGTAAAGAACTTGGCCAGACGAGCATTCGTACCATCAGACCAGGCCCTATACTAGTGTACCGCCAGTAAAGAACTTGGCCAGACGAGCATTCGCTCCCTCAGACCAGGCTCTATACTAGTCTACCGCCAGTAAAGAACTTGGCCAGACGAGCATTCGCTCCATCAGACCAGGCCCTATACTAGTCGCTGTTCAACTCATCATCTTTATCTTGATATTCATAAACTTGGCTATTGACTCCTTCAAATAAGTCCATCTTTTCAGAAAAAGTATTAAAAGGGTTCGACACGTGACATACTTTCACGAATTCAAATCAAACCATTGTTGAAAATGCGGGGGCGGGAAAGGGGGGTAAAGCCGAGTTTAATAATAATGCATCCATCATTAACTCAACACCCTGGTATGTTCTGTATTTCTTTCTTCATGAAATGGTTTATTTACTGTCTTCTTTGATCGTGTTACATATTGCATTCCTGTTAATCCCCCTTTCCCTCATACAACACATCTGCAGCAGTTGACTTTGAAAACCTCTAGGCAATAGTCTTTATTAATGAAGGTATACTTACCAAAAATGTTGAAAACATTGAGGTAAAGGAGAAATTGTCACAATGTCAATATAGATGCTTACTGACACCTCTGCAGCAGACAACCTTTTTTTAAAAGTCATCTGCTACAGGGGCAGCTGGAAACGTCAGTTTGTTGTAAAGGTTAACTCTTTCCCTGATACACACACGTTTAAATGCTTCTTCATTAAGTTCATATACACCATTTTTGCAGCAAATGACTTTAAAACCATCTTGGCAAAAATATATAATTCACTAAAATGTTATTATTGAAAGCCAATTCAGCTTGTGTCATGGCGTGCATCCGTGCGTGCTTCAACATTTCTCCTCTGTAAACGGTGATTTTTTTTTTTCAATTTTACTCTTTAATAAAATTATAAAGATGTTCCATCATTTTAGCTAGATGTTATCAATGTCGTCTGCTGAATTTGTTAATTGTATTTGTCATGATAAGCAATTTTGCCTTTTGTCACATTGTTTTCAATTTTGTTCTTTAATAAAACTATAGAGATTTTCTGTAATTTTACCTAGATGTTATCAATCTTCTTTACCTTTCTCGTATTTATATTTGTTAAACTTAAATTAAATAATACATCTATGTCTTATTCATTCGTTGAATTAAAAAGAAAATTTCATTTATATATTGATATTTTAAATTAATAAACATTATATACCGGTAATGCATGAATCTTATTATTTTATCTAGTCCTTTCACATGTCCATTACATGCGAAATTCTACTCACATATTTAAGAGAACGGACAAAATCTCTTGAAGAAAGTCGAAAACGATAATAATCAAATACACACATTTATGGCTGTATCTTAATATTACCTACCATTTAAAGTTTATTCGTTCATAATTATAATTATAAAAGTTTTAAAAAAAACCCACTTAAATATGAAATTGAATACTGGTTTCACAAAGTGGGCCTTTTTGACCCGTTCCTTTTAGGTTTTTGGCCTTTTTGGTAATTGGCCTTTTTAGTTTTGGTCCTTTTTGACCCCGATTCGTAAACGGTGGGTCAATTGGGATGACACTTCACAGAAAAAATCCTCTCGATGTCCTCACCAGAATTCTTCCAAAATTGTTCCATGCAGAATTCTATTTACATGGCAACCGAAAGAAAAAAAAATCTCCTAACGAAACTTTTGGCCGATTTTCAAATTATGTTGTAGAAATGTTCCTTGGGTGACCCTCTTTCAGATTCCTTCATGCCATGTTGATTGGTTAAAAAAACATGGCCGTCAGGGGGACGGGCTGTTTTGCTTTATATGGATATAGTGAAAGCTTTAAAAATCTTATTCTCCAAAAATATCTGGACAATTTCCAAATAATTTTATAGAAATGTTCCTTTGGTAACCCTCTATCAGATTCCTTCAAGCCATGTTTATTCGTCAAAAAGCATAGCCACCAGGGGCGGGGCTGTTATGCCTTATATGGCTATAGCGAACACTTGAAAATTCTTCTTCTCCCAAATTGTCTTGCCGATTTTCAATTTCTTTTTGTAGAAATGTTCCTTGGATGACTCTCTTTGAGTTTCCTACCAACCATGTTTATTGGTAAAAAAACCAAACTTGGCCGCCACGAGTAGAAGCTGTTTTACCTTATATGGCTAAAGTGAACCAAATTTCCCCCAAAAGAGTATCTGGCCGGTTTTCTGCCAAATTAATTTGACAGACAACATAGGGTTGGGTTGTTTCACCTTGTGGCAGTGGAGCACTACTGGTCCATTTGGGCCTCTAGTTTGGCCCCGAATGAGTTGTTGTGCTTGGCATTATGAATCACATGGAATAAATCAGGTGAGCGATCCAGGGCCAGCATGGCCCTATTGTTGTATAGTTATGTACTAGTATTAATAAATATGACCTACTTTTATAAAAAGTTAGATACCATACATGGGATATTATGTTGAATTCATTTAATGCCAATATAAACTCATGGATGTGTAAGTAAAGATAAATCCATGGGTTGTTCAGTTGGTCTGTCTTCTTCACTTATATGACAATTGTAGTGTTCTATATGTGGTTAAAGGGAGATCACCACTGCCTAACTAATGCACCCGAATAACAAGAGTTGTCTATCCTAATTATAATAGTAGGAATAAAAGCGAGGCTGCGCACAATGGAAGTCTGAACACGTGCTTTGTTGACGCCGCGTGGAAGCGCGGCGTCAGTATGGGATAGGTTTTAATTTTGTACCATGGGGTGACGTAATCAAAAAGGGAGAAACCCACAGATATTATTGTAAAGAAAAACTCTGTAATATGTTTGAAAAAACAGCCTATATGGTTGAATCAATTGTATTAACCGATTTAAGAAACAACAAGATACAAAATATGCACATCTTTCACAGTTGTTACAAAACTTTAGATACATTTAAATTGTGTTTAATAACTGTTCCCCAACTAATTAGGCTAAGCTTTTTTTATGAGTAGATTTACGGAGTTCACTAGGCTACGCTGTTTTAATTGTTTGGTTTACAAATGTATTGAAAATCTTGTTAACACTCTGGAAGCCGCATTTTTGACTTGAGCATGTTGAAACTTTGTCAGAATGTTTGTCTTATGATATCTAGCCCAAGTTTGAATATAGGTCATGTCGGGTCAAAAACTAGGTCACTAGGCTAAATTGAAGGAAAATCTTGTTATTACTTGTAAAGACGTTAGTCATCCCTAATGGGGAATACAACAATTGTTAATCATGTATTGCCCTGGGGCCGTATTCACAAAGCTCCTAAGTTATTTTCTTAGAGATAAGGAGAACATCGTGAAACTTGAGGGAAATCTCCGTGTTTAAGGAATATTTTTTTCCTTAGGAGCTTTGTGAATACGGCCCCAGGTCTTTTATAGAAAGACGAAGCATTTTAAGCTCGACTATTTGGAGAATATAAGAGCTATTGTACTAACCATCAGCGTCACACCTTGGTTAAGGTTTTGCATTCATGCAAGTACGTATATATAGCTCATTTACTACTAGCTGTATTGCATTAAAACTTTCTACAATGCAAAATATGTATGTAAATAACCAAGCTAAATAATTATATCCTGCATATAATGCAAATAATGGCCATTTTCTGGTTGAATCATCCTAGTTTTGCGTGCAACTTCATTGAGGGACTATATCTCGGTAACAACGTGATGATGATGAAAATGGGAAGACAAACAAATGGGAAAATCTATCAATGAAAGTGTAATTTATTGAATAAAGTTGAATACACTGGCAAATAGAGAAATTTTACACATTGTTTTCAAAAGTCGTCTGCTGCATAAGCGTCGAATAGTGTGTAAAATTTTGAAAAGGGTTCAAGTTTAAAACAAGCCGTATACTATTACATGTTTATAAATATATCCATACAGAAACGCACAGCCCATGTACACTAACCCTTTGTGTGTTTACCGTGTCAAAACAATCACGTCTTTGTCTGAATACATAATGTGTACTTCTAAAGGCCAACCTATGGTCCAGTTATCTCTCGATGAATCTTCGTGGCGGCATTTCTTAAATTGTGTGGGTGTACGACTTAACTATTTTAGAGGTATGTTGACATTCTTTCGGCTCGGATATCATTCAGTTTGAGGACAAATAAACACAGTATAGTACCAAGGACGTAGATAAGATATTTATCTATGTCCCTGATAGTACTTTAGCTACATTGTACCTCAGTCATTACACGATTTCCCCACATACAGACGATGTTGAAAACATATCGGCAAAATATGGCAGTATATGAAAGTGTAATCATTGAAAATAGTTAAAATGTCTTGAAACAAACTTGATTATAATTGTAAGATACACCTTGTCATGCCTCTGAGAATCCGCCGTGTCCGAGTGGTTAGTGTCGGGGATAAGGAACCGGGTTCGATCCCTATTCACGGCGCATCGGTTATGGTAGAGTGCATGTGTTTGTGTTTGTATATATACATACATATATACATGTACCTCTTATACCTTCATTAAAATATGTCATAGAATATTCCTGCGTTTTGAAAAATCTGAATGGTAATCACAAATTGCAAAGTAAAGCATTATACATAACGACGTTATCTCATCCACCAGAGATCTAGAATATGTGCCAATATATTAATTATTGAGAGAAAAAATGACTTAAAGGTAAATATCCATTTAAAATACAGAAGACAAATGCATTCATTTTAGGCCGAAACAATTGTTTAATTTTACTACTATAAACAACATTACTTGACACTATTGGAATGTGCCAAAACACGTCTTTCAAAATATTACTTTATTAAGCAAAATCAGTGTATCTGAAAACAAATGTATTTCAAAAGTGTAAATATCATATTTACATCTTCGTTTTTGTAATAACTACATATTATGTTTATGAATTGACATTTTAGTTAATTGAACATCCACTTAAAGAGCAATTATTTATAGTTTAAGTCCCAACAGATATTGACTGAAAACAGCAAATTAATCAAATGTTCAGGTAATATAATTTAATTCACCAATACTATTACAACATTTAGGTAACATTATCCAATGGATTAATTCTCATGTGTATTATACTTACATGAACCCTAGCGCAGTGTCTAACGTATCGTTGAGAAAAGTGTTAAACACAAAACACTCGCCCGAGTGACTGCATTGTTAGGTTAAATCTGATACAACCCACGTACATGATCCTGGAGACTCGATAACATTCACCCTTTACTACGTTAATAAAGTGCAACTGTGGTACTTTGGAGGCGAATACGACTGAAACAGAAATACAGCCCTTTTTAAGATATAATAATGTTTTCGATATTTTACCAGAGCAGACGACTTAAATACTTCGTATAAGGTTAGCGATTTGATTGTTATCAGGCTACCTAAAATAAATACAAACATGTAAATGCCACTTATTTGTAATTTAAAGTCATACAGATATGTGTATTGGGTATTAAAATATTGATCGGTATATACTATTATCCTTATTATTCCTCACTCTCGAGCACAAATCCGCAGCAGACGACTTCGTAAATATAAAGGTACATCCCTCTCTATATCAATGTTTTATTATTGAATACAGTTGAACATATTGTAGTAATAGGAGATAGTGTCGTTTCTCCTTTCGATATAATATTTTAAAAAGTCCTGTGCTTTAGAGGCGTCAACTTCTGTTTGCATGTTGGAAAGGGTGACTGAAGTATACCATCTTCTTTGAAAATATCTTAGAAAACAAACTGTATATTTGTATTAAGTTTAAGTTTGATTCAGAGCTTAAAAAACTGAACATTGCTAATGGTGAGCGCTTACACGTATTTATATATTTTTTCAATTCCTCCAATCTTTAAATTATTTCTTCTGCAGCGTCGTTGAAAGTCGTGTGCATCGGGATAACAGTTTAACCATATCCCCAAGTTGTTTGTGTTTTACAAACGATGTTGAGTCAGAATTTATGTACACATTATCATATTGAGTCTGGCCGAACCCCAAGTATTTTGTATTTCACAAAATAAGTTGAGATTCAGTCTATCTACATGTTCATATTGATTGTAGCCGACTCCATCCTCAAATACTAGGTATTTGCCAAAAAAAGTTGAGGTTCAGTCTGTCTGTACACATTTTCATATTGGTTCTGGTCGACACCTGTATGTGGACATTTTCATATTGATTCTGGCCGATCTTATGTGCACACGTTCGAAGTCGACACATGTATGTGGAAATGTTCATATCGAATATGGCCGACACTCTTCTCAGGTATTTCGTATTTCACAAGTTGATAGCCTGACTGTCTGTGCATATGTTCATATTGATTCTGGTCGATGCTTCGCTGGAAGAATCTGCGCACTCTCATTGGGGGCCAGGAAGTTTGGTAAAACTCATATTTTTACTTGGGAAGTCCCTTTTAGAGGCAGATCTGTTATACGCTCCTTATTCCGAAATATAAGACAGTTTCTTGTAATCAGACGAGAATGGATCTTACTTTGCAATCCGGTTTTAATCTCTCATTAGGGGATATCGAGTAAAATTAATGGGGCTTTACATCTGCTCTCTCGTCATAAGTTACATCTATGATACTTCTAACTGTGGGCGAAGATTGAAGGTTTTCGAAAAACTGTTTACACATGCTTTAAGAGGGACAATTATGGTGAGAATGCGTTTAATTGTGAAAACATTGTGTTTACACGTACTCGGAGAGTGAACGTCGTGGTGAAACAACGCTTAAACATCCTCGAAGATTGAAAGTCGTGGTGATACCTCGTATTCATATGCTCGAAGAATGAGGATTGTGTTGAGACTGCGTATACACATATTCGAAGAGTGAAGATTGCGTGATACTACGTATTCATATGATCGAATAGTGAAGATTGCGGTCAGACTGCGTTTACACATATTCGAAGGGTGAAGATTGCTGTGACTGCGTATACACATGATCGAAGAGTGAAGATTGCGGTCAGACTGCATTTACACATATTCGAAGAGTGAAGATTGCGTGAGACTGCGTATACACATGATCGAAGAGTGAAGATTGCGGTCAGACTGCGTTTACACATATTCGAAGAGTGAAGATTGCTGTGACTGCGTATACACATGATCGAAGAGTGAAGATTGCGGTGAGACTGCGTTTACACATATTCGAAGAGTGAATATTGCGGTGAGACTGCGTATACACATATTCGAAGAGTGAAGATTGCGGTGAGACTGCGTATACACATTTTCGAAGAGTGAAGATTTCGGTGAGACTGCGTATACACATATTCGAAGAGTGAAGATTGCGGTGAGAATGCGTATACACATATTCGAATAGTGAAGATTGCGATGAGACTGCGTATACACATGATCGAAGAGTGAAGCTTGCGGTGAGACTGCGTATACACATGCTCGAAGAGTGAAGATTGCGGTGAGACTGCGTATACATATGATCGAAGAGTGAAGATTGCAGTGAGACTGCGTATACATATGATCGAAGAGTGATGGTTGCGATGAGACTGCGTATACACATGCTCGAATAGTGACGATTGCGGTGAGACTGCGTATACATATGATCGAAGAGTGAAGATTGCGATGAGACTGCGTATACATATGATCGAAGAGTGAAGATTGCGTTGAGACTGCGTATACATATGATCGAAGAGTGAAGATTGCGGTGAGATTGCGTATACACATGATCGAAGAGTGAAGATTGCGGTGAGACCGAGTTTACACATATTCGAAGAGTGAATATTGCGTGATACTACGTATATACATGATCGAATAGTGAAGATTACGGTGAGACTACGTATTCATATGATCGAATAATGAAGATTGTTGTGAGACTGCGTATACACATATTCGAAGAGTGAAGATTGCGTGATACTACGTATACACATATTCAAAAAGTGAAGATTGTGGTGAGACTGCGTATTTACATGATATAAGAGTGAAGGTTGCGGTGAGACTGCGTGTACAAATGCTCAAAGAGTAAAGGTCTTTGTGATACAGCATTTACAAATGTTCGAAGAGTGAAGGTCTTGGTGAGACTGCGTATACAAATGCTCGAAAAGTGAAGGTCTTGGTGAGAATGGGTATACACATGCTCGAAGAGTGAAGATCGTGGTAAGACTTTGTATACAAATGCTCGAATAGTAAAGGTCTTGGTGAGAATGCGTTTACACATGTTCGAAGAGTGAAGATCTTGGTGAGAATGCTTTTACAAATGCTCGATGAGTGCAGGTCTTGGTGAGACTCCGTATACAAATGCTCGAAGAGTGAAGGTCTTGGTGAGACTGTGTATACACATGCTCGAAAAGTGAAGGTCTTGGTGAGACTGCGTATACAATTGCTCGAAGAGTGAAGGTCGTGGTGAGACTGTGTATACACATGCTCGAAAAGTGAAGGTCTTGGTGATACTGCGTATACAGATGCTCGAAGAGTGCAGGTCTTGGTGAGACTGCGTATACAAATGCTCGAAAAGTGAAGGTCTTGGTGAGAATGCGTATACAAATGCTCGAAGAGTGAAGGTCGTGGTGAGACTGCGTTTACAAATGCTTGAAATGTGAAGATCTTGGTGAGACAGCGTATACAAATGCTCGAAGAGTGAAGGTCTTGTTGAGGCTGCGTATACAAATGCTCGAAGAGTGAAGGTCTTGGTGAGACTGCGTATACAAATGATCGAAAAGGGAAGGTCTTGGTGAGAATGCGTATACACATGAGGTCGGTATTTATTAACAGTTTAATGCTCGACGATTTCCGAACGAGGTAGGTATTATCTAACAGTTTAATGATCCGTCGATTCCGTCCAAAGTTCAAATAAATGATTTCTGGTGAAAATTACCGACACGCCTACGAACAATACTGCTTCAGATCCACCTTTTTCGTTAATTACGAAACCAAAGAGAGATTGTTAAGTTCAAGATTCATGTCCGAACGACGAGGGTTCTTTGAAACAAGAAATAAACAATGTAAGAAAAGATTCAAGGAGCAGATAAAATTCCGTTTGCGATATAATGAAATAGTAAACATTGAAAACATGTCAGTGGAAGTCGACTAACCGACAAACATGATTTGTATGTAGTTCTTGCGAATGACACCGTGGCATGTACATACACAACCGTTATAAAATAATTCACCAATTATTACGCAGTTTGCGTATCATCCGTTTTCATGTTAGTTCAGGTAACTGTAAAATCATCTATCTTTTTCATAATTAGTTTAACAGTTTAGGTCGCAATTTCATATTCATAATATATGATAAGAAGGAGAAAGAAGAACTTACAATAATATATTTCTTACTCTGAAACGATTTGTTTATATGCGCCGGTCATATCCTTCCTTGAATGTGATACAATAGTGATGAGGAAATACATCTAGAATCTAAACAGATGACTTCTTATTTAATTTTATGTTGTTATCCTTGAGTTTGAAATGCGAATGCTATTTATTTCCACCTTTGACCAGTATACAGCCGCCTCGATGCTATTGTGGTAGAGCATCTGCCTCGATTCTGGGAGGTATAAGGATCGATCTCCGACCGGATCATACTTAAGACTTTTAAACGGTAGTACTGATGTTCGCTCTTTGGCGCTCAGGATTTTGAGGTTGTAAAGGCCGTGATATAACTGAACAAAGGTTGTAAGCGGCGTAAAACACCATACAAACAAGCTAGTATACTTGATAAAGTGATTGGGTGGTCCATCCTGGCTTATGCAAAGGAGAGACAGACGTAGAAGTTAGTGACGACCCTCTGTGAAATCTGAACAGCGCACTTAATTGAATAAATTACTGTTTAATACCAGGTCCAAACATATGATATATAAAGACGAAAGATATCTTATCGTTATACTGACATGTACCCATGTTGCCCTTCCAAAATCGTTATAGTAAAGTTGATACTTCACGCATGATTGACTCCCGCTGTTTATTTTCATAATAATGCAAGCAAAAGCGGAAGTTATGTATACAACGTAATGCAAACACAAATATCGGGTTTAGGGTGATTTCGAAATGTTCATATAATGTCTATTTATAGATTTTTTGTAAACCGCCATGTTTTCAATAAACACGAACAAACGATAACGTATGTATAACGAATAGGACGGAATATGTCACATGAGAGCGACACATCAATGTGAAAGAGGAATACACACATAGATGTAGTTCGTGTTTCGCCGTTAGTTCCCAGGTAAATGATTGTTTTTGGACGGTACCCCTTAGGGTACTGTCTATGGTATAGGTCCAGAAAGGCCGATCCAAAAAGGCCGATTTATGGACCATAAAGGCCGATTTACGGACCAAAAAGGCCGATTTCTCAAGAATATATTTTTTGAATATATTTGTTGAAGGAAAACAGTTTAAAGTTGAAAATTTGTGGTATTTAAGATTGTATACATGAATGTTTGCTATAGATTAATAATTAGAGTAGGGCGGTTAAACTATCCGTGTTATAAATGATTACAGTTTGCTTTAAATGTTTATTTATACTTCCTTAATTAGATGATTTGAGAACTTTGAGAACATAATTGCCGATTATTGATTGAAAAAGATGATTGAGAAGATTGAGAACTTAATTACTGTTAGTTGATTAATCAGTATATATTGGCGATCTTTGTAAAAAAATATTCTCATAATATCTTATAACTGCGTTGGATTTGATCTATTATACTTTATTCGATTTTGTGCTGTTTGACTATTATACTTTATTCGATTTTGTGCTGTTTGACTATTTTACTTTTAATTGCATTTATAGTTTGTGAGTGTATTAACCTTTCTGGTTAAGAAGTTTGAATTTTTTCTTGTTTTCCATATGTGACATTGTAAATTCTGTGTGTTTATTTTCCAAAAAACATTAAAATCAAACGCAATTTAAAAAGCAAGCTAAGATACTATTACTATTACAATAAAAAGTAATACGTGTAAACTCCATTATTAAAATCTGTTCACAAACATACAATCCAATATCTTCGATGACTCCTTATTCAATGTTTAATGATTTCGGCCTTTTTGGTATTCGGCCTTTTTGGAATTCGGCCTTTTCGGTTATCGGCCTTTTTGGAATTCGGCCTTTTTGGACCTGAACCCTGTCTATAGCCATGTGCATTTTGAGAAATCGTACAACAATTGGCTCCCTGATTATAAACAGTATGACAGAGTAAAGCTGGGTACCAAAAACCGAGAGGGCTTTTTTTATACCCACAACAAAAAAGTAGTGCCAATTATCAGGCAATATAACTGCGTTTCGAAAACATTGGTGAATCAAGATATCTGAATTTTGAAAACGGACTGTAAAAAGGCAGCATTAGTGGATGAAGTATTACGTTTACAATTTTGCGTTGAAGTTTGAATTAATATATTCATAAACAATGTATGAATATATACCAATTTTTTACATGTTTCAATCAGAAAGAATTTAATTTTTAGAAACGAAATAACATTGACACTATCACAATTCATACGTTATTATGTTTCTTAAAATTTCGTTTTATAAAATCGTAGTACGGCAATTTTGATGATATCACGTGATATTTTGATTTTCTGGTAGATCAGAAGTGATTTTGGGATGTTCGGTAGTATTAAGAATAATGCCAAACGCTTCTATGAAAAACTATCTGTAGTACAATAATGCCAAACGCTTCGATGAAAAACTATCTCCCAACTAATTATCTAGCCACTCGATTCATTTTACTGAAAGAGATGGTAAGGAACGACAACTCTGCGAAGGAGAACTTGCAACTTCCGTTCAAAATGAAAGTAGAAATCTGACAAGCTGCCCTGACGATAGATTGTTATTATGGAGAAAAGATACATGAAGTTTTATATTGAGGAAGACTGACAGGAAAGAAATGTGTGCACGCCTAAAATGTTCATTTAGTCATCAATCCGTAAAACGTTCGAGGTAGGTCTGTCAATTAAACTCTAATTTGGAGTGGATTTTATATTTTTCGCCATGTGCTGTATCGTAACCGAATATGAAAATAAGCTCACATGTATTTCGTGTACACGTATGTCTGAAAATAGCCCAATTCCTGTAGACATTCGCTTGTTCGTGTTATCATCTGACATCTGTTAATTATTTAAAAGGGTGGCATATGAAGGAAAATAAAAAATAATAAGTGAAGGATTTCGGAGACTTCGTACATATATTGTACAAGTATATCATTGATATACACTATTTAGGCTCATTTGAGGACTTAGGAGACAAAAGTGGTTAAGTGATGTGAAAACTGCTTTCAAACTTAAGTGTGTACAATTATTTGTATTGATGATATCAAAGAATTAGGTCTTTGATGATATTATGTATACAAGTTTGTTATTGAAAAGAATGAAGAAATACAATGTATATTGATAAATTAATTTTCCAGATTTTGTCTTTACTTAGATGGAGTATATGCATGATGCTTTGCCAAAAATGTTATTCAATTAACGCACAAAAACATATGTATATTTGTGTACGTTATGTTATAAATTGTCTAGTGAATCCATACATGTCTAACTGACACTTTGCCTTGACGTCATTTATAAAGTTATATTGACATAAAAGTAGTGATGCTACGCCGTTTCTAGGTCTAAATTACATGTAAATGGTCAGTTAAGACTGGTGAGACTGCATAATATGATACATAGGCTCCTCTGAGTCTTCACTGGATACATATGCATTATAACCTCAAATAACTTAATGCAGATCAATAATTGCAAAGTATCTATTATAAACAGACTATTTTATTATTCAAATCATAGCATACATATATATTGATAAAGAATGGTTTTGTGCAGACATGTATACACATCTTGATTTTATTTTTATTGTGCAATCAGTAACTGTATGTATTTTTGTTTCGTTTCAGATCATGGAAATGTTGACGGAAATGCACAATACGCAACATTACTTGTGAAGAAGATTCAGCGAGTCGTTGTGATAAGTATTCTGAATGAAAGTGTTTATTCTGTAAAGGTAACTCGGAAAACAATAACGGAATGGAAGGACAAGTATCTAGGAGATATAAACGACACAAATACGAATCAAGGATGCACAATGTGATCTGTTTTTGTTTACTATAATACAGGAAGATAACTGTGTAATTAACTAATTACTATGAACAAGACATTCAAGTAAATCATTTTGAGCTATAACACAGCCTTCCAGGAAGACACTTGTACATGATAACTAACATTAAGTAGATCATTTTGAACTGCATATTGTGTCACACAGGGTGAACATGGCAAGTCCTGGACGCAACAAAACGGGTAGAAAACAAAAACAAAACGACGTTAATGACATTCTTCAAAGCTGGTAACAGCAGCGAGTCGTTGTGACAAGTATTCTGAATGAAAGTGTTTATTCTGTAAAGGTAACTCGGAAAACAATAACGGAATGGAAGGACAAGTATCTAGGAGATATAAACGACACAAATACGAATCAAGGATGCACAATGTGATCTGTTTTTGTTTACTATAATACAGGAAGATAAGTGTGTAATTAACTAATTACTATGAACAAGACATTCAAGTAAATCATTTTGAGCTATAACACAGCCTTCCAGGAAGACACTTGTACATGATAACTAACATTAAGTAGATCATTTTGAACTACATATTGTGTCACACAGGGTGAACCTGTTGATCATTTTGATCAGGCAGATCATTTGTTTTGTTAAATGACCCAAGATGTAAAAGGTTTGTTAAATGACCCAAGATGTAAAATTTAAAAGTAAAACTGTAAGTTTACTAGCATTTGTCAACAGTAAGAGGCAGGAGTAAAATGCATTGTGACAAAAGGAGAAATTGCTCGTATGGAGCAATTTCTTCCTCTGCCTCCATGTTTTCAAAAAGCCGTCTGCTGCAGAGGCGTCAGAAAGTGTCTATTTGAGGGAAAGGGTGATTGAAATATTATAATTAGCTCCTCTGGCTGAAAGCTAGTCGAGCTTATGTCATGGCGAATTGTCCGTCGTGCATGCGTTAACTTTTTGCTTCAAACGACTTCTCCTACTTAACCACCTAGGAAGCATCCTCTTAATGTCCTCTTCTAAATTCATTCAAATTTTTTGGATCCATGCAAAATTCTGGTTTTCATGGCAACCAAATTAAAAAAGTAGGGGAAACTTAAAAAGCTTCTCCGACGAAAGTGTCAGGCCGATTTCCAAATAATTTTGTAGAAATGTTCCTTGGGTGACCCTCTATCAGATTCCTTCAAGCCAAGTCGATTGGTTGAAAAACCTGGTCACCAGGGGGGGCGGGGCTATTTGCATTATATGGCTATAGTGAAAACTTAAAATATCTTTACCTCAAAAAGTGTTTGGCAAATTTTCAAATTATTTTGTAGAAATGTTCCTAGGGTGACCCTCTATCAGATTTCTTCAAGCCATGTTGATTTGTCGAAAACTATGGCTGCCAGGGGCGGGGCTATTTTGCCTTATATTGCTATAGTGAAAACTTAAAAAATCTTCTCCTCCGAAAATTTCAGACAAATTTTCAAATAATTTTGTAGAAATGTTCCTAGGGAGACCCTCTATCAGATCCTTCAAGCCATGTTGATTAGTCGAAAAACATGGCAGTCAGAGGGTGGGGCTATTTTGCCGTATATGGCTATAGTGAAAACTTAAAAAATCTTCTCCTCCGAAAGTGTCCGGCTGATTTTCAAATAATTTTGTAGATATGTTCCTTGGGTGACCCTCTATCAGATTCCTTCAAGCCAAGTTGATTGGTCGAAAACTATGGCTGCCAGGGGGCGGGGCTATTTTGCCTTATATGGCTATAGTGAAAACTTAAAAAATCTTTTCCTCCGAAAGTTTCCGGCTGATTTTCAAATAATTTTGTAGAAATGTTCCTAGGATGGTCCTCTATCAGATTCCTTCAACAATAATGATTGGTCAAAAACATGGCCATCAGGGGGCGGGGCTGTTTGAAGATTTAATTGTTGCCTAATGGCCGTGGAGCGATACTGGCCCTCTTGGGCCTCTTGTTTTTTAAATCTGATCAAAGCTTTCTCTGTCTAGATTCCAGAGAGTACTGGTACATGTTCATAATAAGAATTAATTTCACAATCAAATTATTGATCACAAAAGGAAAAAGCACATTATGAGATTAAACTTCTGACATAAAGTTTAAAGATTTTCTATTGCATAATTATTGTCTACAGCCTATATACATTCAAAGGTCAGTTTACTATTTTTTTCTATGTATATTCTAGTTGATATGTACTCATCATGCAACAGAATTTACATGTACAAAATATGTCCCCAATTTTTCAATTGTTGAACATAGTAATGGGAAGAAAAGTTTGAAATTTTTAACACAACTGTACATTTTGACCTGTTGATTTTTTTGCAAACTTCAAGGATTGGAAGAAATATTTGAACGGAAACAATATCACAGGCTCTTTTTAAAAAACTTTACCCGAATTTAACCAATCTACAGCAGACAACTTTGAAAATATCTTTGCAAGCTCACTTTGGTACAGCATGTTTCCTATTTTATTACTCAGTTTACCGTAGCTCAGTCAGTAGAGACACGGGCTGTTAATCCAGGGGTTGTGAGTTCGAACACCAGCTTGACCTACATTCCTTCCGACATTTGACATGACTACCACCAATGGGCTTTCAGACTATGTGGAAAAGCAGCAAGTTGCTTGGAAAGTATGTTGTGTGAAGTACTGGTATGAGAAAGCCAAGAAACATATGAGTAGTTGAACCGGCTGCCGTGATATGACTGAAAGATTGATGAAATTAATCAATCAAACTATTTTGTTCATCTAATACCCTTCTTCTCATTGTATACTAAATAGGCTGAGTGTAGCCTATGTTTTGGGGTAAAAAGTATCAATTTTGATGTATTTTGGTTGTATTAGAGAATTGGACATTGTTGGTTAAGTTACAGGTCAATTTGACAGAAAATCCACAGGTGAAATTTGTCTATCCTTGTAAGCCTGTGTGGCATGCTTAGGCTGATCCAGATCGATACTTTACGCAGAGTCCACAATGTTGTTTTGCTCGCAGGACTGCTCAAATTATAGGAAAATCTAGTTAACACTCTGGAAGCCGCATGTTTTACTTGAGCATGTTGAAACTTTCTCAGAATATTTGCTTGTATGATATCTAGCCTTAGTTCGAATATGTGTCAGATCCAGTAAAGAACTAGGTCACTTAGCCAAACACTATAGACACTGCATTTTTGTATTGAGCATTTTGAAACTTTGTCAGAAAGTTTGTCTTTATGATAGGCCAATTTCAAATATTGGTTATTTTGGATAAAACATTAGGGCACTAAGCCAAGTTGGAAGAAAATCTTGTTAACCCTTAAAGGCTTTCCCTCATATTATAGAGGCGTTCTGCAGCAGATGGCTTTTTGAAAACATAGAGACGAAAGAAGAAATTGCTCAAAACGAGCAATTTCTCCTTTTGCCACAATGTTTTCCACTTTTAGTCATAGGTTATCCACTCAATTATAGAGGTTTTGTATCATTTGACAAAATATGTTCAAAGTCGTCTGCTGCAGAATTGTCGTATGAGGGAAAGGGTTAAGACTCTGGAAGCGGCACTTTTAGCTTGAGCATGCTGAAACTTTGTCAGAATGATTGTTTTTATTATATTTATTTTGAATATGGGTAATGTTTGTTAAAAAATTAGGTCACTATGCAAAGTTGTAGGACAATCTTGATTTAACACTTAAGAGACCACAATTTTGACTTTAGCAGCTTGAAACTTTGTCAGACAGTTTTTCTTGATGATATACAGGCCAATTTAGACTATTGGTCATGTTGAGTCAAAAATTAGGTCCCTTGATCAAATTTAAGAAAAATCTTGTTAATGATCTGGAAGCCATGTTTTTAACTCTAGCATGATGAAACTTTACCAGAATGTTTATCTTGTTGATATTTAGGCTAACTTCGAATATGGTCTGGCTAAAAACTAGGTCACTAGACCAATATTGAGAACTATTTTGTAAACACTCTAGTCACCACATTTCTCTCAAATGTTCCTTGCTGTGACTCTTTACTAAGAGTGTTAATATTAAGTTGATTCTTTAGATACTATAGATAATAAATAGCTTTGCTATAGGTACTATTTTACCCTTTCTACACTACAGACACATGTTGTCTACTCTTCAACAGATAGATGGTATGAGAAATTTTGACAGTTTTCTCAATGTTTTATTCACTTTTAGTTTCATCAATACAGATTTACCAGTATCTTTAGTTAAACATTTTCAAATCATCTGCTGTAGAGTTTATCCATGTGATAAATTACCTATCACAAATGTGTTTGTTTATCTAACTGTATCTACTGTCTACAGTTCAAGAGTTTAATTATAGATCTCTGGAAATAAGGTTAACCCTGTCTTAAATAAATGTTTGAACTGTATGCATTTCTGCTTTTTTGTTTACATTTTTTTAAATTATGTGACTTGTGTTGTAACTTTCCAAAAAATGGAACAGTTGACCATCTTTTCCCCCCTCATACAATGGGTACCGTCCCACAGCACTTTCAGTGCTTTGATTCTAACTTAGGAGCGTAAGTGCACACTTTAATCAGGCATATCCTTTTTAGTAGAGTGGAGTCGTGGAGTGGAGTGGAGTGGAGTCTTGGAGTGGAGTCATGGAGTCTAGTTTTGGAGTGGAATCGTGGAGTGGAGATTTGGAGTGGAAATCAAATTTATTATTTGATACTTACTTTTGCAAACTGGATGTTTAAATGAGGAGTAGATACCACTTACTTTAAGTTTCATACATTTTCTTGTACCTGTCGGCTGAAGCCTAGTCATCTTTATGTTACTTTATGGGAGATAATGAATCCCATTGGGAGTTAAACTGGATGGCAGATCTAACACGTCATCAATGTCTCATTATGTTAGGACATTAAATACTCTCTTGGAGGGTTAAATTAGAACAGTTATTTCACCGGGCACAGTGATTTTTAACATGTTATATCTCTGTGGTTTACCTTTTTGAACTTTTAATTACAAACAAAATATAAGGTAGTCAGACCTTTTATTACAATATTGCTTTATTGCACCAACATAAGTACATGTATATATTGTTTATTCTGTAAAGTATTGTTAACTAGCAAAAATGTACATGGTAAAATTATCAATTATTTTTAACTAGGCCTACAATGGCAGTACTATGACTGTTTTATTATATAACTGGAGAAAATTATTAAAATAAATTTAAAAAAAGAAGAAAAAATGTGAATGGTCACTCCAAAACTAGACTCCATGACTCCACTCCAAGACTCCACTCCACTCCAAGACTCCACTCCACTCCAGCCCATGACTCCACTCTACTAAATAGGATATGCCCTTTAATCAAAGGACCGATGGCACAGAAGTGGCGATCGTGTAGAAAATCCTGCAAAGTTACAAGCAACGAGATATATTATGATCACCCTCTGTCCAACTTCGATTTGTCTGTACGTCCTCCCGTCCGAATGTAACTTTTAGCTTCAAATGTGTGATATAGCTTAGAATAAATCAATTCATAGTGTTATTAACCTTTTAATAAACATCTTCTGTGTTTCATTTCCATTGTCAAGCACCGAAACGTTACGATTGTTATTCGGATTTCCTGTCAGACAACTCTTGCAATTTAGCATAATAATCTGGTCAGAGTTACCTCTCTTGGACTCGCGATACAATTACCACATTATCCTCCCCTTAAAAAAAAATCTTATTTAATCATTTACCTTATAAATAGTTTTTGTTTCGAATAAGTCATTGGAATATCAATGTGTGTGCCCTAAACCCGTTTTGACACAATTTTGACATGCATTTATTTACCCGTCTGCATTACTCAATCCGTATTGATTGGGTGAACACTATGGCCGCTGGACGGCATCATACAGGTTGTTAAATGAAATAACTATCAGATTATTCTCCTCTGCATCTGCTTGTCTGATTTCAAGACAAGTTTCAAGAAATGATAATTATGTGACCGTGTACAATTTGTTCAACCCATATTGATTGGTTGGAAAATGCGCAGTTTGCTTAAAATGTCTTATTTAAAAAAATCTTTACTTACATGCTGTTTTATTTACAGTTTCTGCACATTGCAGTGTTTACCCCAATCATGATATAAATGGCACATTGGCTACATTGGCACAATACTATTTTCTACTATACCATCCCTCGGGTGATTGATTTATGGCTATATTGGTCTCTTCTTTGTTATTAGTTAAAGATCTATTTTATTTGATAGGCTTTGGTTATTATATTTTACCTTTACTCGTGAACAATACCTACGGTCACATTTCCACATTTATGGCGAAAAATAGGCTGTTTCTTTTATTTATAAATTGTACAAGGCCTAGAAAAACAACACAACACTTTAGTTAATCTGTAATAAAGAGGCGTAGACATACTTTTAAAAACATTATATTTCATCTGTACTAAAGAGGCGTAGAAATACTTAAAACACTTTATTAAATAGGTACCCAAAATGCGAAGACATACTACAAAACGCTATTAATCTTCTTTGTCTCTGCCTCGGTCTCTGTGACTTAGATTCATATTGTGTATGTGTCTCGAGCGTCTTTTAAATTGGTCAAATAATAGAAACTTTCTAAATTACGTCATCCCAAAGGAAAATGTGTTTGTTAAATCGGACACTCAGACTCTTGATAATGTTAATTATACACTGAAATCTGTTTTGTTTGACTGGCATATAATTTCTCCTTTCGTTGGATATCGAACATATTGGTATACACACATACATATACGTAATGCCTCTCAACAAAAGGTATTATGAGATTGGAACTCTCAAACTACCTCTTAAAGAGTATGTACAATAGAAACATTTACCTCGTAATCTCAAGCTACATAGTAAGGTAAAGAAGCCTGAAATACATACATGTACCCGTTAAAGCCACAGATAGTCTCCTTACATTCCAAAGACGTCTGACACATCTGTAAGAAATAAACCACGTCACAGAACATAGCACAAGAGATGTACGGTTGGCGCTAAGTTACACCATTCCTCATGTACATTACAAATAGCACAAAGTCTGGCATATTTCGTAATTAGACGTAGAGGCACTAATACTAACGATTCACTTCCATTGAATATTATTCTGAACATTATACAAAGTTCTCCATCCAGTCGTATTTCTGAAGACTATCGTTAGCAAGGATGTTATCTTCTGTTTGGAATGCTCGAACCATGTGCGCAGCTTCTACTCGACGGTGCGACCATCTTAAAGGTGTATGGCTTTTTTCAGTATGCAACAGGTCGCTTTGTGATCTATTACGATAACACAATGCCACAAATATAAATAAAGGGTAACGGTAATCATTAGAAAATACGTAGAGTTTTTAATATAGTCATGGAGCTTTAGATGTCTTTTCATAAGTGAAAAATATCAATTTAAATATTATTGTAAAGAACCAAGAAGAAACATAGTATAAATGCGATTAATTATTGTGTAGTTTGTATATGTTGATTGGGTTAACAATCTATGGACGGAGCACACTGTATACACAGTGTTTGTATTTATTTAAATGTTCCTGTGATTTAACATACAGTAGACTCGCGATTACGCAAAAGATCGGACAGTGCAGAGCAGGTCAGAATTTTTGAAAGCAGAGGGTGATCTTGATCTAAACTTGTCACAAATGCTATGATTTAATTTCCTCCAGTGCCACTCAGTTATTTATCGTATCTATGAACGTCGTCGAGCGAAGCGGGTGTATCGTTGCTTATAGGATTGTTTGCCGATTTCAACAATATGTGAACTACACCAAGGCTAGCAGTTCACCTTACCAATGTTATTCCTAGGATATGGCAACCGGGTGTTTTCGCACATTACCCGACATGCAATAGATGAAGACCCGGACGAGCGTTCATTGTCTGCCTGCTTTTAAAATCGTCACACTTTGAAGAACTTGTAGCGAATATTAAGATATGATTTTAATCCGATTGCAAGCACCACGTAGATGCTATAAACTTTTTATGATATACAATAGTATGTGTTCTTAATTGTTTTTCAAAAGTATTGTTATCTCCCTTCAACCATTAGTCTGCTATTTTATTGTGTTTAATCAACATATGTTTTGCTCGACAGACATCTGTTCCAGAGTCAACAAACTACACAATTATTAAACGGGTTTTCGGAGTTACTACGTTCCTTATAACACATGCAGCTCCACCGAAACAAATAGTTATAATCGTAGAAATGTTTACGCCGAATAGATATGATGTGATTAAAGCCCTGAAAGTATTGGTGGAACATTTGTGTTGGTACTTGTACATTAAGGTCAGACAGGCGTTTGCATGTGCATGTACGCAAGAGATGTTTGTCAACTTTTAGTGTGCCCATGGGTTTTTTATTTGACTATGCTAACATCATTCAGACCAGATTCCATTGTAACCACTGCTAAGTTTGCAATACTCATGTGAGGTGTGAGGTTGATAATCACGCAAGGGAATAGCCAGCATGTTAGTGTAGATTTAAGTGTGAAAATCTGCAGGATGTAATATAATTGATGGTCATAAAACGTAGAAAAAGACAATTTAAGTAGTTTTTTTTTTAAATTATTAATACACACGAGGACCATTATGGTCCTATTTCGTTCACCTTTGTAACATAACTTAGACAGATGTTCATGTACATATAAGGAAATCAGGCCCATGATAAATTGCAAAGCAGTATAATTGCTCAAATTGACCTTTCTTTACTTTTAATACTATTTAAGAAACACTTATGATAAGTGACCCTCTAATCCCTGTTACACTCAACCTGAAGTTGTTAATCACACATTCTAACCTAGCAATATATGTGTAATAAACGGTCATTAATGTCTGATCCTAAACAAGGAACCATTGTCTGATAACTTAGGCACAGAGTTTTTTTGCTGCGAAATTTTGGAGTGAAATTTAATTTTAGCCACATGCTTTTTTTTTTCAATGGCTCAAATGAATACTGAAGACTAACTTACATGATTATTTGCTATACGATGAGACCTCTATAGTATTAAAGTAATGTAATAGTTCTACGCATCTTGTAGTATGTATACGTTTACTGAGTTATGAATTAACTAAAGTGTTCCGAAGGAAATCTACGTCTATTTGTAACAGCTTAACACATGTGTTTTGTAGAATTTCTACATCTCTTTGTGACAGAGTAGCACAAGTGTTTTGCAGTATTTCTACGATTCTTTGTAACAGAGAATCGGAGAAGTTATTTTAGTATTTTTACCCTTCTTTGTAACTGATTAACAAAAGTGTTTTGTAGAATTTCTACATCTCTTTGTGACAGAGTAGCACAAGTCTGTTGAAGTATTTCTACGATTCATTTTTACAGAGAACCGAAGAAGTTGTGTAGTATGTCTACGCTTATTTGTAACTGATTAACAAAAGTGTTTTGTAGTATATCTACATCTCTTTGTGACAGAGTAGCACAAGTCTGTTGAAGTATTTCTACGATTCTTTGTAACAGAGAATCGGAGAAGTTTTTTAGTATTTTTACGCTTCTTTGTAACAGATTAACAAAAGTATTTTTTGGTATTTCTAAGCCGCTTGATAATAGATAGACTAAGTGGATTTTAGTATTTATACCTTACTGAGTTATAGATTAACTAAAGTGTTCCGAAGTAAATATGCGTCTATTTCTTACATATTGACTAAAGTAGTAAGTTGTATTTCTACTTATCTTTTTCACAGATAAACTAAAGTGTTTTGTTTTTCTATTTATCTTTTTTACAGAGTAACACACGCGTTTTGTAGTATGTCTACGATTTTTTGTTTACAAGTGTTTTGAAGCATTCCTACGATTCTTTGTTACAGAGTAACACAACGTGTTTGTAGTATTTATACGCCTCTTTGTTACGGATTACCTAAAGTGTTTAGAAGTATATCTGCGTCTCTTCAGTACAGATTAATTAAAGTTGTTTTGAAATATTTTTACGCCTTTTTGTTACAGATTACCTAAAGTGTGTAGTATAATTGTGTACGCCTCTTTGTTACAAGTTAACTAAAGTGTTTCGTAGTATATCTACGCCTCTGTGATACCGATTAACTAAAGCAATGTGTAGTATTTCTACGACTCGTTGTCACAGATTTACTAACGTGTTAAATGCAGATATGCCTCTTTGTTACATAGTAATTACATATGATGTATAACTATCACAGTACAATATATACAGACATTTGTGCAAGTGTTGATAGTGTTGGGGCATCTGAGGATGTGAGACAAACAAACTGGGACACTTGTATGGAAAGTAAGATCGCGAAAACTGTATCTAGCTATTTTTTGGGTTACAATAGCAGATTTTTTATTATTTCGGAAGTTATTGTGAGGGAACAATACGTTGGTAAGAGTTGCCTCTCTTGGACCAGCAATACAATTACCACATAGGAATATCAAAGTGTGTGCCCTAAACCCGTTTTAGACACACTTTTTACATGCATTTATTTACCCGTCTACATTACTCAATCCGTATTGATTGGGTGGAACACTATGACCACTGGACAGGTTGTTAAATGACATAACTATTAAATCATTCTCCTCTGAATCTGCTTGTCTGATTTCAAGATAAGTTTCCAGACATGTTCCTTATGTGACCATGTACAATTTGGAAAACGTGCAGTTTGCTTAGAATGTCTTATTACAAAAACCCTTTAATTGCATGCTGTTTCATTTACAGTAACTGCTCATTGCATTTTTTCCCAAATCTTGATATAAATGGCACATTGGCTACGTGTGCACCCTCATATGTTCGACTATACCATCAATTGGGTGATTGATGAATGGTTATATTGACACTTTTCTTCGATTTTATTTTATTTCAAGATCTATTTAATTAGATACGCTTTGGTTTATGTCTATTATATTTTACCTTTACTCGTGAACAATTATTGTGGTCACATTTTCACATTCATGACGATAAATAGGCTGTTTCCTGTATTTATAACTTGGACTTTTACGAAGACTTCAAGAGTATTTTAGTTTCCTTATCGGAGATAGTATATTATTTATCCATGTTAACTCGGTGACTAACCAGTGACATGTAGGTTACATAATATACATGGATACTCTACCATGGACGGACGCCGAAAGCTGGGATCGAACCCAAGATAACCGATCACAAATATCCGTTCTTATCACTCAGCAGCTTTGATAAAAACGTTCTTAATTTTTGGGCATAATAACCGAAATAGTTGCTAGATGCTTAATTAGGTTATATTTATAGCAGGTAAAACCACATTGATATATCTTCATGGGGTTGTATCGTTTTCTGCAATAAATCCGTTTTATTGATTTTCTAAGCCTCTTTGTTACAGATTAACCACAGATGATGGATACAGATCACCATGTAATGTCTACACGCCTTTGTGAAGTATTGAATAATATTGGAGCATCTGAAGATATAAGACAGAGGGTTTGGGATAGTTCTATTGCTTCTGAGATTGGCCTAACTTTCCCATTTCTTATAAATGATTACACTAGCAAAAGATCTCTGTATTACTTTGGAAGTTCTTGCGAGGGAACCACAACATTACGGCTTCAAAATGACCGAGATGTGTTGATATGCGCCGAAGATAAGCCCGTCATAGACAGTATTATCAACGTGACAGAGAGATTATGTTATCTTATGGTTAAGGATTGCAACACAAAACCAGGATATGTGCAACTACAGAGAGTTGTGAACGGAATCCAACAATGTAATTCTCTCGGACCGGCTATTCATGGTATAGAGGAATTTGATGAATATGGCAGAACCTGTTTAATTCAGAATAAAGAAGAAAGTGAAATGCTGTTGAAAGAGTGTTCGATAACAACAACGATAAATGGCCCTGCAGTTACCGTTTTTGATGGAATGGGCATCATTGATAGTGTAAATGCTCTTAGATGTCGAAATGTGCCATATTTTGCAAACTCATGGATACATAGAATACGCCAATATGACTGGCCATCACCGAAACAGATGCAAAGGATGAAATCCTTTGGGTGTTTCCTTGTTGGAGTTGCACATCCATACAGCCACAAAAAGTCAATAGATTGGAGAATTTCCTTTTCACTGCAAGAACGAGAACTCATGCGGGGCCTTAACCCAACGCAACATAAATGTTATATTCTCCTCAAGATCATAAAGAATGATCTTATAGAGCCGATAACTGGTAAATCTATTAACTCTTACCACTGCAAAACATGTTTATTTTACACCATTGAAACATCAGGGAGTAGTATATGGACTCCAGAAAACCTCATACTGTGTACACGTATGTGTCTCGAGTGTCTTTTAGACTGGTCAAGGAACGAAAACTGTCCAAATTACTTCATCCCAGAGGAAAACATGTTTGACAGAATAGAAAAACAGACACTCGAAAATGTAAATACTGAATTGACAAATATTTTGTCGAATAGGATAGAATTTCCCTTTCGATTAAAATGCGACACTATTGGTTCACGTCTTCGTGAAAACCTATCTGGAATGCCTCACACTAAAAGGAATACTCATAAAACTATCGAATGCAGACGCAACATGAATATCGTACAGTCAAACTACGGAGCAAGGAATATGTTACTCCGAATCATACCTGCTGAATCCAATGAGAGTATCTTCAGTTTAAATGGACTTCTGACACATCTGCAAGAGACAAACCACGTCACAGAACATACCACAAGAGATGTACGGATGGCACTGAGTTACATCATTCCTCATATACATTTACAATTAGCACAAAGTCTGGCATGTGTCGAAATTAGACGTAGATGTAGTACTACTAACGATCCGCTTCCACTGGACATTATCCTGAACATACTAGAAAGTGTTCCCGCTAGTCGTATTTCTGCACGACTATCGTTAGCAACATGTTATCTTCAGTTTGGAATGCTTGAAGCATGTGAACAACTTTTATTGGCAGCTGAGATGCGCTTTAAACAGCATGTAGGTTCAATGTGCTGCTGCTACTTTACCCCAAGTTATAGGGATATTGATCATGTGATAAAACGTATAATTGATTGTCATAACATCACTACCAAAGAATTTGTAGAACAATGTACAACAGGCTGCTTGGTGTTTCTGCAGGCACAAGCTAACATTGTCCACCCTGCTTTACAGTATGAAATGTACCGTTATGTGTATACAGCAGTTGGATCTAGAAACGGAGTCATGGATTTTTGGTTTGAATTTGTCGTAGTGGATCCGAAGGTTTACCTATTCTTTCTACAATACATATTTTGTACCAAGACAAATACACCAGGCAACGGAAGGAGAATTGTTGAAACAATAATTCGACATGTTATCAAAGAGGACAATTATATTTCACATAGGGAAACTGCCTGTAACTTGTTGGGATGGATGCTGATACAAGAACACCGGGCAATAGAAGCGTTCGAATGTTTTTGTCTGTCTTGGAGAATCAGACCATTCCACAATGCAGCAAAGTGGCACATAGTCCTGCTTTTGAATGATCTATTGAGATATAACAATGCCACAAAGTAATATATAGAGTTACGGAGGTCTTAAAATAATTCATAGATTTTCGAAAATATGGTTGAAATGTTCTCTGACAGATAAGTAAGAATAGAAACTAAGGTATCGTTGTAAATAAATACGAAACATAAACTGCTATTACTAAATTGAAGTTGGTATTGTAATGGTTTTGATTCAAATTAAATGCTTGGACGGAGCACAAGATATAAACAGTGGTTGTATGTAAATGTTTGGACGGACAACAAGATATCAACTGTGGTTGTATGTACATATTTGGACGTAGCACAATATATAAATAGTGGGTGTATGTACATATTTGGACGTAGCGCAATATATGAACATTGGTTGTATGTAAATGCTTGGAAGCCTTGGACGGAGCCCAATATATAAACAGTTGTTTGCAAATATTTGGTTAATGTTAATTTAAGTTAATGTTTGAACGGAACACACGGTATATATTGTGGTTGTATATAAATGTTAGGACAGAGCACACGATATAAACTGTGGATGTATGTAAATGTTTGGACTGAACACACGGTATAAACTGTGGTTGAATGTAAATGTTTGGACAGAACACACCATATAAACTGTGTATGTATGTAAATGTTTGGACTGAACACACGGTATAAACTGTGGTTGTATGTAAATGTTTGGACAGGGCACACCGTATAAACTGTGTTTGTATGTAAATGACTGATGGATTGCACGGTATAAACTTTAGTTGTATCCAAATGATGCACTGATTTAATATACAGTTCGCGATAACTCGAAAGAGACCCATATATTGTTTCGAGTTATCGACGTGTTCGAGTGAACGCTGGATGTTGTCGAAATATATTTATTAGGGATGGCAACGAATACCAACATTAGTATTCGAATATCTGATCACAATGTATACGAATATTCGGCCACAAAGTATTCAAATATTCGACCCATTTGTGCATGCTTCGCCAGCAAAGAGTTTATAAATGCGTTATTTGCTGTAAAGTTATCTTGCTGTGTGTTTTTTTTTCAAACCCAGTACTCAAGTATAGATTTCCGTTTAACCCGTGAATTCGAACATATAATGTTAGTGAAAAATACGTCAGTAAAGTGCTCAGAACTAATAGATCACTTGTTTAAGGTTATGTTTATGAACTATGTAGTTCTAATTACCATGTATACAACTGAAATACTGTTGAAAATGACATGAATTGTTCCCAATTTTCAAATATTTATGAAAAAGGAGCTTCATATAAATATTTCTCAAAACGTTCCAGGTTTACAGTATAGCAGTACTAGTACGTATACACCAAACAGTAAGAAACGGTAGACATTTTAGAATTGATCTACGTTACTGTATAAATGTTTACAGCATAGCAGAACGTTTACACCAAACTGTAAGGAAAGGTCGACATTTTAAAATGTTCTACGTTACTGTATAAATGTGTACAGTATAGCAGTACGTATACACTAAACAGCAAGGAACGGTAGACATTTTAAAATTGATCTACGTTACTGTATAAATGTTTACAGCATAGCAGAACGTTTACACCAAACAGTTAGGAACGGTCGACATTTCAAAATGTTCTACGTTACTGTATAAATGTGTACAGTATAGCAGTACGTATACACTAAACAGCAAGGAACGGTAGACATTTTAAAATGTTTTACGTTACTGTTTACATGTTTACAGTATAGCAGTACGTATATACCAAACAGCAAGGATCGGTAGACATTTCAAAATGTTCTACGTTACTGTATAAAATGTATATACAGCTACCAACAATATTCACAAAACATTTCCAATGTAATGAAAACATTCATGCACAAAAAGCGTTGGATTTTATTCCACTTAATATTGTAATTTCTTATCGGTCTATTATAGTCATACGGATTAATTCACTTTATATTCCTGCTATTGCCAACAACTCATAATCCTAGAATACACTGTCGAAATGTCCTCAATTTAAACCGATACTTTATCACCTTTTGACACCGTTGTCAATAATGAGGTTTCTTCAAACAATGCAGATTCAGGTTAGGTAGCTCAGAACGAGCTGTCTCACCTGGAAAATGCATTGTTTGAATTTTAGTTACGTAGATAGTCCAGAACTCTTTATACATGAAAAACGTCATCAGAATTTGAACTCGGAATAGCTTTTGTTTTAAAGACATTCGGCACTGAAAGAGTTAGAACGATACAAACACATTCGAATATCAACATTCGGGTAGGTAGCAAGAACTCAAAATACCTAATGTGCTTCTTTCATAACGCATTTAAACTAACAGAGCGCGATAGAATATCGAATTTGTTGCCACATAGCACCATGCATTGCGAGGAAACAATTTTCAAATTTCGTTTATCCACAGGTTCCCTCGTTGTCAATACAAAACCAATATATCTGTGGCTTCCCACAGCTTGAAGAATCTAACTGTCAGCTGTCAGATATCAAATTGCGGCGCAAATTTCATTTCACGTCATAACGTCGATGGTTCTGTGGGTTTAACTGTGGGTGCGTTTATGTGTTTATATTGTATATTGAATACGACGCAACCTTATTTTTTTGGCCGAGATCCCGATAGCTCAGTCGGGCTTGTCAATCGAGGGGTTGTGAGTTCGAATCCCAGCCTGGCCAACATTCTTTCCAACGTTTGACAAAAGTCACTTTGACAAGAGTCATTCCAATGGGCTGACTGTCTAATTTGAAAAGCAGCCAGTTGTTTGGAAATAATATTGTATGTATTACTGGTGTGAGATAGCCAGGAAACACATGAGTGGATGAACTGGCCGCCGTGATATGACTGAAAAAAATGTTGAAAACGGCGTAAAACGTTAAACACCAATAGATGAATGAAAAGAAAAATGCCAGCTCTATTGCGTAACCGTTTTCTATCCTCAGGGAGTGCATTGTTACTGCCCTATGATTTCTGGTAATAAGATTTACGAGATATTTTCAAGACGTTTTCCTCTGAATGATACACTATTGCACGATTTATGAGAGCAATACAGTTTTATTTAACAAGGGAATGCGTATTTATATTCCCGAAACAAATAATTCCACCTTTAAATCACATACAAATAATTCAACCCTTAAATCACATACAAATAATTCAATCTTTAAATCACATACAAATAATTCAATCTTTAAATCACATACAAATAATTCAACCTTTAAATCACATACAAATAATTCAACCTTTAAATAGCATACAAATAGTTCAACCTTTAAATCACATACAACTTATACTACAATAATAACTTTATTTTCTACCTTGAAGGACATTTACCTCAATAATTACAACTAGTAGTACAAATAGCATGGACTCTACAAAAGGACAATCTCCGCAAAGACCCTCTAAACAAAATAATTGCAATCAATTAATTGCAATCATAACGTTAAATAGTTATTTAGTCCTTACGATGATATCCTGGTAGGCAATAACTATTAGCTTCTGTCGAATAATCTTGGATTAATTTGATTGGTGGGTTAGGTTGGCCATATTCAACATTATTTCAGTTATATCACGTCGACAGTTCACTTATTCATGGTTCCTGGGTAAAAAAAACAGTACTAGGCTAGGAAATTTGGCTCGCACAATGGCACTCCATCATGACCGCAACTGGGAATCGAACCGGGGACGCCTGGTTCCAAACCTCCGACGATAACCACTCGGCCACGGCTGATTTCTGGTGTGTCGGTACAGCGAAACATCAGAACATTGCTGATTATCGAGAGCTTCCAAAACAAATGCCGATTTAATGTCCTAGTACATTTGATGGTCCTACATGTCCAGGTCACTGGCTGCAACTGACCTTCAGCCAGTTTGTCCATTGCGTGTCTTAAGTCCCAGCACCTTCTAGTGTTCGCTAGTCCGTTGCGTGACACAAGTTATAGTACATTGAAGATGCGCAGCTTAAGACTGTCCGCTAGTCCTTTGCATGACTCAAGCCCCTCAAGTTTCCGCTATTTCATTGCCTGATTCAAGCCCCAGCACATTGGACATATCGCCAGTCCATTGCGTTACTCCAGCCCCAGAACATTGGACATATCGCCAGTCCATTGCGTTACTCCAGCCCCAGAACATTGACCTTTCCGCTAGTCCATTGCGTTACTCCAGCCCCAGAACATTGACCTTTCCGCTAGTCCATTGCCTGATTCAAGCCCCAGCACCTTGGACATATCGCCAATCCATTGCGTTACTCCAGCCCCAGAACATTGACCTTTCCGCTAGTCCATTGCGTTACTCCAGCCCCAGAACATTGACCTTTCCGCTAGTCCATTGCCTGATTCAAGCCCCAGAACATTGGACATATCGTCAATCCATTGCGTTACTCCAGCCCTAGAACATTGACCTTTCCGCTAGTCCATTGCGTTACTCCAGCCCCAGAACATTGACCTTTCCGCTAGTCCATTGCCTGATTCAAGCCCCAGCACCTTGGACATATCGCCAATCCATTGCGTTACTCCAGCCCCAGAACCTTGACCTTTCCGCAAGTTCATTGCTTAACTCGAGCCGAAAGACCGTGTAACTAGCGATAGTCCATTGTGTGGCTTAAGATCCATTTTTCTTCCATTGTTTTGTCGAGATGTTTACAATATCGTCTGCAGCAGATTTGTTTTGTATGTGGGGAAGGTTTAAGTCGCTGCCAGGTAGGTTTTGATGAAAGTAACAAAAGACTGTATAATACGTAGATACTGTAGGATATGTTGATAGTGTCAGAATTCCCCCTTTCTTCTGACAAATAGTCATTTCATGAGAATTACTTCGTCTCTTTAGACTTCTGTTGCAATTACCTGACGTTTCCCTTGCATTCAAACACTTTCTATGAATCGTTATTCCCCCGTTATTGGAAACAAGACAATAAGCGATATTTTGTGTTTTTATTGCGGCCGTCGCGAAATGAATGGGCGAGCGCCGGAAATCCAATTTGAAATTATATCTATACCTTGTGATAGAATGTTAATTAAATTCGAGGGGATTATATTTTGTTTTGCAGTAAAGTCTAATTCTTAAGATAAGAAGTCCAATAGCTGGTGTACTGTACATGATTTACAGTCCCTCGATTTATTGAGGAAAGAAGGATGACATTAACTGCAACACCCTCCCGGTTTTCTTTAGATGAAGCAGTTTTATTTTATTGTTTTCTTCCATTTTACGTTTTGTATCCAAAGTGACTTATCCAATTATCATATCTTCAGAATCGGCGTTCAGGGTTGTGGGATTAGTATTCCTACTGAAACGCTGGTAATAACCCTTTCCCTCATACGACAATTCTGCAGCAGACGACTTTGAACATGTGTTTTAAAAATATGGAAAAGCTCTATAATTGAATGGATAACCTATGACTAAAAGTGGAAAACATTGTGGCAAAAGGAAAAATTGCTCGTTATGAGCAATTTCTCCTTTTGTCACTATGTTTTCAAAAAGCCGTCTGCTGCAGAGGCGTCAGAAAGCGTCTATATGAGGTAAAGGTTTAAGATGAAAGTACCAGTAGTACGGTTAACCCAGGAAATGACGTGATATAACTGACCAAATGTTGAAGGCGGCGTAGAACATATTAATATTGGCCCGAGTAGACAATACTAAAACCTGTATCGCTGTTGCAACATAAACTTCCGTTTATCATTTACCATGTATAGCTTTTAAGACAGAATAAAGAAACAAATTATACACATTTCTATATTCTTAATAATTTACACATAAAATATAATTTATGATTGGCGTGTGAGCTACTCCCAACATTTTGAATGACGTAATTCATATTTCAACGACGTCACATCATATTTCATTGGCTTACTTACTATTACCATAGTTGGTACTGTTTTTGACTTTGTCGAATACGGAACTTTTAATCCGTCGTGTTTGAACTGCGCATGACCATCTGCATGTATTTGCGCCGGAAAATATTCAGGTATAAAATTCAATTATTGTGATGGAGAAATATATTATAGTTATATCTTTTAAACTCTCACCATCTCTATTTTCTACATATTTTCAAGCATACTTGTAAATCTGACGTCCCGTTTAATTATTCATCACAGATTGAAAGACATCGAACAGTCATTAGTAGAAACAAATTACAATGTAAATTAACGAAGTTCCAGTGGTATTTCGTGACGAAATTGCATGATAATAATACTGCTCGTAAATATTTTATGAATGGATACTAGAAAAATTCAATTGGACCTGAGAATACCCTATACCATTTTCTCATGCACTGACTCTTTCAATCTGGTTGAGTGTTTATGTTTACATGGATATTAAGAACCAGCCTTTATATAGTGTGTTTCTGTAAGTGTTTTACGGCGCTCTCAACAATTTCTCAGTTATATCACGGAGTTTCCATGTTACCAGTTCTATTGTTCCATTTATTCTGACACCAGCCAGTCAGTCGTAATGCTTACCCGGCTATTCTGAGCGCCATGTCGGTCAGTTAATACTAACAATTTTAAAAGATTTGGTTTGACCTGCTCGGGGATCGAAACCGCGACCTACCGAACCCGAGGCGGACGCTTTACCATAAAACCTCTAAGAACAATGTGTGTCCGGGTCATAGTTGGTATTTCGTTTATATCCGCATTGGTTGGTCTAGCTCTGATCTGTTCGTAATTTAGTCATCGAGGGTTGAGCAAATAATTCTGACAAAAACTATCAAGCAAAATCAAACTGCATGGATGTTCATGCACTTCTTTATCTACACTTGTCATAAATATTCTCCCAGGCCGAGTATCGTATAGTCCTGTTCTTTTATATTACAGGGCTAATATAACAAGGTTAGAGCATACTCCTATGACGAGTATCGTAGAGTCCTGTTCTTTTATATTACAAGGCTAATATAACAAGGTTAGAACATACTCCCAGGCCGAGTATCGTAGAGTCCTGTTCTGTTATATTACAAGGCTAATATAACAAGGTTAGAACGTACTCCCAGGCCGAGTATCGTATAGTCCTGTTCTTTTATATTACAAGGCTAATATAACAAGGTTAGAGCGTATTCCCAGGCCGAGTATCGTATAGTCCTGTTCTTTTATAGTACAGGGCTAATCTAACAAGGTTAGAACGTACTCCCAGGCCGAGTATCGTATATATAGTCCTGTTCTTTTATATTACAAGGCTAATATAACAAGGTTAGAGCGTACTCCCAGGCCGAGTATCGTATAGTCCTGTTCTTTTATATTACAAGGCTAATATAACAAGGTTAGAACGTACTCCCAGGCCGAGTATCGTATAGTCCTGTTCTGTTATATTACAGGGCTAATATAACAAGGTTAGAGTGTACTCCCAGGCCGAGTATCGTATAGTCCTGTTCTTTTATATTACAAGGCTAATATAACAAGGTTAGAGCGTATTCCCAGGCCGAGTATCGTATAGTCCTGTTCTGTTATATAACAAGGCTAATATAAAAAGATTAGAGCGTACTCCCAGGCCGAGGATCGTATAGTCCTGTTCTTTTATATTACAGGTCTAATATAACAAGGTTAGAGCGTACTCCCAGGCCGAGTATCGTATAGTCCTGTTCTGTTATATTACAGGGCTAATATAACAAGGTTAGAACGTACTCCCAGGCCGAGTATCGTATAGTCCTGTTCTTTTTATATTACAAGGCTAATATGACAAGGTTAGAGCGTACTCCCAGGCCGAGTATCGTATAGTCCTGTTCTGTTATATTACAGGGCTAATATAACAAGGTTAGAGCGTACTCCTAGGCCGAGTATCGTATAGTCCTGTTCTGTTATATTACAGGGCTTATATAACCAGGTTAGAGCGTACTCCCAGGCCGAGTATCGTATAGTCCTGTTCTTTTATATTACAAGGCTAATATAACAAGGTTAGAACGTACTCCCAGGCCGAGTATCGTATAGTCCTGTTCTGTTATATTACAGGGCTAATATGACAAGGTTAGAACGTACTCCCAGGCCGAGTATCGTATAGTCCTGTTCTTTTATATTACAGGGCTAATATAACACGGTTAGAACGTACTCCCAGGCCGAGTATCGTATAGTCCTGTTCTTTTATATTACAAGGCTAATATAACAAGGTTAGAACGTACTCCCAGGCCGAGTATCGTATAGTCCTGTTCTTTTATAGTACAGGGCTAATATAACAAGGTTAGAACGTACTCCCAGGCCGAGTATCGTATAGTCCTGTTCTTTTATATTACAGGGCTAATATAACAAGGTTAGAGCATACTCCCAGGCCGAGTACCGTATAGTCCTGTTCTGTTATATTACAGGGCTAATATAACAAGGTTAGAGCGTACTCCCAGGCCGAGTATCGTATAGTCCTGTTATTTTATATTACAAGGCTAATATAACAAGGTTAGAACGTACTCCCAGGCCGAGTATCGTATAGTCCTGTTCTTTTATATTACAGGGCTAATATAACAAGGTTAGAGCGTACTCCCAGGCCGAGTATCGTAGACTCCTGTTCTTTTATAGTACAGGGCTAATATAACAAGGTAAGAGCGTACTCCTAGGCCGAGTATCGTAGAGTCATGTTCTGTTATATTACAAGGCTAATATAACAAGGTTAGAGCGTACTCCCAGGCCGAGTATCGTAGACTCCTGTTCTTTTATATTACAGGGCTAATATAACAAGGTTAGAGCGTACTCCCAGGCCGAGTATCGTATAGTCCTGTTCTTTTATACAAGGCTAATATAACAAGGTTAGAGCGTACTCCCAGGCCGAGTATCGTAGACTCCTGTTCTTTTATAGTACAGGGCTAATATAACAAGGTTAGAGCGTGCTCCCAGGCCGAGTATCGTATAGTCCTGTTATTTCATACAAGGCTAATATAACAAGGTTAGAGCGTACCCCCAGGCCGAGTATCGTAGACTCCTGTTCTTTTATAGTACATGGCTAATATAACAAGGTTAGAGCATACTCCATGGAGATGGGAGCCCAAGGTTCGATCCCCGGTCGCTCACCATGGTAGTAATGGCTTCCTACCTTGGTGTTCAGGGTGGCGGGGATATCATTACGACTGGCGCATCGGTGTTAGGATACATAGTACCGGAAGTACTGGTAATTTACCTAGTAAATGCCTTGATTTAACTGAGATACTGTCGTAGAATTCATTCAAACACAAGTCATATTAATACATCTTCTCTGTATTTGCTCTTCTATATACAATTAATTTCCATTGCCGTAAAGAGCATTACAAATAGCTACCAGACTACTAGTGATAAAACAGGCCCAAATACATTTTCTGATTTGTATACATGTATAGTGTCAGTTGAACTGTTTGTAACTATTATACTATAATAACAACTCATTTTGTTAAGAAAAACGTATGGCGAGAATGATTTCGGGCCAGTGAATGGCAAGGCGAGTTTTGATGTTGGGTGGGCAATATGTTAAGCTATTTGTATTACTTCCATCGAAAAATGTACGCGGTTTTAAAAATAATTTACGTATGCCGTTAAACTCTACTTTAAATCACATTTGCGAACAATCAAGACCAGGAACCAACATGTACTTTCGATAATCTTGTAGCATAAACTGCTGACTTAATTCGTAAGATTTTGTTCGTTTGTTTGTATGGTGTTTTATGCCATTTTCCAAAAAGTTTCATTTTTTTTCACGGCTTATCCTGACTCCAGCGGGTATTAAAGTCGTTCTGCTAACCCAAAAACCCGTAGAGCCAAGGAGGACGAGCCAGTACTACCATTGTTAATGTATTCGTATGACGAGGCCGAGGAGAAAATCCGCAACCTCCCGCAACCAAGGCGATCGCTCAACCACTCAACCCAAGACATTCGCAACTTAATGGTGGTGATACTGGGCTCATAAATTCATTGGCATATAATTATTCGTTTGGAGTTAACCTGCCCCGGTATAGAACCAGGAATCAGCCAATAATGGCGGGGCCTTTGGACATGGTGTAGCTAGCCAAACGGCGATAGAGACATCCATTATGTGGGCCAACCAATTTAAAACCTTTAAAACTCCGACAGTACGAAAGAAGTTTGCTTCATTATTAATAACATCAAGTTGTATTAGTCCGCTGTAGAGTTTACGAAAATTAATTGCATATATACTAATTTACTTCATTTGCGATAGCGATATATAAGATGCGGTGCCCAATCATGTCGCCATTGTTGGTTCTTGCCAGACGTACTAATTTACTATATATGCGATAGCGATATATAAGGTGAGGTACCCAATCAAGTCGCCATTGTTGGTTCTTGCCAGACGTACTCATTTACAATATACGATAGCGATATATAAGGTGAGGTGGCCAATCTAGTCGCCATCGTTGATTCATGCCAGACGTACTAATTCACTATATGCGATAGCGATATATAAGGTGAGGTACCCAATCAAGTCGCCATTGTTGGTTCTTGCCAGACGTACTCATTTACAATATACGATAGCGATATATAAGTTGAGGTGCCCAATCAAGTCGCCATTGTTGATTCATGCCAGACGTACTAATTCACTATATGCGATAGCGATATATAAGGGGATGTGACCAATCTAGTCGCCATTGTTGGTTCTTGATAGACGTACTAATTTACTATATATGCGATAACGATATATACGGTGAGGTGCCCATTCTAGTCCCCATTGTTGATTCATACCAGACGAACTAATTTACTTACTCGGACAATCTCTACATGTACTTTGGGATAACTATCAATGGGTCGAGTTATATCATACTTGCAAGCAGAACTGTGCTATTTTTCTTTACTTGATTTTATAACTAGCTTTGAAAAATAAACATTGAAGAATACGCGAACTAAGAATCTATCATACATGACTTTAGTACAAATCAAGACATTCGATTTAGTCGACAACTGAATGTGATTTCCGGGTCCCGCGCTATTTAGTTTTATCCCAAGAAAGCTGTGATTGATTCATTTGGTTTTAACGCCATTTTCACTTATTTTAAATTATAACACGGCGGCCAGGTCCAACACTCGTGGTTTTTATCGGGACTTCTTACTCCTATGTACAACAACACAGCTTTGTCAAAGCAACTGGCTGCTTCTCCGCATATACTGTAAACCTTGTGAGGGAAGCGAATGGCGCTAGTTGCAACTGACCTTTGTTAAACGACTGAGAGAAAGTTGGCCGAATTTGGTGTTTTAACTCACAAACTCAGGATTGAGCGACTGAGCTACCGGAGCTCTGCTCGAATCAACTGTATACAGCTCTATACATTATTCAATCGGGGTAAATTATTCGTGTACATGGTAAAAGATCGTGTGATGTGCAATGAAAAAACTGTTATCAGATATGTCAAATAATTTGTAAAACTAAGGTTGCAAACCTGTTTCCGACCTGTCAAATTTCACCGTTATTATCATGATTTTAAGTCTGGTATTCGTAAACCGAGCGTTTGCGGATACATCATTGTGACCAGTATTTAGGGTGACCATCTAGCTACATGCTGACACATTGCGTTTCATTCAAATAGAGGATATTTGTTTGTTTCAGTGAAAGATCGATTTTTATTTCATGGAGTGCAGAAAAAAAAGAAAGAAATTCTCACGGGTGGCTTTGCCACGAGTGAGAATAGTAATTCTTTTTCTTCACGAGATGAAATAAAAATCGATCTTTCACTGAAACAAACATTTCTTTTTTATTATAGGCCATAAAAGGTCTTTTTACCATTTATTGTATATTTTATCCCGTACAGTGCCTCTAGATTTTCCCTGTTGTGAGCCCAACGGTTTTTAGCGCAGTTTGTATTACTTCCTGGAAAAAATAGTCCACTATTTTTTGTGGAGATTAACGTGAAAATAATTTGAAGATTTGCATAAAGTTATCATTTTAATTTACATTTTATTATTTAGAGGCATATTATCTAATAAAATATATAAGTAAACTCTATAATTAAAAACAAACAAAAAATCAGGAAAAAATAGTTCCGGCAAAAAATGATAATTTCAATGTTTGAAAAGTGGTAATTACAATGTTTGAAAATGGTAATTTCACTGTTTGAAAAAGTGGATTACCAGTTTCTGATTCACTGAGATATCTTTATAAACCATCGATAGGCATAAAATAAATCGACGTAATCTGTTTGTGTTAAAGACTAAACTGCATACATGTGTCAAATCTTGCTGACGAGGAAGTTTTAAGCACTTGCCGATATATATGTACGTCTGATGTGCATAGAAAATCTGTTATCAGATATGCAGTCCCTCTGATGAATGTAGAACATGTCGTAAGTAGACAGATTCAATCAATTATTCAAGTCTACCCTAACCCTCTCGAGTAACGATTTGCGTGATGAAAAGAATTCTTATTCGCGGGATTAATGTCACTTTGACATTTAATGGCAGTCTGAACATCTCAGCTGTGTTGCGAAATACTAGATCTACGTCGATTTTTGTTTTGTTTTAATTTAGTTTTACGCCGTTTTCAACATTATTAGCCGAGCCCCGGTAGCTCAGTCGGTAGCGACGCGGGCTGTCACTCCAGGGGTTGTGAGTTCGAATCCAGGCTCGGCCAACTTTCTTTCTGACGATTGACAAAATGCAATGCGACATGCGTCATTCGTCTTCCACCAATGGGCTAAGTCTATGTGGAAAAGCAGCCAGTTGATTGGGAAGATTGTTGTGTGGAGTACTGGTGTGAGAAAACCAGGAAATGCATGAGTATGTGAACTGGCCGCCGTGATATAACTGAGAAATTGTTAAAAACGGCGTTAAACCCCAATTAATCAATCAATCAATTCAACATAATTATAATTATATCACGGCGACTGTTCATTTATCCATGATCCCTGAATAAACAAACCAGTAGTAGGTTAGGAAATGTGCCTTGCCAAAGAGCAATTCACACAGACCGCCGTGCGTCAGAGTACTATCCTTTATTTAAGAACGGTCGCTATTCCGTTTCATGACAACGGCATTTTAAAAATGTATATCCCTTATCCGTTATATTGGGGATCGAACCCATGACGCCCAGGACTTGAAACCGGGCGTCCCAGGTTCGATCCCCAGTCGTCGCGCTGTGGTCATGGTGTTGTGCTCTATGACAAGGCACTTTTCCTAGTCTAGTACTGATTTGTTTACCCAGGGATCATGAATAAGTGAACTGTCGCCGTGATATATCTGACGTTATGTTGAAAACGGCGTAGAACCCCAATAAAACCAAATCATTATTCCGTTGCACATGCCACCGTTAGTGTAGTATGGTATGTGCGACATTATCTTTCAATTCCAACTATAATGCAGACCGACACCAGCATGCTGGTTCATTAGTGTAAACTTATTTATGTTACATTAATTGCGAAACAAGCTGTCAGCTTACATTAATCACGCTCGACCATTGCTTCCTGGTCACGCCGATTGTGGGAAAAAATACTTAAGGCAGAACCTACTCATCACAAAATTCGAACCCGGAACCTTAAGCATGAAAAGCCAACGCTTTACGACATACTATTATATCAATAAGAAAACAAACATTAATGTGCTAAACATGTAAAGAATCAGCGCTGATTAAACCGGTTAAAAAGTAGAACATGTGTTAAATATGAATTAAAGGGGACGTAACTATGGTGTACCTTAACCCTTTCCCTTATACAGACGCTTTCTGACGTTTCATGACAACGGAATCTTTAAAATGTATATCCCTTACCCCTTATATTGGGATCGAACCATGACGCCCAGGATTTGAAACCGGGCGTCCCAGGTTCGATCCCCAGCCATTGCGCTGTGATGATGGTGTTGTGCTCTATGACAAGGGACTTTTCCTAGTCTAGTACTGATTTGTTTACCCAGGGATCATGAATAAGTGAACTGTCGCCGTGATATATCTAACGTTATGTTGAAAACGGCGTAGAACCCCAATAAAACCAAATCATTATTCCGTTGCACATGCCACCGTTAGTGTAGTATGGTATGTGCGACATTATCTTTCAATTCCAACTATAATGCAGACCGACACCAGCATGCTGGTTCATTAGTGTAAACTTATTTATGTTACATTAATTGCGAAACAAGCTGTCAGCTTACATTAATCACGCTCGACCATTGCTTCCTGGTCACGCCGATTGTGGGAAAAAATACTTAAGGCAGAACCTACTCATCACAAAATTCGAACCCGGAACCTTAAGCATGAAAGGCCAACGCTTTACGACATACTATTATATCAATAAGAAAACAAACATTAATGTGCTAAACTTGTAAAGAATCAGCGCTGATTAAACCGGTTAAAAAGTAGAACATATGTTATATATAAATTAAAGGGGACGTAACTATGGTGTACCTTAACCCTTTCCCTCATATAGACGCTATCTGACGCCTCTGCAGCAGACGGCGTTTTGAAAACATAGTGACAAAAGAAGAAGTTGCACAAAACGTGTAATTTCTCCTTTTGTCACAATGTTTTCCACTTTTTGTCATAGGTTATCCATTCAATTATGGAGATTTTCTATATTTTGACAAAATACATTCAAAGTCGTCTGCTGCAGAATTGCCGTATGAGGGAAAGGGTTAAGCAATCATATAACATTTAGCATCTCCCTTTGGTTGTTATAATTAACATACATGTAGTTCTAATTAAATTCTTCCAACCATGACTTCGGACGGACGGACGGACGGACGACCACAAAACAATAAAACCATCAACATTTAGCGGGCGATAACAAACATTAATTGGAACGAATTGTTTTATTGGGGTTAACGCCGTTTTCAACATTATTTCAGTTATATCAGAGCGAGAGTTCACATATTCATGATCACTGGGTAAACTAACCAGTACTGTGCTAGGAAATGTGCTTTGCCCATGGGACACTACTCAATGACCGTCTTGCCGCGACTGGAGATCGAACACGGGACAGCCAGTTCCAAATTCCCGACACTAACCACTTATTGGAACGAACGGCAAACGAATTACATGTACCTTCCTGTAAAAACAGGAGTCATGTATCCGTTGCGTACAAGGACGTTAGCTTTATTATCCGTATACAAACTATGTAACTAATATCTATGTCCTCGATAATCGTTCATGGCTCCTGGATTATTGTTTCTGCGACAAAACGCACGGAACTTTATTGACCATCCACAGCATCTAGTGAAATATGACCGAGGTAATCATTTTTATGAGAGACAATACAATTTATATTGCCAGGTTAATATGGCAGTAACAATAAAGCATCCTATTTCTAGATTTACAGAACCTCGCGTTCCACAGAAAGATGTGTTCATCATAGAATAATTGATTGATTGATTGGGGTTTTACGCCGTTTTTAACAATTTCTCAGTTATATCACGGCGGCCAGTTCACCTACTCATACATTTCCTGGTTTTCTCACACCAATACTCCACACAACAATCTTCCCAAGCAACTGGCTGCTTTTCCACATAGACTTAGCCCATTGGTGGAAGACGAATGACGCAAGTCGCATTGACTTTTGTCGATCGTCGGAAAGAAAGTTGGCCGAGCCGGGGTTCGAACGCACAACCCCTGGATTTACAGCACGCGTCGCTACCGACTGAGCTACCGGGGCTCGGCATCATAGAATAAGTTTACCATTGAAACACATGAACAGAAAATTAGATATAATGATATAATGAACGTGTCTGACAACATGTGTACAAGGGTAGAACGTATTTGGAATGGGCCTTCAATCCATTCCCATATATGACAATTAAGCCGCCGTGATATAACTGAGAAATTGTTAAATCCCAATCAATCAATCAATCAATATGACAAGTATGCAGCAGACGAATATATGGCAAAACCCTTAACCCTTTCCCTCATACGACAATTCTGCAGCAGACGACTTTGAACATATTTTGTCAAAAAAATAGAAAATCTCTATAATTGAATGGATAACATATGACTTAAAGTGGAAAACATTGTGGCAAAAGGAGAAATTGCTCGTTTTGAGCAATTTCGTCTTTTGTCACTATGTTTTCAAAAATCCCTCTGCTGCAGAGACGTCAGAAAGCGTCTATATGAGGGAAAGGGTTAAAAGAAAATATACTGTTAGTGGAGAGTTGAATACAACAAATCTGCAGCAGACGACTTTGAAAACATCTGTGCAATAGTATGAACAATGCCCATTAATGAGTTTGTTTATTACATAGAGTTAAAAACATTGTGGCAAATGGTGAAATTGCTCATCATGATCAATTTTACCTTTGCCAGAATGTTTTCAAAAGTCGGATGCTGCAGAGACGTCAGAAAGCGTCTATATGTGAGAAAGGGTTTCTGACGCCTCTGAAGCAGACGTCTTTTTGAAAACATTTTAGTCATTTTTTCCACTTTTAGTCATAGGTTATCCATTCAATTAAAGAGATTTTCTATTTGTTTGACAAAATATGTTCAAAGTCGTCTGCTGCAGAATTGTTGTATGAGGGAAAGGGTTAAGTGAAAATATATTTATAGTAGAGAGTTGAAATAAAGCGTGGCAAAAGTTATCTGTGTAAAGAAATTGAGTGGGAATGGGTTAAGGTAATATCGGAGCTTCCGATCAGTAAACCATGAACACTAAGCAGACTTATCTAATATCTCAAGTTGGCCATTTTCCATCTGTAGACGCACGTTGACACATCTTGCAGCAGATGTGTTTCGAAAACATAGTGACAAAATAACACATTGTTCATAATGAGCAATTTCTCCCTTTGCCAAACTGTGTTAAGCTACATTCAATAATTATGCATTCATTTAAATAGATTTCCCATAATTTTGTCTGTCATCTAACACAGATTTTTGAATGTGGGAAATGGTTAACCCTTTCCCTCATACGACAATTCTGCAGCAGACGACTTTGATCATATTTTGTCAAAAAAATGAAAAAGTGTGGCAAAAGTAGAAATTGCTCGTTTTGAGCAATTTCTTCTTTTGTCACTATGTTTTCAAAAAACCGTCTGCTGCAGAGGCGTCAGAAAGCGTCTATATGATAGAAAGGGTTAACAGGTGTTGCCCACATCATTACCAACACATATGGAAGACTTGGATTCCTGGCTTCCGCTAGATGGGTCATGTGACTTTCCGATGAGATTATCACGGCTGATACTCAATCTGCTCGGGTTTGTTTTAAAATGATTCGAGTATGAAACAAGTTCTCACAACTCACATCAGGTATCCGATTTCGATATACTCCCGAAATGTGTGTGGGAATGTACCAAAATGTGACTCCTTTCACAAGGGAATTAAGAGCGGGACTCTTTACCGAGGTCGGCGCTCTACATCTAAGCCACTGTTTCCAACAAAGTGTCCAGAATTAGGATATAGGTACAAATACTTCTTAAACAAACTAAGCGTCAAGCGACGTGGCTAGAGTGGTTTGCTTTTTACAAGAAAGTAAGCATCGTATAGTTGGCGCATGGATGGATGACCAGAAGAGAGAGACCCGGTTTATATGTTTTAGTATTTTACACCGTTTCCAACAATGTTTCAGTTACATCGAGGCGTTTACGGCGTAAGTTAACAATATTACTGGTTAAGTTATCTTGACACTATCGAGTCGTAATGCTTACCCCACAATTCTGATGGAAAATTATTATTTCAGGTGTTTGGTATGGCCTGACCGGGGATCGAACCCGCGATCTCCCGCACCTGAGGCTGACACTCTATCTTTTCACCACATAGATGGGAAGAGACCCGACCCGGAACACGTAACAAGAGTCTATGGCAACCCTGTATGTTTTGTTATGTACCGTCTCCTATCATATTTGTCAGGGTATCAAGGAAATTATGTTCAACAACGTATGATTACCTCATTTAACTATATCAGCACCAATGACAATATTGGGGGTTTTGGCAAACAATAAAACGGGAAAAGGAGGAACGAGCTAACTCACCTGAACTCAGTATTGTTTGCCGTTTAGTTATTGAAATATTCCAAAACTCTTATTACATTAGCAATGAAGACTTCCGATTCTGAACACGGAAGAGTCTACTTTAAACATTTCGGCGCTGAAAGAGTTTAATTAAACAAAAACCGGATATTTCGAAACGTCGGTTCATGTATTGCCATTATAAACACTTAGCTTATAACTAATATATATATATAATACAATACAGTGACCTTTTTTAAGGAACCCAGAAAGTTACAAAGAGTTATCGACGAATTTGAATGATAACTGGAATTGATCTAAAACAAATGTAGAGTCAACGTTGTAAATCATTTAAACCTAGGTGTTTATTAAGAAAAGCTAGCCAGTGATGCAAATTATTTCTAGAAAACAGTGTCTGCTGCAGAGGCGTCAAAAAGCGTCTTATATGTGGAAAAGGGTTAAACAAATTCTGAAGTGTTTCAATATTATCAGTTTATCACGACATTTCCTGAGCTTATGTATAAGCAGTTCTGCGTGTAAGCTTAACCCTTTCCCTCATATAGACGCTTTCTGACGCCTCTGCAGCAGACAACTTTTTGAAAACATAGTGACAAAAGAAGGAATTGCACAAAACGTGCAATTTCTCCTTTTTGCCACAATGTTTTCCTTTTTTTGTCATAGGTTATCCATTCAATTATGGAGATTTTCTATTTTTTTTACAAAATACGTTCAAAATCGTCTGCTGCAGAATTGCCGTATGAGGGAAAGGGTTATCCTGACACAAGCGCACAAGTCTTACACATATCCCTACAACCCTGGCCGCCAAGGTTGATTGATTGGGGTTTAATGCCGTTTTTAACAATTTCTCAGTTATATCACGGCGGCCAGTTCACCTACTCATGCATTTCCTGGTTTATTGACACCAGTACTCACAACAATCTTCCCAAGCAACTGGCTGCTTTTCCACATAGACTTAGCCCATTGGTGGAAGACGAATGACGCATGTCGCATTGACTTTTTTCAATCGTCGGAAAGAAAGTTGGCTGAGCCGGGATTCGAACTCACAACCCTGGATTGGCAGCCCACGTCGCTACCGACTGAGCTACCAGGGCTCGACCCTGGCCGCCAAGGAGTAAAGCCACTAGTATCATGTTTAAAGTATTTGGTATGACCTGACCGGGGATTGAACTCGGGTATTCCAATATCAAAGAGGACGCTATAACTACTACACCACCGAGACGATCAGTCATATTTTAAAATTACCGTATAATTAATTAGGATGGATCCAAAATCGATAGATGCACCTCATAACTTGTTTTTGGTGAGTCAGTATAAATGCATGGAATCACAATAATCGCATGGAATCACAATAATCGCGTATATACACGAGCTAGTGCAAGAAAAGGTGTGCAATGTGGCTTTCGGAAACAGTATAGATCCAGATCAGCATCTGGATCCTCACAGTCTGATCTTGATATACACTGTTAACAAATTACTGACACAAGCTTGTTAATATATTCTGTCAGCTTGTGCAGATTATGATAAGACTGAACAGATAGACAAGCTAGTCTGATTCTACACCGATCTGAAGTGCCAACTTGTATCTCGGAAAGTGCGGATTACCATAAATAATCCTGTAAGGGAAGTTATCTTCATTATTTGGCTTCTTTACCTAATGGCCTGTGACAAATGACAATCTAAATTATCGACAACAATAACGAAGAATACATTTCGAAAATTTTAGTATCACGGTTGCAAACGAATTTTTCAAAAGGAAGTCTTCAAAAAAAGAAAAAAAATCCCCCCTATTGCACACTTTTGTCTAGCCTTTCTTTGAATGAGACGACGTTTCAACAAAATGCATGCACAGTGGATTCTCGATAACTCGAAGAGCCATGAATTATTGACTTATCTAAATGTTCTAGTAATCCCTCAAATTATTCTATCTAGACATGTCTTTGTTCTTCTTGTATATATTAATTGTAATATACTTAAATGAACCGATAATGAAAAGCAAGCCAGTGGTAAAACTTCTATATTTGTCAAAATGATGTTTTCATAGTTGTTAGACAAATATTTATTTACGAGGGAAAGGTTACACATACTGCAGTTTATTAATTTTGTAACATTTTTCAGATAATTGAACGTCCGATCACGATATTGTGTATATAATTCATGTATATTTGTATGGTATATATAATGTAACGTATATTCTTTGGTGACTTATAAGCCCATGGAGCCGGTCGTACTATCAGTTAAATTATGAATGTATGCTATAAATTGGTAACACATGTCATAATGATAAACAATTTACTTACTTACTTACTTACTTACTTACTTACTTACATGTACTTACTTATATGTCGATGTTATATATTGAAGCTCAAATGTATAAGTTACAGAAATGCAAGTTACCTTTGATTTGCTAGAATTGAAGGTATTTCACAGCATTCTAAAGTTGCACCGTTTTGTCCTGAAACGACATGTAGATAGACAGTTTAAATGACATAAAGCGCCAGCTATAAATAAAACTCGATAATTGATTATGTATCAACATGATTTATTATATGTATTATAAAACAACGCATCTTTAAAAAATGTATTTTTTAACAAATTGCATCGTTTTGTCCTGAAACGATAGAAAAATGCCCCAAAATACAGCTCTGGCGATACACATCTGCGTAATGTATCGACCAGATCAGCCTGCGCTGTCCGCGCAGACTGATCCGGCCGACACATTCCGTCTAAGGGGGAACAGATAGAGTAGTGATTCTTGAAACTAAAAATCCACAGGAGGCGAAAAGTGTATATCCGGTTACGCCTGTGTGGCATGCTTAGGCTGATCCGGGTCGATACTTTACGCAGAGTCCACAATGTTGATTTTCTCACGAGACGGCCTACACAGTGATTATTGCAAAGCTACGCCCCTGACGATATTAAGCGCCAGCTCTATATAAAAAGGCCTTTACAAAAGCGCCTTTACAAAAGCGCAAACTCTTCACATTAGCTAACCTTAACGCAAGTTAAATGAGTGGTTGGGAAAGCCGCCAACAACCGCTTCAATCTTGGCCAAAGAGTTGTAAACTTTACTACAACTTCCATGGTTCCCAAATGAGAATATACTACCTGAAATATTCAAACTTTGCCATGACTAAAGGCGTTTCATAATTGATGAATCATCTCTTGTAGACATATGTTTCTTGGATAAATTATCAGAGATGCAATCTCGCGAGATTCATCTTTGACATTCGAGTCTTCTTCGTAAATAGCCATTCCAATAAGTACCATTTGCGCTTATTGATCAATCAGCAATTCTGCTCTGCAGTCTGATTGGAAGCGAACACTTAACTAACAGTGTAAGCTTCACTTACGTAAACATCGGTGAATCGGTGGAAAACTGCCGTTTTGCAGTGTAGTATTAAATTAAAAACAAAGATGACGGCCGATATTTTAACCATGGTTTCACTTGTTGTTATAAACTCTGCGACGTTTTGGTCGATCTACCGAAGTCCGGTAATGGCAAATCGCCATATCTTTGCAAATTTCTGCAAATTACCAACAGCGTTTGTAACTGACTACTCTAGTGGCTTATAAGGGTGTATTAACGCAACTGCACTTTGGCGAAATGGGATTTGTAATGATTAAAGAAGTCGCCATTCAAAATCAAGTTAATTCATGAAGTGTAAAAGAAATATCACCAGTTGTTTGCGAAGATGCACGATTTAAATTGCAAGGGAATATAAAGGCAATATAATATAACCTTAAAATTCGCGTTATCGCCTTTGTAAGCATCACGAATTAATTGCCCGGAGAGTATGGTTTAATTGGCAATATCATCCTGTTTTGTAAGCCTCATTCAAGGAATGAATTTTGTATGCTTGATTATTCTCTGTTAATACGGAAATTCGCGTTCCGGATCCGGACAAAAAATATCGGGAACGGAGCGACCATTTACACATAAAGTCCGCTTCATTAGTCCGGAAGTTCAAAGAAGTAAAGGTGTTTTTTTCTCTAAATTAGTCCGGATTATACTGATTGCGTAAATCTTGTCGCGTGTCATAGTTTTCTAGTATGTCTGTTTGTCCTAACTCATGCGTTCTTGACTTTTTCTTGACTGTTCATACCAGTAATCCACACAACATTCTTTCCAAGCAACTGGCTGATTTCCAACGTATACTGTAAGCCCATTGATGGAAGTCGAATGTCGCTTGTCACAGTATCTTTTGTCAAACGTCGGAAAGAATGTTGGCCGAGCTGGGGTTCGAACTCACAACCCTTTGATTGACAGCTCGCGTCGCTATCGACTGAGCTACCGGGGCTCGGCCGGAATCACTGAAGAGAAGCTAGTTTTTTCAATGAAACCACACTTTAAGTTATTGTTGAAAGATTGGTATTATACGTATTGATACCATACCGTACATAAGATCGTAGATATACTTTTTGACCGGTGGACCCTGAATCTAGTCTGTCCCTCAGGACGTTTACATAAGCTCCCGGATGTGTTTTGTAGAATAGATTTGCAAATATACTGAGTTTACAAGTATGCACTCTAATATTTAGAATGAAATGTATGATGATGCCCAAAAGTACTTTTTAAATCATAAAATGATATTACCTTTTAACATAGGCGTATCCACAAGATCATGGTCCAGTAGCTGCCCAAACTGCATCACCATTATAGTATCCTGGCCGTCTACAAGGTCTTCCACTACTGCCCTATGTATAACGTTACTGACCTCTCGTGGGCTTGGTAACGGATGACCGCTGACGCTACGAGTACGTGGGCTGTTCACTCCTGTAAAAAGAAATCCTAACTGATATAAATGTAGAATGGATATTTGAAAATTAAGAAAAATGAAGTTTATTACTCTGTATCCTATAAAAGCCCTACATGTGCCATATTCGCCGATGTTTTTACTCTCACGATGTTCTGTTTATTCATTGAGTACATGATACTAAATGATAATAAAGGCGAGCGTGAAACATTTGCGACCAGTGTAGATCCAGGTCTTTCAGTGCATCTGCACAGTCTGATCTGGCTTTGCACTGTTGACGGAAGGTTTCAAGAAACTTCTGTAAAACAAAATCCATTAGTATCCTTAGCACAGTTGCGCTAGCAAGTGATTTACACTCGTGTTATCCTTAAGGTAAGGTTACTTTTCCTAGAACAACGCTACGTAAGGTATGAGGGTGAGTGGTCAATACCTTCACCTACATATTCAATTTGCATTTATCGTTTATCACGCATGGTTCGTGCAATTAATATGACAACGCTTTATTTCTAAAAAAGCTACTGGGTGTTTACAGAAAGATTTAACTACGAATAGATGAACTAGTGGCAAAAAACGATATCGCCTTCAAGAAGGTACATATTGATCTTAGTCTATTTTCAAATGATGTTTGAATAATTATAACGGAAGATAAACGAATGCTGTTTAAAGTGACGTATAGGGTAAGGGTAAACAAATTGTTTGTCATCGAAGACCAGCTTCCTGGAGACAGTACTCGCGCCGTTTGTGAATTTGTGATGTGTAGACATAATGGCCTTTTTGCGTATCCTTGATTAATGGTCCAAATGAATGTACATATACATGTACTTTTTATCGGAAAAGTCTTCAAAGCTTCTTTTATGACTGTTTCGTAACACGCATGTAGCTGTGCCGTGTGAATTCCCAGGCTTATCCGAATCTCCACTGGTCTCACGTGACACATGGTTGATTTTCATATGGGTATATGTAATTATATTACTTTACCATCTTCATAATCCGGTGGCAGATTCCGTTTCTCAAGTCGACCCGCCATTCCCCAGATAGGGTTATGTCTGTTGTTGCATGACCCGTCGATGGTTCGATACCTCAGCGTGTTCACGGGACAGCTAGGATTACGGGGAGTGCAGTGCGGATGGAACAGCTTGACCCAGGCTCGCATTATTCTCGGCTCATGAGCCAAGTCGTACGGATTGATCTTCAGACTGAACAAAAGAAATATAAACAGAAACGGAAATACGGTTTTAGTCACGTGTTGATTTACACAATGAATTAGCATTCGAAAATGAAACCAAGCGAATTCACAACAATGGCCTGCGGGAGTGCACCATATACTCGCACATGCATCGTGGAAGCACTTCAACAATATGAATAATCTTGTCTGTACGACTATGAAAATATGCAATTTGGTCCCAGTACTATTTAATGTTAAGACCTGGGACGATCGGTTTTTGTGTGGTTTTGTGAATAGTTTTGTTTTTCGGTTACATTTGAGTATTTATCTGAGGTATTCCAGTTATCACATGGTAACATAACACGTATCCATGACCCCTGGGTCACTTATCAGTGCAAGGCCAGGAAATATGACTTGCCCAAGGGCACTCGACAATGACTATCATGAGTGGTGTACCTTATTGATATAGGTAGGTAAGCTCTACAAGGGGTAGACAAAATATTAAATAAGAATGTATGACGTACAGCATATGAACTTAACAGGCCAAGGAATAAATTAGTATAATTGACAAAAAAAAAAGCGCCACATTGTCATTGACTCGAGCTATTATCGCGTCTTTTCATACATAATAAGTGATGGCACGTCGACCTTACCTTATGACAACAAGAATGACATATGCATTCTAATGTTTCAAATGGCTTTCAGAACTGAATAAATACTTCATTTTGTACACAAATGTCTCGCATCACTCATGTTTACCTGTCTTACCTACATGATTCTTGGTCGATGGTCAGGCGACTGTACTATGCGTGATCCTATGTATTCCACATAACAGCAAGCGCGCCATGGTAAGATCGGTCATAGTGTTACACTCAGTGAATCTACAGCAGTTTTGAAACAAATGGCAAAGGAGTTATTAATGAGCACTTACTGAGTACTACTAGAAGCATAAACAGGCCCGCATACTTTCTGATTTTTCAATTCGCTCGACTGATCTTATGTGGATGGCATCTATTAGTTATTACCTTTAGGTGGTAGTATTTGGATGTATATCGTAGTGTTTCATAATGTAATGGATACATCAGGCGTTCATATTGTTTGTCCTATATGTGCCCTGCATACATATGTTACAGTCAAGATAAGGTTACTGATGCGATACTTACTATTTAGAAAGATAGAGTGTTGTATGTATTGAGAGAAACGCCCTGTCACATTCGTCGGCTGTGATATTCTTCAAGTAGCCCATGATATCGGAGAGCTGACTCATAGCTGACAAACGTGAATTACTCTTTGATGTATCAAAGCCTGGTGAAGGTACAAAATAACCATAAACTATAGTGTACGTGTAATATAACTATCCAATATGTAACAGTTACATTGATTTGATTGATTGGGTTTTAACGCCGTTTTTTAAAACAATCTGTCATATCGCGGCGGACAGTTCAACTACTCTAGTGTTTCCTGGCTTTCTCACACCTGTAATCCACACAGCATTCTTTTCAAGCAACTGGTTTTGTCGAACGTCGGAAAGAATGTTGGCCGAGCTAGGGTTCTTACTCACAACCCCTGGATTAACAGCCCGCTTCGCTACCGACTGAGATACCGGGGCTCGGCATATAACAAATACAAGCTCACACAAAAGTACATAATATAACCTATTGTAGAAATAGGCATACGCTATATAACCTATGGTAGAAGTATTCATATGCAATATGATTTATGGTATATATAAGCATACGCAATATAACATATTGTAGACATAGGCATACACAATATAAAATATTGTCGATATAAGCGTACGCAATATTATTCATTGTAAATATAAGCATGCGCTATACAACCTTTTGTAGATATAGGCATACGCGATATCACCTAGTGTAGATATAGGCATACGCGATATAACCTATTGTAGATATGAACATAAGCAATATGATTTATGGTAGATATAAGGCTCAAGCAATATGATTTATGGTATATATAAGAATAATTAATATGATTTATGGTAGATATAGCATAATCAATATGATTTATGGTAGATACATGTATGAGCATAATCAATATAACCTACTGAAGATAACGACATACACAATACAATACAGTGAACATGTAGAAACAAGGAAACAACACATAACTAAGTGTACTTATACAAAAAAAAACCTATTGTAGATACAGGCATAAACATCCGTTTGTCTATGTAATGGCCATGTCACACGATTGCGTATCGTACTAGCATATGCCGGCGTATGAACAATTTCACTCATACGCTGGTATACGCTGATATACGCTAGGGTATGTTAATCATAGGTTGCATACCTTTTAAGCACGGTCGCAAACGGTGGCAGATGATTTTGTTTAAGCATGTCTAAAATATTTGGGCGTATTCGGACGTATGGTTTATACGCTAGGGTTACGCTAGAGCTACGTTACCCATACGCTGATATATGCTGGCATGAATGTGTACCGTACAGCTAGCGTATTGATGGCGCATGAGTAACGTACTTCTAACGTATGTTTGACGTATCTGAAACGTATATAGACAACTTGGCGTATGCCTGACGATTGAGTGATGTATACATAACGTACAACTACAGTATGATTTGCGTTTGGCAAGCATATTCCCTGCGTATTGCCAGCGTTTTGATAAAGTGTATATAATATATGATCACATTTCTAGAATGCAATGTGGCCGCAGCTTATATGGGCATTTTGTCATGTGATAGCGGTACGCTGGTTATAAGCTGGGCATACGCTGGGCATACGCTGGGCATACGCTGGGCATACGCTGGCGATACGCTACTCATACGCTACTCATAGGTTCAATACGGTAAGTATACAAACAATTCTGTATTTTTCAAGGGCTTATTAAGCGTATGAAAATTAATTCATGAATTTGCATACGCAACTAATACGTTTCTCCCATACGCAATATTGTGACAGAGCCATAAGCAATATAATTCAGTTGAATAACATATGTCTGGTTAGTTTGCGATACCTAAAGAGGTTAGAAAACGTAACATGTTATACACATTCTTAGACGGGAATGTCCCTTACCCCACCCACCCCTTACCCCAAGGTATAGAAATCGAAGAATGAAAATATACTTTAAAAGATCACAGAAATGTTGCATATGTTTTCGAACATGTGATAGGCCTGGTAACAATGAAATTGTACTATTTTTCAGCTATATTTATTCAATTCAATTTAATTTAATTCTTTAAGCAAGTAGTTCGGCCTCCGGCCCATATACAAGCATTATATACATTTATCACATGACAATGCTTGTATCCGATCTAATATACCCATTACGTATTTCTTTATATAACACATGTTTATAAAACATTTATGTGTGATTAGTTTATAAAGTATTACATGTTGGGACTATTTTCTGACAGTGAACAAACGATTTTCTTTTTGTGTTTCGTTATGTGCTAAAAAGAATCTGACGTTCGTTGTCATTTCATAAAGGTTTATGCCAAAGGCTCGCTTAATAACATATTTCTTGAACTCGTTTAACAAAACTTTATATGAAATGACAACTCATGTCAGATCCTATATATATAAGCATAAATGAATAATTACATATATGAAATAACATGAAAAATGAATGAGTACATTAGTGTAACATTGTTAATATTTTACATATTTGTATCATTTTAAAGGCTTTTTTATAACTTTTCCAAAATGTGTTTTCTCAGTTTAAGCGCTTCAATTAAGGGAGTTGCCAATAGTCTATATAATAGAGAATATAACCTTGAAAACTTCTATAAAAACACTGTTCATATGAACGTAAGAACAATCTCTTGTGCAAGTTCGCATACACTCACTGATTTCTCTCTTCTATCTGATAACTTAAAAGGTAAAAAGAGAAATATATATTTGAAATCACCATCGTCAACATTATCTGGACATGTTCAATCTCTAAAGAGGATGATCATCTGTTGTAGTGCAAAGAAAGCAGCTGTTCTTATTTTACGCCGTTTTCAACATTTGTTCAGTTGTATCACGGCGATATCTTCCTGGGTTAACAAACCAGAATTAGGCTAGGAAGTGTCCATCATGAATGTTGCGACCTGCGGATAGACACGGTTTAAATCATAATAGTAAATGTAAAAATTGATCGTGCTCACAATTCCTCCTTTTCCCGTTTTATTGTCTCCAAGAAAATGTTTCTAAAGAAGTTTCCTAATAAGGACACTTTCTGACGCCTGCAGCAGACGGCTTTTTGAAAACATGGCGACAAAAGAAGAAATTGCTCAAAACGAGCAATTTCTCCTATTGTCACTATGTTTTCAACTCTATTCAAAAATTGCACTTTCATTTAAAGAGAGATTCCAATTTTTTTCGGGAATATTTTTAAAGTCGTATGCTGCAAATTTGTTGTATGTGGGAGAGGGTTAAAAGAAAGTTACATTGTTATTGAAACTCACCGCTTCTTAACGAAATCGAATCCAGTCTGTCCTGCTCATCTCGCTCATGGAATGCAGAAGATAAGGCCGACCTCATGATTCTCATAATATCATGATCCGCCATTCCAACCGTTTGCATTGGAACGGTGGCACAGTATCCGGCAAGCCATCCTAGCACACACATACAACACACTAACCACATCATTTGAGTTTGTCATCCACTCTTATTCTAACGATTGAATTATAATGGTGAGTATTTAATAGGCAACTCAGCTGACTTGAGTTACGTCGCTGTTCGCTAACTTATCACAGGAGCTAGGTTATGCAAATTGTCCGCTTCTTTTTTAATTTCAATTGATGTATGGATTGACATTTGAGACAGTGCATGAGAAAATGTACACATTGGCATTTTATTAACATTGTAGGTTAGATCAGGCTATACATCTGCCCATTCTTATCAAAATATACACAAGTTGACAAAATCTTCTTACAAACTTCGGTAAATACCATGTGAACACTGTGGATCTTGATCTGACTGCAGATACACATACTGATCTATATTGTTTTCAAATGGCAAACGTGTCTTTTTTCCCATGCACGGTATCATTTATCGTGCCTTATGTAGCTCAAATGTATTAAATATGGCGTAGATCATTTGTGAATTCGTAACGTATTTATTGTAGATCTGAAGATGTAATATAGTTATAGGTGCTACCTATTTACGAAACAACGTAAACAAAACTTAAAGAGCTTACTTTGGTCATGAAAAATGATTTTAAAATAAATTGACTAGACGATATTAATCTTCATGTCATGTGTTTTGCATGATCATAAAATGTTTGGAATTTGTATTACTGTCGTCTATTATTACGAACAGAAAATATTAAAGTAAACATTTTCAGAAAATTTATAATAAATTTATAATGAACTATGTTTAAGAAAAAGGCCAAGATGACACTTAATGATCGATCAAGTGAATTAGGAGATGTCGTTTGAAGCTAAAAGGTCATTGTGTCCCATTTCTGAAGATCCCTGACGACTTTGATTTTCCGCAAATAAATGCAGCTTTAATAATTTATTTAGAGGGCCATAAGGGAAACAATTCTACTAAATTATCAAAAAAGTGTGACAAGAACTTTTAGAAGAATGGAACTATAAAGCTTTCTAATCTTGCCCATTTTCTGATGTCGTCTGGTTGCAATGTTTTTCAACCAATCAATATGGTTTCAACAGTTTTGGTAAACGGTCACCTAAAGAGACATTTCTAAGAATATCTTGGAATTTGACAAGCTGATTGACACGATTTTTTAAAATTTAGTCATTTGATTCCCGGTCTTTTCTGATGTAGCAGCAATCGAAGTTAGGGATTTAATTTAAATCTTTCGAGCATTTTGAAAGAGGACCACCACAGAAACATTGCTGTGACGTTTGGTTGTAATTGGTTTTGTGGATTAGGCGAACACGACATTTGAAGTTCTTTTGACCTCTTTTCTGATGCTGCCAAATTGTTATTTCTTTCGACCAATCAATAAGGACTCTACCATGACTGCTATGGGTTTCAACAGATCAAGATGGCTTGAACATTTGAGTGGATTAGGCGTAGATATCATTTGAAGCTTAAAAGTAATTTTATCTCATATCTGATGCTGAAAATTTGCTTAGTCTTTCAGACAATCAATATCGCTTTCACCATTTGTGAACCGCGTTGGTGATCTAGTGTTAGAGTGTCGATCTCGGGTTAGATCCCCGGCCGGGTCATACTAAATACTTTAAAAATGGTAGTAATGGTTTCCCAATTGGCCTTTTGGGTTGCGGGGTAATTAATTACTGACTGACTAGTGTTAGGTTAAATGGATTAGTTGTATTACTTGTAAATTATCCAGGAAAAAAGGATATTAATAAACAAGAAGGCCGCAGTGGCCCTAGATCGCTCTTCTGAGTTAAGTTAAACGCATAGTTAATGCTAATAACTTAGTTTGCGGTCAGGTAAACAAACACAGGATTTTCCTTTATTCAGCTTAGTGACCCTGTTTTTGACCCAACATGACCTATATTTTCGAACTAAGCTGTGATATCACCATAATATATTCCTTCTACTGTTAACAATATTTTCCATCAATTTGGCATAGTCACCTAGTTTTTTATCAGACATGACCCATATTCAAATCTTACCTTGATATAAACTAAACACCAATTCAAGTTGAAAATGCGGCCTCAAGAGTGTTAAAAAGAAATTCCTTCAATTTGACATTGTGACCTAGATTTTATCCCGTCATGATCCATAACCGTACTTGCCCTAGTTATCACCAAGACATACATTATGACAAAGCTGCATATTTCTGAAGCAAAAAGTGTTAATAAAGTCAAACTTGACCTAGTGACCTAGTTTTTGACCGGTTATGACTTATATTCAAACTAAGCCTAGATATCATCAACAAATTTATCCTGACAAAGTTTCAGCATGATTAAGTTAAAAATGCTGCCTACAGAGTGTTAAAAAGATGTTCCTTCAATTTCACCTATTGACCTAGTTTTTGACCTGGCATGACCAATATTCGAACTTGGCCTAGAAATCAGCAAGATAAACAAACTGAAATAGGTGTAATGAGGATTGGATGATAGTAGTGGCCTCTACAGTGTTAACAAGCAAATACTTGACGATTGACGACGAACAAAAGGCGATCACAAAAGCTCACAATGAGCTATGTGTACTCATGTCAACCTAAACTGTTGAAAGTGGCGTAAAACATCAAACAATCAATCATTAATCTACCAAACGTGTAAAGGCACACTAAGGGATAATTTATACCTCTTTATGTAGAAAGCAAACAAGTAATTTCATTAGAATGAAATTTTGTCATTTTTCGTCTTTTCTGAACCCGAATGGCTGCCATATTTTTTCAACATTCAATAATTTCGTATAGGATCACCCAAAGAGGGATGCTAAAATTTAGCAAGCTGAATTTTAAAGTTTTGCAATTTTCACCCCTTTCTGAACCGAAGTTCTATATGTACATGTAATTTAAGGCGATGAACAAGTTTTGATGAGGGTCACCAAGAGAATATTCATGTTGAGTTTGGTTCTGACGCCTCTGCAGCAGACTCATTTTGAAAAAAGTATTACAAAACGAATTGTTGTTCATAATGAGTAATTTCCCCTTTTGTCAACATGTTTTCAACTATATTAAATACAAACACTTTTCAAAGTTCTGAAAACATGTTGCAATTATATGCTATTCGGAGTTCCAATTTTATTAGCATTTTCATACGTAGTTGCATGCTGTTTTGATGTGTACATTGTTATTTTTGTCAAGCATTTCTTATCAGAAAATATTGTTGGAATAACAATATCTTTGTAAGTAACACATTTCAGTTTTTGACAATGATGTGGGTATGTGGATTGGTACCAAGGGAAATAACTCTTGCTTCACTCATGTATTTGCACTTCTGGTAAATTCAGGGTTGCCTCCCTCGATATATATGCAGTTTAGAAGCTGCTGCACATATGTTTAGGTATTTCATCTGATTTAACTTTTGTTTCATCGGAATTTGATTTTTTGGTTGTTCTGCTGTGATTTAACTGTCTGCGTATAGGCAGAACAGACACCAAGATAATATTCATGTGTAGTTTTTGGTTAATATTGCACCACCAGTTTCAGAGACGAAGATTTGACCTAATCTGGACCGACACATTCCGTATCAGGGGGATATATGTATAGAGTAATGATTCCTGAAACAGAAAATCCACAGTAGGCGAAAAGTGTCTGTTCGGATTAGCCTGTGTCGTTGGACGGCTCATATTAATCCTTTGCGTCCTTGAGACAGTTCGTCACTCTTGTTTTATACAAATGAGCTGTGTATTTTCAATATACGAATACAACGTGGAGTTTTCGAAGGAGTAAAATACCATCAATACTTACCGACAAAAATAAAATATGTGAAATATTTAGAAATTCCTGATTGATTGATAAGTGCTGCTAGTATATACAAATTGAACTTTGAAAGATGAGATGCACTGTGCTAAATCAGTATCGCCAAAACCTCCACTATAAACTTTCATTTAAAATGTTCAAAGTCGTTATTTGCAATACTTGACTCAACAGCGTTTCACTGACAAACAACTTGAAGTGTAGCACGAAAGGTTTGAATCTTGTTAACGTCTTATTTTTTCGAGTTCGACAGAATAATTCGTACACACATACCGGTAAAAATCGTATTAACTATAATTTAGCAATGTCTAGCAGTTTGCAGTCTTATGTCATCTGACATCTGCGTACAGTGAATATGATCTATGCTCGCTTCCGGAAGAAAGCACCAACGTTTGTGTACAAGTTATTTAATGTCTACGATAACATAAAATATCCAGATGAATCATTCACTGGATCTTGCTTTTATTCCACTTTTAAATTATGAAAAAAAATCAAATTTAACATGTTTATTTTTACCCACCATACTCGATTATTTTATTGATGACGTCACACTTTTATGACGTTACAAGACGTTTCAACATGGCGGTGCACAATGTTAAACAAGACAAAGTCGTACCTGAACAGAATAGTGTTTTTACATCGGATAACTCGGAGGTGAGAACATATATTCTTGTTAAACATATTACACAATTTGACCTGATTATCAAACATGTATAAAACTTAACTTTAGACGCTCTTTGATCGCTCACAACGACTTAGAATGCCACACGATGATGACGTATATATATAAACATCAACATAAAAACACGTTTGGCGGTTTTTAGTTACAATAATTAGTATCAAACACGAAAAATACGATATAATTTTGTTCAGAAATGAGTGAATATATTTATTTTTAGTATTTTACCGCAATATAAAACCTGGTGTTTTATCATTTTTTCAAACTACGGAACTTATTATGTGCCATAAATTTCGTTCCACGATACTAGATAATTGTAAACAACATGTTATTCTTTAATATTTTAAATCAAATAAAGCTATTTAAATTTATCATACATCTTAAAATACTTAACTTCTCAGTTTGTAAAGTATATCAGAGTCCCATTCTTCTATATTTCAGATCTGGAACCAACATTATATGATTATATTGATCTGTAAATATATTGATCTGTGTCACAAGTTTAAATTCATGAAATTAGTTGGTAAGTTTGCAAGTTTATTTGATCCGATTCCTTTACTGAAGGATGCTGTCTGAAACTATGAAATAATTCACAATGAACATTTTGAAGAATTGGATACTGGCAGATTTATGTAAATACACGAGAGTGTGTGTACATGAGGATGGGCGGGCTAGCAGATACAGATTTTTGAAATATATTCTAATGGAGTATATGTATTATTATCTATCTTTGTTTCTTGGATATCTTGGATAGAAGGGAATGGGTCTATTGTTATAATACACTGCATGCGATCACTGTTCGTTTAAAAGCATGTATATTATATATATATATAAGTATGGATCCTACATTAAGGCGAACATCCGTGCTAAAAAACATACATTAAGGCGAAAGTATCTTAAGAAGACCGTATTCAGTTCGCCTTATTGTTTGAGATGTCACAGAAGTCATTTCAGTTGTTAAAACAACATTTGACTATAGGGAATCAAAGAACATACAATAGACCTTTAAGAAAACATGACTTTAATCGTTCTTGCTATATAAGTATAAGATATACGGGCCATTGAAAAAAGAGGGCCTATAACTCAATGCAAAAAAAAACATCCGATGATTTAAGTGCAATTCTTTTTTAGTATTTAATTTCTCAAAAATCTGTCTATAGTTTTCTCTTATGAACAGCAACATGACGGAATACAAATATAACAACCGATATTTTTTCTTGGCAAGACTTTATATTTGCTTTAGCCCTAATTAAGGATTAAACTTCTGTGAAACCTATATGTATATTTCGAATCAAATTGTTAACTGGAATTGCGGGTTTTCATTACATGTTTTATCATTTCTGACACAAAACGAAGGCAGAACGACAATTTCAACCAATGTAGCATACACTGCTTAAAAGCAAGGTCAACATTAAAGCAAGGTCATCATTAAAGGAGATGTGACTTTTTATATTGTGCAAATCCATGCATTGGGGTTTTAATTGTCCATGGCTGGTCTTATTCAACACGAATACTAGTAATGCAACCATTTTACTAACTGTTTTGAAGAAAGTGTTATCCACGACATTTAAACGCCTTTGCAGCAAATGACTTTTGAAAATATTGCGACAAAAAAGGATATTACAAATAATGATAATGTTTTAAACATTACACGAATAAAACAATACTTGAATCGGTAGTAGTACAACTGTTTGAGAGCAGACGACATATCAATTGTATCTGAGGGAAGCGGTGGAACACAGTGATGCACGTTTTAAAACATTTCAATTCACAATTCCAACGGTGGCTAAAAAAGCCTGCCTAAATGATCTTTACCTCCTCCCAATTAACTTTAACTTTTAGATCTACTCAACCGCAGACCACCGAGCGGAGACCTATATAACATAACCAAGGGCACCTTGTCCGGGAGGGATTTTAATTTCACCTCATATTCAACATCCGCCACAAAATTAAGCGTTATATTATAGATGTGTTTGTAAACCAACAACTTTTATTAGTACAGCACTTAAGAATATATCTGTCTCTCTCTGTGTCTCTCTCTGTGTGTCTCTCTCTCTGTCTCTCTCTCTGTCTCTCTCTATGTCTCTATCTCTCTGTCTCTGAGTCTGTCTCTGAGTCTGTCTCTGAGTCTGTCTCTCTCTCTGTCTCTCTCTGTATCTGAGTCTGTCTCTGAGTGAGTCTCTGAGTCAGTCTCTGAGTCAGTCAGTCTCTGAGTTAGTCTCTGAGTGAGTCCGTCTCTGAGTGAGTCCATCTCTGGGTGAGTCATCCTCTGAGTGAGTCATCCTCTGAGTGAGTCAGTCTCTGAGTGAGTCAGTCTCTGAGTGAGTCAGTATCTGAGTGAGTCAGTCTCTGAGTGAGTCAGTCTGTGAGTCAGTCAGTCAATGAGTGATGCAGTCTCTGAGTGAGTCATTCCCTGAGTGAGTAAGCCTCTGAGAGTGAGTCAGTCCTGAGACTGACTCAGAGACTGACTGACTAAGAGACTCACTCAGAGACTCACTCAGAGACAGACTCAGATACAGAGAGAGACAGAGAGAGAGAGACAGACGCAGAGACAGACTCAGAGACAGACTCAGAGACAGAGAGAGAGAGACAAAGAGAAAGAGACAGAGAGAGAGAAACAGAGAGAGACACAGAGAGAGACACAGAGAGAGACAGATATATTCTTAAGTGCTGTACTAATAAAAGTCGTTCGTTTACAAACACATCTATAATATAACGCTTCATTTTGTGGCGGATGTTGAATATGAGGTGACATTAAAATCACTCCCGGACAAGGTGTCCTTGGTTATGTTATATAGGTCTCCGCTCGGTGGTCTGCGGTTGAGTAGATCTAAAAGTTAAAGTTAATTGGGAGAAGGTAAAGATCATTTAGGAAGGCTTAAATCATATTGATTATGGCTATATCTACCATAAATCATATTGATTACGCTTATATCTACCATAAATCATATTGATTATGTCTATATCTACCATAAATCATATTGCTTATGTTTATATCTACAATAGGTTATATCGCGTATGCCTACATGTATATTTACACTAGGTGATATCGCGTATGCCTATATCTATAAAAGGTTGTATAGCGCATGCTTATATTTACAATGAATACTATTGCGTAAGCTTAAATCGACAATATTTTATATTGTGTATGCCTATGTCTACAATATGTTATATTGCGTATTACAATAGGTTATATTATGTACTTGTGTAAAAAGAAGCCGTAAACATCTCACCTTTTGGAAATATTGTGCACGTCGGCGTCTGTGTTTATAATGCTAGTCCCGTTGACGCGACACGGTCGTAAACGATCGTAAAACCGTTTCAAACCTGCTGCAGCGAGTGATTGTCAACGCGATACCATTTCAAACAGTTTATAATTAGAGTAGCGGGGAAAAGGATAGCAGACATGGTGGCATTGCGTGTTTAAGACATGTAAATAAATAACGTGTAAAAAGAAGCCGTAGACAGCTCACCTTTTGGTAAAAAAGTACACGCCAGCGTCTGTGTTTAAAATACTAGTCCCGTTGACGCAACATTGTCGGAAACGATCGTACAACCGTTTCAAACCTGCTGCAGCAAGTGAAGGTCAACGCGATACCATTTCAAACAGTTTACAATTAGAGTAGCGGGAAAAAGGGAGAACAGACATGGTGGCATTGCGTGTTTAAGACATGTAAATAAATAACGTGTTAAAAGAAGCCGTAGACAGCTCACATTTTTGGAAATAATGTACACGCCGGCGTCTGTGTTTAAAATGCTAGTCCCGTTGACGCGACACGGTCGGAAACAATCGTACAACCGTTTCAAACCTGCTGAAGCGAGTGAAGGTCAACGCCATACCATTTTAAACAGTTTACAATTAGAGTAGCGGAAAAAAGGTTAGCAGACATGGTGGCATTGCGTGTTTAAGACATGTAAATAAATAACTTGTAAAAAGAAGCCGTAGACAGCTCACCTTTTGAAAATAATGTACACGCCATAAATGTTGTTTTTTTCGCTAATAGGTAACGGGCGTGAGATTTTTTTTTTTTTTTTTTCCAATAACCTATGAAGCTTTCTGAAATGAAACTGGGAAAAATCCATGGGGGCCGCCGTTTTGGATATGTATAAAAAGCAGACGTAAAACACAGATTGAAAATTATTGTCGGCTTTTTAATCATTTTTTTTAAAATCGGTATTTTAGGTATGTATAAAATAAGCAGAATAACACGGATTGAAAATTATTGTTGTCTTTTAAATCAATTTATTTAAAAATCGATATTTAAAATCATTAAAGTGCTGGAATTAACATTTGTACGAAAAGTTAAAAATAAAAGGAAATCTATAAGAAATATGTTTTCCCGTTCGTCAAAAAAACGACAGCATTAGCCTTCTACGCCCGAAACTAAATTTTGACTGTATCGTAGCCAAAGAAGGACATGACGTCATTTCCGTTACACTTCATCTTTGCGTAACGTGAATGGAGCGACGTCGTTTCCCGCAAAAAAGTGGTATCAACATGAAAGACTCCAAATTCCTATGTATACATGAGCTATTGACTAAATCATTCAAAGTATAATTATTTATCAAACATTGTGGCAAAAGGATAACTTTCTCATAAGGAGCAATTGTTCTTGTTGCGACAATCTTTTCCTATAAATCGTTGCATAGGCCTCAGAAATCGTCTCTAATAGGGAAAGGGTTAAGCAGAAATGTGACCCCTTACATAATTTATTCCAGTCATATTGACTGCTTGAAAAAGGCAGTCGCCAGGTGGCATCAGAAAAGGGCTGATCTATTTGCTTCTTTGCCATAATGCAGGTGATCGATTAAGGATCATCTTGGCCCTCATGGTTTAACCTCGTTCATTATAAATGTATTCCTTGATTTTCTGTAAGTCTTTACTTTATTATTTTCTGTTCGTAATAATACGGGTAAACAAATCGACGGCGAAGCCGGCGATGTTTCCCGTCAATAGGTAATGTGTATGAACTTTGCAAAAAATTGCTATACCGTCTTTCCTAAAATTGTGTCCAGAGCGAACTTTTCGATGCAGTGATATGCAGTCACGATACTCGTACGTTTTCATTGGATGAAAAGAAAATATCGAAACAAAAAAAACTTCTAGAGGAAATAATTAAATATGATAATACGTACACGATAAAGGAACAAGCACAAGTTATTTTATGTGTGATAATTTGCGTGTAATAACACTCGTCGTCTATTTCTAAAACGAGTTCAAATAACAACTTGTAAGGGTTTTTTGACTTTCCGGAAGTTATATATCCAAATTTCTGTAATATGACGTCATAATGTGACGTCATTCTATTAGTGGTGCAGAGGTAGAGCGTCGGCTTCTTGTATCAAAGGTCCCTGGTTCGAGTCCCGTGATGAGCGGGTCCTGACTTTTCTGGTTTTTTTTTTGGTTTTTTTGTTTTTGTTCTGGTATTTTGATTTGTTAATTCATTGTATTTGGTTCGAAACATTGTATGTATGTTTATAATCAATAAATATGTTCTATTTTCTATGTTCCTGACTTTGGGATTTAAGTCTCCAGGAAGCAGACATCGAGCGTGATTAAAATAAGCTGAAAGCTTGTTTCACAATCGATGTAATACGGGTAAACAAATCGACGGCGAAGCCGGCGATGTTTCCCGTCAATAGGTAATGTGTATGAACTTTGCAAAAAATTGCTATACCGTCTTTCCTAAAATTGTGTCCAGAGCGAACTTTTCGATGCAGTGATACGCAGTCACGATACTCGTACGTTTTCATTGGATGAAAAGAAAATATCGAAACAAAAAAAACTTCTAGAGGAAATAATTAAATATGATAATACATACACGATAAAGGAACAAGCACAAGTTATTTTATGTGTGATAATTTGCGTGTAATAACACTCGTCGTCTATTTCTAAAACGAGTTCAAATAAAAACTTGTAAGGGTTTTTTGACTTTCCGGAAGTTATAAATCCAAATTTCTGTAATATGACGTCATAAAAGTGACGTCATTCTATTAGTGGTGCAGAGGTAGAGCGTCGGCCTCTTGTATCAAAGGTCCCTGGTTCGAGTCCCGTGATGAGCGGGTCCTGACTTTTCTTTTTTTTTGTTTTTTTTGTTTTTGTTCTGGTATTTTGATTTGTTAATTCATTGTATTTGGTTCGAAACATTGTATGTATGTTTATAATCAATAAATATGTTCTATGTTCTATGTTCCTGACTTTGGGATTTAAGTCTCCAGGAAGCAGACATCGAGCGTGATTAGTATAAGCTGAAAGCTTGTTTCACAATCGATGTAATATAAATAAGTTTAAACTAAATGAACCAAAAAGAAAACGACAGAAAGTATAGGAAACGTTAGTTTGACTTGTCACAAATGTAGTTCCGTAAATTATGGAATCGTTTTATTTGAAGTACTTTATGAAGGGCAAGTTGATTATTTGTTGTACCTGTCATCATAATTTCATGGATGTAAAATCTTGGCTATATTTTAAAGTTAAATATAAGCTTAACCTGATGATGATTTTTATTTTCTTTGCTTAGGTCGGTAGGACTCGTAATTGACGTAAATAACTGATCGTGCTGCAAGCAAGGGGCTAACTGCAGTTCACGGGGAATTATTCACCGATCACAACATATAATAAATGTTTACCCGAAATAGGTAGCACCTATAATCATATTATAAATAAGTTTAAACTAAATGAACCAAAAGGAAAACGACAGAAAGTATAGGAAACGTTAGTTTGACTTGTCACAAATGTAGTTCCGTAAATTATGGAATCGTTTTATTTGAAGTACTTTATGAAGGGCAAGTTGATTATTTGTTGTACCTGTCATCATAATTTCATGGATGTAAAATCTTGGCTATATTTTAAAGTTAAATATATCTTAACCTGATGATGATTTTTATTTTCTTTGCTTAGGTCGGTAGGACTCGTAATTGACGTAAATAACTGATTGTGCTGCAAGCAAGGGGCTAACTGCAGTTCGCGGGGAATTATTCACCGATCACAACATATAATAAATGTTTACCCGAAATAGGTAGCACCTATAATCATATTAGACGACAGCAATACGAATTGCAAATATGTTTTGATAATGCAAGACACATGACATTAACATTATTATTGTCTAGTCAATTACTTATAAATCCTTTTTTATGGCCAAAGTATGCTCTTTAATTTTTGTTTATAATTAACTTGCGTTTTTTCGTAAATAGGTAGCTCCTATAGATATATTACGAAAAAAAAAACATAAATGGTTTTTTACGCTTATAGTTAACATGTGTGAGAATTTTTTTTTTTTTTTTTCACTACCCATGAAGGTTTCTGAAATGAAACTGGCAAAATTCAATGGGGGCCGCCATTTTGGATATGTTTATAATGCGGCCGGTCCGACGTATAAACACAGTTTGAAAAATATTGTCGTCTAGACAATCATTATTAATCCTAAAATGATGTTTAAAGGTAATAAAAGAACTGCGTAATTTAGTGCGAACTAACATTTTTAAGAAAAAGCGAAAAATGCGTGGAACTGAGAATGAAATATTTTGTTCCAGTTTGTCAAAATAACCGACTAGTACCGTACTAATCAAGGTGATCTAGACGCCATTTACAGTAAAGCGCTTTACAGACACAACGAAAGATTGCCGTTTGAAGCCTTACATTTTCATGTATCCCGAATAATGACGACTTGAGACGTATCTGGTGAAATATTTAAATACAAATAATTCCAATGTATCGTCTAAAGTGTTGGTAAGTAGGCCTAACATTATATTGTAGAGATGTCGGCAGTCTTCGCGAAAATCTTCAGTCATGACTGTCGGACAACAAATTCTTCGAACTGACAAATATTCAAACACATTCTCATTTTCAACCATCTGATTATTTTTACAACCTGGACTACACTACATTTACATTACAGTTGGATATTATGCAATAATATATAGTGAAAGAGAGTGGGATACATTTTAATTAAAATCGTGGTGGTACTGTGGCAAATATACAGTGTAGCGAATCCGACCAAATGTTATAGTTAACCAAAGTTGTGTCCCTTTGTTTAATTGGATCCATTTGTATAAACATGATAGGTCAAACGCAAAAAGGAAAAATTAATTCTGGTTAGTACTGGTTTAAATATCCTATAAACTAAAGCCTTGAGCATGATGCATATATGGTCATTGCTCACAATGCATACCCAGCCTGTTGTTTATTTTGTTTATAATTTACCCTTTCCCACATACAATAAAGCTGCAGCAGACGACTTTGAAGTTATCAAGTCCGAAAGATAGAAAATCTCAAAATGATAGTTGAATATTGAATAGAGTTTAAATCATTATGACAAATGGAGAAATTGCTCATGATCCATTTGCGACTATGATTTCAAAAGTTGTCTGCCTGCCCTCAGAGGCGTCAGAAAGCATCTACATGAGGGAAACGGTGAAAGCCTTAGTAAATCTTTAAGGTAAATGCACCAGAAGCTTATTAAAACATTGAGTAAGTACATTGTCAATGTCCGTGAACAGGCGGTAGTTATCTAAATTCTGCTAACCAATTGTTCAAAATAGCTAAATTAGCTATCGATTTAGTCTACAGCAGTACATTCAGAAGCAAAAACCAAATGAAAAGTATTTGTAGACAAAGACCATGGCTGTATTCATATTAAACTAACTAACCGAACACTAGGTCATGTGCTATTAAAAGTTGTTATTAAACTGGTTGAACCAGTTAACAAAATCCTAGTGTAAATACTAGTGTATTGCTATTGCGATAAAGAGGGAGACCCGTGTTATCGTCAAGCCTTTTTATAAATTGTCTATTAGTAATATATATATTTACATTTGAAACTTATTTTCAACAATTGAGTATATATATGATGGGTAAATCAACAATTTCTCTCATGTCACATTCTTTATGTATTAAAATCCATCAAGGGGCTTGTGAATTGTTCCCAACTTCACATGTAATCACATGAGTGTGGTATTTCAATGGTTAGATATTAATATTTTTCTGATTATGTTAGATATGATTCAACATTGTGTAATCACACAGGAAACTTGTTATACTTGTGCCAAAATGACAAACATTTGTTTCTAGCTATGTTTTTTATTTATATTTCAGGTATATTCAGGCCACTTAATTTGTGTTCGACCAAGCAAGAAAAACTAATTTCCTGTCCCTGATATGGGTTATTTTAAATAGTAGACAACACCAGCAAGAAGACCTCTTGGAAGACGGGCAATTGAACTCAATGTCCCTGTACAGCTCGTTAATTCCCATCAAGGAATGCGATACCGAGTCAAACCAGTCCTACACAGGCTACATTGGACCTCGTTTAGTGACCATTTATATACACATTACTAAGAATTCAGAAATTTCTAAATTAGTTTTTGCTGGGTGATAAAATCATGGCTGTGAGTGGTTTTACTATATAGCTGGTGATTTTTGTGCTAACATTCTAGATTTCATGAAGGGAAGGAAACAACTTTCATAAGCAGAGACAATAGAAACGTGGTGGATCTGACAGCTACTGAGCGTATTCATGTAGTGCTGGCAAATTTGTGAAATTTGTGAAAAAACTCTGAAAACAGAGCTTGGCATATAGTCGTTGGAAAGAATAAATACTATTCTTTTAACCCTTTCCCTCATACGACAAATCTGCAGCAGACGACTTTGGACTCAAAACATAGAAAATCTCCATAATTGAATGGATAATCTATGACAAAAAATGGAAAACATTGTGGCAAAAGGAGAAATTGCACGTTTTGTGCAATTTCTTCTTTTGTCACTGTTTTCAAAAAGCCGTTTGCTGTTGATGCATCAGAAAGCATCTATATGAGGGAAAGGGTTAAGGACAGCAGTATTCAGAGAATCAATGATTGAAGAGGACACTTTAGATAAGATAATTCTGATTAACACTGAAAGTGTTTCGTTTTTTATTCATGACCTATTTGAAAACAACTCTGCAAAAACCTGTGCAACATCTATCAAAGGCCATATAATAATTGTATACAATAGAAAACATTACGACAAAAAGAGAAATTACTTGTCAGGATTTGCTGATTTTACAACAATGTTATTTAATGTTATAACTTCATCATATTAAGTCATCTGCATGTGGGACAGGGTTAAACACTTATACATGCTTGAACATATAGCTTTGGGGAAAAACATTTTATACTGTGACGTATGATAATTTGATGTTATTCCTGAAAAGAAAATATTTTTGGAAAGGAAGAAATTCATCATTATCAGCATGTTCTCCTTTTCCAACAATTTTCGAGAAAAAATTGGAATGCATCTCCTAATATAATATCTGTCCATAGAAACCTTTTTAGGATGGAAGAATTTTTCTAATATGAAAAATTTCTCCTTCCCTACAATTATTCAAGAAGTTGTCTGCTACTCTTCCACAGCCAAGCATTACAAGTTTTGAGCATTTTAATTTAACCTGTTACCAATACCTTAAAGTAAATTTTGTACATGTAAATTATTTTTAGATTCTTTCTTAATTAACTCTTTCCCACATACAGACGCTACATCAGAAGTAGTCTGTTAGTTGTAAAGGGTTAAACAATTTTCTACATGTAGATGCTTTCTGACGCCTCTGCAGCAGACAAATTTTGAAAACATTTTTGCAAATGGAGAAATTGCTCAAAATTGGCAATTTCTCCTTTTGCCACAATATTTTCATCTCTATTAAAATAATTGAGATTTTCAGTATTTTTAGCCCACCTATGCACGAAGTGCAAGGTCAGCTTTTGTGATCGCTCATCGTCCGTTCGTTTACATTTTCCTACAAACAACTTCTCCTCCTAAACCAATAAACCAAATTCAAAATAATTTTATGGAAATGTTCCTTGGGTGGATCTCTTTCAAACTTGTTCTAAGAATTCTATTCCATGCAGAACTTTGGTTGCCATGGCACCAAAAAAGGGGAACTTAACCAAAACTTAAAAAATCTTCTTGCCTTTGATATTTTGTATGTAGCATCATCTAGTGAACCTCAGGCTCTACCAAGATTGTTCAAATTATAGCCCTGGGGTCGAAAATGACCCCTTTTGTTTTTCATAGACTCATATAGGGAAAAAACTTTAAAAATCTTCTTGTCTAAGTGTAGAGGGCCTAGGCCTACCAAGATTGTTCAAATTATAGCCCTTGGGTCAAAATTACCCCTCCCCTGGGGTCTATTGTTTCACATAGACTCATATAGAGAAAAAAATTAAAAATATTCTTGTCTAAAAGTAGAGGCCCCAGGCCTTTGATATTTGGTATGTAGCATCATCTAGTAGACCTCTACCAAGATTGTTCAAATAATAGCCCTGGGGTCAAAATTGACCCCTCCCCAGGGGTCACTTGTTTTACATAGACTCATATAGGGAAAAAACTTAAAAAGTCTTCTTGTCTAAAAGATATTTGGTATGTATCATCATCTAGTGAACCTCTACCAAGCTTCTTCTAATAATAGCCCTGGGGTCAAAAATGACCTCTCTCCAAGGGTCACTTGTTTTACATAAGACTCATAATATATGGAAAAAACTTTAAAAATGTTCTTGTCTCAAAGTAGAAGGCCCAGGCCTTTGATATTTGGTATGTAGCATCATTGTGAACCTCCACCAAGATTGTTCAAATTATAGCCCTGGGGTCAAAAATGACCTCATCCCGGGGCTCCCTTGTTTTACAGAGACTCATTTAGGGGAAAAACTTTAAAAATCTTCTTGTCTAAAAGATATTTGGTATGTAGCATCATCTAGTGGACCTCTACCAAGATTGTTCTAATTATAGCACTTGGATAAAAAATGACCCCTCCCCGGGGGTCACTTGTTTTTCATAGACTCATATAGGGGAAAAAACACTGAAAACTTTTTAACTCTGATTAAATCAGGTGAGCGATATAGGACCATTATGGTCCTCTTGTTAATTATACATGTACATACATACCTTATAGTACATTCTTTCCAACTTGGAACAAATCTGCAGCAAACCACTTTGAAAACATTTTGGTTTTATTTTGGAAAATGTATTAATAGGAAAGTGTTATTATTTGATAGAGTAAACAAATTGTGACAAAGGAGGGAAATTGTTCATCATGAACAATATGTCCTTTTGTCACAATGTTTTTCAAAAAAATTCTTATGCGGAGGTGGAAGAAAGCATCTACATGTCGAAAAGGATTAATCCTTAACCACTTACAGACTACTTCTGATGTATCCAATAAAATGAACACATATATAAATTTCTCATGATGAATATTTTTTATTTTCCAACTAAGATTTGCATTAAATCTTAGAATTGCAATTTCTTATACTAAGATTTATCATGCTTTACTCAAGACTATGATCATTTTTAAGTAATCACCTTCAAATTCCTTGTATGTGAAAATGGGTTAATAAATGCTTCTCTTATGCCATTTTTTCATAAATATAAGGTTATTTTTCAAAGCTTTGTGTGTAAAATATTTTCTTTCACAATATCTACAACAATTAAAGTTAAGATTTGAGCTTTAATGTTACACTTTTACTTTTCAGCTGACTTGTGCACGAAGTGCTCAATGTGAGCAATTGTGATCACATTTTGTCCTGCGGCTGTCCGTCGTCAACAATTGCCTTGTTAACACTCTACAGGCTACGTTTTGCATCAGATCTTCATGAAAGTATATCAGAACATTTATCTCTATCAGATCTTGGACAAGTTAGAATATGGGTCATATTGGGTCAGAAACTAGGTCACTAGGCCAAATTGAAAGGAAATCATGTTAACACTATGGATGCTGCATTTTTAATTTGAGCATGTTCAAACCTTTTCAGATGTTTGTCTTGATGATATGTAGTCCCTATTTCAAATATTGGTCATGTCTTTTTAAAAACTAGGTCACTAGGACAAATTGAAGGAAAATCGAGTTAACACTGAAGAAGCCGAATTTTGCTTCAGCATCTTCAAATTTTGTCAGAATGTTTCTCTGAATAATATCTAGGTCAAGGTCGAATATGAGTCATGCCTGATCAAAAACAGGCCAAATTGAAGGAAAAGGTTTCCGGAGGCCGCATTTCTACTATGAGCAAGTTGAAACTTTGTCAGAAGGATTTCTTGATGATATCTAGTCCATGTTCGAATATGGGTCATATCAGGTAAAAAATAGTTCACTAGGCCAAATATAGGAACATCTTGTAAACACTGGAGGTTGCATTTATTCTCTGAAACTGCTGATGCGATATTAACCAAACTTGACATGAATGTTACTTTGGTGACCCTCATTAAAAATTATTCACCAATTTATATTCTACCTATAAATTGGTTTGCTGCGGTTTCAGAATAGGCTGGAAATTGCAAAACTTTAAAAATCGTTCTCCTGTGAATCAGCTTCTTCGAATTCCAAAATGTTCTATGGGTGACCCTCTACAAAATGGTTCAATACATATTGAATGGGTGAAAAGGGTAGTCACCAAGTGGCATCAGAAAAGGGCTGGAATAATCGTCTGTTTTAGGGATAGAATTAAACAGAAATGTGACCCCCTACAATATTTGTTCCAGCCTTTCAGACCGGTTTTAAAAGGTAGTCGCCAGGTGACATCAGAAAAGGGCTGAAAAGAAGAAATTACCCAACGATCCCCGTCTAGTCAAATACTTTTAAAAATCAACTGTAATTGCCAAATTATGCTGTTTTTTTTTTTTTTCGTAAATAGGTAGCACCTATAGATATATTATATAAACATTCATTTAGGATAAAGTACATCAGTGTGATACCTAAAATGTTAGCTCATGTGCGTATTCGACATTTGTACCATCTCGCAAACATTCAAAAGTTCTTCGGGTATTTGATTGTAGAAAAAACTCCTCTGTCCAGCCATACCATCAGTTTGGCTTAGATCACTATATTCAAGAAAAAGAACAGGGCCCATTCGTATATTTTGCCATACCGTTCTCACTCTAGTACTAATTAACTTTAGTGTATATCAAATCGCGTTCAAAACCCTCTAGCCCTATGTCAATAACATATCACCCCGGAAAGCTATTACTACCGTTGTTCCAAGTATTTGGTATGACGCGGCCGTTTATATTTCACAGTGTTGTTGTTTTGTTTATATTATGCAACGGTCGACAGTACATATCTAGATCAGACTGTGCAGATGCGCTGGCTGATCTTATTTTACAACGGTAGCAATTAATTTTCGCAAATCGCCGCTCATATTTAAAAGGTGGACTATATTTCTAAATAATTGAGACGGGGGTTCCTCATAGGTATAAGTGCAGTGTAATTGTGTATGGTGTTTACCGCCACTTTCAACAATATTTCAAGTTATATCCTGACGTTTCCTTGGTCAAACAGTACAACTAGTCCATGTATCCTGATACCATGAATTCAATCGAAGGGCTAACCAGACAATCATTTACACAAGGAGAAAAACATTTTTCTACCATTTCTTAAGTCTCTAAACTGGTTTTATTTTATTTTCACCAGTAGCGTAGATAAGTCTTTTACACATGTACGTCCATGTCTTATCATAAACCACAATGTAATATATATATTATTTCTAATTAAAAAAATGCTTACCACATAGAATGCTGGGCGCCATTTTGTTTCAACTCCATGTATAAAAAGCATGTCTTCACAGCTTAACCGTTGAGTGAAAAATGAGAGAATAATGGACCTCACATTTTGACAATAGAGTAGTAATACAGTTCAGCCCAAAGCAATATCGCCGGATTAGCCAACAAAACATACACTGATTTGATAACGGTTAATTACCGATTACGAAGCGGTTGACAACGGTTCATCGATAGAGGCGTTAACTTATACTACAACAGAATGGAATAGGGCCCGGCAAACTTATAACAAGAAGAAACTCAATACAAAACTAACATTGTATTGTTATATATTAACGTCATTATACCTATATCATATCTGATCTAATGTTTACTCTTATAACCAAGAAGTCCAGCACAAACTTTAATCTAGTAAAAAGGGCTCAATGTATAAAATAGTTTTTACAAGGTATTTACAGGTCTATAAATAAACCGTTACATCCTCTCCAGGGTCGGTTTCTGTCCAATATGGGTAGTCCTTTGACATCCGTTATTCTTCATGAAAGTGTAAGATTTTCTAAAGAGAATGACAGACAGTTGTTCGAAAAGCTCTTATAGGATTTCAATTTGAAGGGCTCCATGTGTGTGCCCCATCTTTTGCAGACGACATGGCCCTTCTCTCTTCACCCATTACATCTTTAAAAACTATGATTGATATGTGTTACAAATACTCTTGTTTATGGAGATACCAGTATAACTCCCAACACGTGTGCAGTTGCCACTTTTAATGAGTCAAAGCATGCATATAAACGCATTTCTCGTTCATGGGTCATGGGTAATGAAATTATTTATGAAAAAGAGGAATATAATCATTTGGGAATAGTACATACATATATATAATACATATGCAGACTAGTCGATACTTACTAAACATATTGATAGGAAAATAAGGGGTTATCAAGGAAGTGCTTCACGTAAATGGGCCTAATCCCTTAACTAGCTATATTATCTATAAATTTGTTGTAATTCCCAAAAGCACTGATTATCCTAGTAGATATTCTTGGAAACATGGTTTGTAACTACTATATAGAAGAATGGAATGTTAGAACGTCTTCATAGCAGTTTGTCTTATACAGAAAACTACAATCTCAGTTCTCTGGAAGACATATAGGCATTTACTTGAACATTGAAGGCTCGTTGCATCTACAAGGATACTTAACCTAACTATTACAGGTATTTTATTTATATATTAGATAACTAAACAATGTGCAAAGCTGAGCCAAAAAATGGTCACTTAATTTGACTATAAATTACCAACCTAAACCTTTCAATTTTTTTCTTTCATTCAGATACATTTAAAAAAGCTTATCTGACCAGGTTATAATAGTTACATGGCCCAGGGTCCTCTACGTTTTGACAATTTTAACTTGTATACCCCAACCACTCATTTTCTTATTTCGGCCATGACATAGTCCATAACAATATCGTACAAAACGTCTACACGGACGATTCTTAAAATATATACAAATATTAAAGGTAGACTGCTAAACAGGATTTCCTCAATAATCCACAATGTTTTCAGAAGTTGTATAAAACAGATTTACAGAAATCAGGCCTATATGTTAATAGCTATCTGAAAAGTTTACTGTTTTTAAGAGTCAGGTCCACTCTCGTCAACTCAATAATGCTCGTGTCGCTACCGTAAATTATCTTAACGTGAAAATGCTGATCCACTCGTAACATTTGCGTTATAAAGAATAGAAAGAAATGTGGGAAAAGATGAAATGCGAAGTAGCTAATTGTTTCTACTTTTTTCACAGTGCTTCCAAAGATTTTTCTGAAGAATTGACAAAACAAATACGCAGTATGTAAAAATTTAGGCCTGCATATTTATCTAGTCGTTGTCACGGGCCAGATAGAGTCGACTATATTAACATCAGGATATAGTTACATAAAATTCCATGTACATGTTTAAAATATATTACCCAAGTAAATAACAAGCAATCAACACGTCAGAAAGATAGACATATATATATATATATATATATATATATATTACTAAAAAATGGTTTAATTGCATACAATTGTTTGCCTCGCCTGATTTTGTTTATAGAAGAAGGTGTATGTACGTCTGATTTCTCGCCTATAGATCTATCTTTCATTTCATATGTTTGGATGATATTCCGTTGTTGTTATTTTTCGTTCTATTTCAGTTGAGAACTAGAGATAATGTAACACAATGAGGGTAGAGGTATATACGTGAGATATTAGATCCATTGTGAGTTTAACTATAAACGGGATATCACGTGTATACGGCGCCAGTCTTGTAGTATATAAATTTATGTTTTGAGGAAGCGCCCAGAGAGACATGCATAGAGACATGCATAGATAGAGATATAGAGAGAGAGAGGCATGTATGGAATACCGTTAGGGCCATCGCCTATGAATGTGTTGATCTGAAACGCGATACTCGACAGTACGATGATGATAACACGACAGTACGATGATGATAACGCGACAGTACGATGGTGAAAACGCGAGGGTACGATGGTGAAAACGCGACAGTACGATGGTGAAAACACAATAATACGACAGTACGATGATGATAATGCGATATACTATCGTGTTTTCACCATCGTACTGTCGCGTTTTCACCATCGTTATATCGTAGTATCGTACTGTCGCGTTATCATCATCGTACTGTCGCGTTATCATCATCGCACTGTCGTGTTTTCATCATCGTACTGTCGCGTTATCACCATCGTACCGTCGTGATAGTATACACATGTTATTTTGGCTATTTTAAAAATGGACATAAGCGATAAGCGACGATCCTCATCAGTATATTTGACATGGGTCTTCTCTGTTCGCTATTTAGACCTGCAAGCATCATAGAAATCCCCGAGAAAGGCAAACTATACGAAGTGTTACATTTGACGGTAGTTCATTTATAAACAGCATATATATACGCTGTATATTTCAAGTACTAAACTACTGATTTATTATACATCGATTGCGAAACAAGTTTTTTATGCTGTATGAGCCATTCCACGAGAAAACGAACATTACGGACTCTGTGTAATGTATCGACCAAGATCAGCCTGCGCAGTCCGCGCAGGCTAATCCAGGCCGACACATTCCCTCTAAGGGTGATAGAGGTATATATTGTATAAACTCGTCCATTTGTACTGCTGTACTTGAAGATCTTCTATTTTTGAGCATGCACATGCGCACCGGAAGGCGATAGTACGACAGGACGATGATGATAACACGACGGTACGATGGTGATAACGCGACGGTAAGATGGTGATAACGCGAGGGTACGATGGTGATAACACGAGGGTACGATGATGATAACACGACGGTACGATGATGATAACACGACGGTACGATGGTGATAACGCGACGGTACGATGGTGATAACGCGACGGTACGATGGTGATAACGCGACGGTACGATGGTGATAACGCGACAGTACGATGATGATAACACGACGGTACGATGGTGATAACGCGAGAGTACGATGGTGAAAACACGATAATACGGCAGTACGATGATGATAATGCCATATACTATCGAGTTTTCACCATCGTAATATCGTAGTATCGTACTTTTAATGAGTCAAAGCATGCATATAAACGCATTTCTCGTTCATGGGTCATGGGTCATAGGTAATGAAATTATTTATGAAAAAGAGGAATATAATCATTTGGGTATAGTACATACATATCCCCGAGAAAGGCAAACTATACGAAGTGTTACATGTATTTGACGGTAGTTCATTTATAAACAGCATATATATACGCTGTATATTTCAAGTACTAAACTACTGAGATTTATCATACATCGATTGCGAAACAAGTTTTTTATGCTGTATGAGCCATTCCACGAGAAAACACACATTACGGACTCTGTGTAATGTATCGACCAAGATCAGCCTGCTGTCGCGTTATCGTCATCGTACTGTCGTGTTATCATCATCGTGCTGTCGATTATCGCGTTTCAGAACAACACATTCATAGGCGATGGCCCTAGCGGTATTCCGTAGGCATGGGACTCTCTCTAGGGTTGTTAACCTTCGAATTATATCTTCACAATAAAACTTACGAAAAGTACCACTATACGTTTTCGTTTATTTACCTGTGTTTTCCTCGTGGACAATTTGATGTAGCTGGCCAGAGTGCTACAATATACTAATGATGAAACTGCACTTACCGGATTCTGTTCTGCAGATATCACACAAGCTTAGTGTATTTAGAAATAAAAATGCACACCATAATCCATCATTATAACACCACTTCAACGTAAACTATATCCACTTGCACGAAGAATAGATAGAAATAACGTTATAAGGCCGTTGAAGCACGCTTTACTAGATTCTCGTGTTAAAAAAATCCGTTAGAAGTCTACAAAGGGAACTTACTCTTCCAATCCAAAAAATCCGTTAGATCATACAAAGGGAGGTAAAAGGGTGACTGAAATTAAACAGTAACCCTTATAAAATCCGGCTAATTACATTTTTGGCTATTTTAACCATCATAATCTCAAAAATTAGAATTAAAATAAAAAATCAATATTGATCAATATCTGTTTATTCAGAGATCTACACAATTATTATCTTGTTTGTAAACAACCTTACAAAGAGGGTTGTTCTATATTCTGTCATGTATATATGTCATTTTGTTTCGCCGTTTGTAGTGCTAAATTGTATTTACCTCATGTTTTTGTCCATGTACAAACTGGGAGTATTAAAGAAATTGAATTGAAATTAAAGAATGACCAACTGGCTGAGCGGCTCAGTAAATTAAATGAATTAGACGCTTTACCACTTGGAATAAAAGATGTTCAAGGACTTGATGATGGAATAAGAATTTCAGAAACTCTTAAAAGTCATGAAGCGGTGTGGCATGAAACATGTTTTGACATGTGTAATGCTGACAAAATTAGTCGTGCAGTCAAAAGAAAAAACACAGATGTTTTGCACAAAGAAATTGTGGAACATTCCCCTGTAGAGGAAATAATGAGGAGAAGCATTGAGATAGAGGATATTTCAACAAATCGTTGCTTTTTCTGTAATGAGATTGAAGGTGGATGTCATAGAGTAAAAACATTAACTGCACACCAATTTAGTTATAAATTATCCTAAACCAGAGAGCTGCTAGTTTCCTGTTTGATGTAAGTCAAACATGTTAATAGCAGATTAACATCTCATATGCCATATTAATTAAGTACTATGAAAACTGTCAAAAATGGTTTAGAATTTAAATCATAGAAGATGATTGAAATTGGCTATTGTTTGTCCAAGCTCAATATGTCCTGCAGTCATTTGGCATTTAAAGTCATTGATGCTTTGTGCTTTCTGAGAAGGCATTATCAAAACAAGAAATCACCTGGTCAACTATAAATGGACGCATCCAGTCAATAGTCAATCATTTCCCATTATGCCGTAGACATTAAAGGAGTTGACTATTGACGGAGTGTTTATTTACTATTGGACCTTTCCAACAAAACCTGAAACGTAAACGTAAACTGAAACAGACTTCGGAATAGGCTCAAATTTAAGGGGTCGTCTCAAAAGTAATAAACATAGACAATTTGTACACAAGGGCTTGAGGATATTTAATCGATAATATTCAACGACTTTCTCCTTTTTAGTAAACATGTTGCAATTTTAACAATATGAGGCAAATGAGTTTTTTATGTGACGCCATTTCGAACTGACAGATCTATATTATTTCAATTCAAATATTGCTTGTTCAACACACACTCTATATCTGCTTATAAGACGATTAATTGTTCTACATTTTAATTGTTGTCTATTGGTTTTGCGTCAAATTTGCAGCCTAGTAAACGGTGTCATTCGGATAATTTTTATCTGCCAACAAAACACATTCATCTGGAAGCGGCAGATTTGGCCCACCTATATCAGTCATCAACAGAAACGTTTGTGCGTCGTTTAAGTGCCCAGGAAGACCACTCTCGACATGACAAATATCACCAGTGTTGTCAACAACTATCTGAGTATGAATAGCGTGGTAATGCCGATGTCCAGAATAAAACTGCTCCTGTGGCTCAGTAATTGTGAGGGCTTATAGACAGCACCCTAGTAACTGGGAGCTGATCATAGCAGATATCAAAAGTAACGTCGATAGACTGGGACAGGCCCATCGCCATTTGTACGCTAGCGCCAGCCGGAAACAACTGAAGGACAGAGTGGCGAACAAGTTCAGTCGATTGCTACACACACCACTACGAACGATAGATGATGAGGATATAAGGCAAGTTTTGTTTTTTACTGAAGTTTGACCCCATTTTCACCATTATTTCAGTTATATCACGGCAACAGTTCACTTATTCATTATCCCTGTGTAATCAAACCAGTACTATGCTAGGAAATGTGCCTTGCCTATGGGCACGCATACATTATCGCCCGGTTCCAAATTCCCGTTTGCTAACCACTCGACCAAGTAAATATGTACATAAAGAAAATTCAATTTCCAAACAGTAATATTTCATTGTCATAGTGCAGGTAGCTGATATTGATCGGCTTTATCAACACGTTTTCTAGTGTCTAATTTATCCTGAATAAGATTGTGCTGTCCCATTTGATTATGAAAATGCCCATTAATTCATCTGCAGAAGACAACGTTACAATATGTCGTAACAAATGGAGAGAATGCCCATAATGAAGTAACACCGTTTTAGTTTCTATATTCTAAAACACAAACTTTCATTGACTATTCTTTTTCAAAAAATGTAATCTGGTATTGTCTGAGATGACTGCGTCAGTGGAAAACCGGTGTTGATATACAAAATGTCAAAAATACTTCAAAACATTTTTTTAACTTGCTTCAATAGAATACTCATATTGTTTTATATATACTTTTAGATCTGAACTACAGCTTGTTAGAAACATTGAACGGCGTTTAGTACCAGGGCAAGAACCCGTTCAGCAGGATCATAGAGAAGTTCTGTTACAGCAGATGAGCAGCGGATCCGAGAATGAAGAAGCCGGACCGGTCATAATAGCAGGACGTGCAAAGCCGGGTGAAGCCGAACCTGTTGGAAATCGTCCTGTTCCTGAACCTGATGTTGCTGAGCATGGTGTTGCTGAACCTGGTGTAGCTGAACCTGGTGTTGCTGAACCTGGTGTAGCTGAACCCAAGACGCCATGACAGAAGGCGCAATAAACGTCGGACTATCGGTTAATTCGATCCAATCAGCGTGTGTACGGGAGATTTTTGACAAAATGAGTTCCCGAACTATTGGCTGAATTGGGGATCAGCAGTGATTCAAGTGACATGAATATCAATGATCTATAAAATTATCAAAATTATCAAACAATGTGTCTTTGTATGTATCCTTCAGAAGTATTGCCCAACAATATTGACCTTATCCTGACTTGATAAGACGTATTTTTCACGACATACATGTTCATGTATTTTCCTCAATTATAAATGATGGTGTTATTGTGTCCAACCGTGACCGCTTTCAATAATTTGATAACAAACTACATTTCTCATGACAAATATTTGCTGAAAAATCAGGACCAAACACTATTTTATTTAATTAATTATAACCTGGAAGTTGACAAAAAGGTGTCTGCAACCGTGTTCGTTTGATTAAAGATTATACTTTTCCTAGGTCCAAAATATGAAAAAAAATTATAATACATAAAATGATACTTTGGTGAGCTTTTAAAAAAATTCAACACATTATTTTAGGGAGCCGCCAAAGGTCAGTCAGCCAGTCAATCCGGGAGGCGAGGGTTCGAAAAACTCGTCTCTGCCGTGTATTCTTTCCGATGACAAATTCATTGTGACTAGAGTTATCCGCCGTGGCCGAGTGGTTAGCGTTAGAGATTTGGAACCGGACGTCCCGGGTTCGTACCGTAGTAGCGGCACAATGTTTATGGTGTAGAGCCCTTAATCAAGGCACATTCTTAGCCTAATACTGGTTTGATTACACAGGGATCATGAATAAGTGAATTAACGCCGTGATATAACTGAAATAATGTTGAAAACGGTGTAAAACCCAGAAAAATAATTGTGACCGGCGTCTTTCCTCTTCCAACAATGGGCAGAGACATATTACGTGGGAAGGTAGCCAGTTGACTGGGAAGTGAAGAATATTGTGTTGAGTACTGGTGCGACAAAACAGGAAAACATGTGATATAACATAAATGCTGTTGAAGCGACAATCCCCCAATCCCCAATAAAAATGATCAAAATAAACAAATTAAAACGAAAATTAACAGATAAAATTAATGGTAAAATAAAAAAAGTTTTTAAATTGTAAAAAAAATAAAAATATATGGTGATGTCGTGATTAGAACTACTGTAAATTAACAGATATAGAGCAGCGACGTTACCTAATGCACTATGCGGACTCTTACAGATTTTTCCCGGAAACATAGCAATATTATAAACAGTACCCAAGATCGTGTGTTTCAGTCTATAATTCATTTGAGACAACCCTCGATTATATTCCGAAGTACGAACTCCGTTTATGCCCCGGTCACACATTCACGGATTGGACGCCGGATTAGCCACGGATACGATCCGGCATCATTCGTGGCAATCTGTAGTGGTCCGTAGCTGTACGTATTGTATCCTGGGTCAATCGTAGTAGTACTTGTATATCCGTGACAATTTTTGAACATGTTCAAAAATTCCCGACGGATCAGACAACCGTAGTACATCCTTACTGATCCGTATTAGAACGTACTCATCCGTTGTAATCCGTAATAAACCGTACTTATTCGTAGTATACATCCCCGGACTCGAGTCGCCTAGGATCGGTACGGTTAGGTACGGTGAACTACGTACTTGTACGGTTACACCACGGGTTAGCCAAGGATACAATACGGTTTGTTACGGATTTGTCACGGATCAGCACGGTCGCACTACGTTCTATTAGGGATAGGTAGGGATTACCAAGGTTTCTCAAGGATTCCTACGGGTTACAACGTGATACTACGGTCCACTACAGTTTATTACGGATTATGTCATATAGGTATCACCACCGTTCTGTCACCAGACTTCTGTATACATATTTCCAGTTTATAGGGCTCTACTTCATATCTGTTTCATCCAAGAAGTCTACATCTAACAACAACCAACATGAACAACCAACAAATGAGGCTGGCACTTAACTGGCTGGACCTGGACATGTATATGGCACAAACTGCCAGGGCGATGGTTGACCAGGGACTGGCCCCTCCGACGACCCATCCACGGCCAGTAAAAATGCAGCTGCTTTCAAGAACTTTGTGAGAATAGATCTACAGATGTTCCAAGAACTTTTACAAGTAATGGGTCGCATGATTATGAAGAACATTAACTGATACAGACAGTTCATCGAACCTGGAGTGATGCTAGCAGTCACCCTGCGATACCTGGCTACGGGGGACAGTTACCGGACCTTGATGTATGGCTTCAGGGTGGCGCACAATACCATCTCTGGTATTGTTCGGTACGTATGCGAGACCATAATTGCAACATATGCTGAGGATGATTTCGACTCTCCTACTGAGCATGAACAGTGGCAGGCAATAGCTGACCAGTTTTCTGCAAAATGGCAGTTCCCACATGCTCTCGGTACTCTAGATGGCAAACATGTTGCCATACGGTGTCCTAAGAACGGTAGTTCCCTAAACTACACCTATAAAGGATATCACTCAATAGTTCTGATGGCCCTTGTCGACGCCGATTACAAGTTCCGGTGGGTTAATATTGGTGCACAAGGTGGTAGCTCCGACGCTCAGAGTTGGAACCAGTGTGAGCTGAAAAACGCCTTTGAAAGGGGTGTAATCGGCATCCCACCAGCAGCCCCCCCCCCCCCCCTTCCCGGTGATGACAGACCGCCGTCTTACTATATCATTGCAGACGATGCATTTTGCATGAAAAGCTGGCTCACGAAGCCCTTCTCCAGACGGGGTCTTGCCAATGACGAGAGGGGATCTTAAACTACGAGCTGTGGAAAATGCATTTGGTATCCTTGCAAACAGATTCCGGTGTTTGCTCTTCGTCATGTTGCAGGACCCTGATACAGTACATGCCATAGTCCTCGCCTGTGTGTGCCTTCACAACATCATGACAGTCAGATATCTTGGTGAACAGAACCCTCTCATGGATCAAGAGGATGTTAATCACAACGTCATCCCCGGCGCATCGATGTAAAATAAATAAAGTCTACACTTTAAGCACCCCTCCCACAACCGAAAAAGAATAAAACTGAATACATGTATATTTTTTTACTGACCGTCGCAGATGCCTAGCTCTTGTGTTTTTTCTCTCCAGAGGGCGGTCTTTCTCTCAGTCAGCTTGTAGTCAGCATGGCCCTTGTTTTTATAGGAATTCATGTTCCTGGAACCATTGAATGACATCATGCAGGGGCTGTTGCCGGTTTTTCTCTTTCTTTTTTCTCGTACAGAAGAAGGGTGGGGTAAAGTCAACTCCCCAACATTACTCGCTTCATCAGACCGTGAATGTGTGGTTGTCTGGGCCTTGGCCTCATTTGTTGGACGCTTGACTGCTGCTCCTCTCTTTCGTGGTGGTATTTTGAAGTTGTGGACTGAACTAGCGAGCGAGGGAGTTTATGTATACGGATTGTTTATCGTGGCAGGTCCGTGGCGCTCCGCGAGAGTCCGTACTTATCCGTGCCAGACCGTTCTAATTCGTGCTAACCCGTACTAAAATCGTAGCGAACCGTTGTTAATCCGCAGTGCATACGCCGTGACACGTGTCATTCCGTACTAAACCGTACCGAACCGTAGCAATCCGTATCACTCCTCGTTGTCATCTAGCCCATTTCTTGGTTGATCAGTCAAAACCCGTAGTCAAACCGTGGTGCATCCGTAGCGGACCACGGATATAGTCTTTTCCGGGGTCATCCGTGAGTTTCCATCCGTCGTGGATCCGGCAAGACGATCCGTGAATGTGTGACCGGGGCATTACGTTTACATTAATATAGTTGGAAAGATTTGCACTGTACTTGAATTATAACTTGTTAACCAGTACCTACCTGTTTAAAGGACTTCACTCAATTTGACAATGATTGTAAATGTAACATTCTAGAGAGGATATTCTATTCTCAATATGTTGATGCTTTTTGCTTTCTGAGAAGGCGTTATCAAAACAAGAAATCACCTGGTCAACTATAAATGGACGCATCCAGTCAATAGTACATCATTACCCATTATGCTGTACTATTTGTTTAGAATGTGAAGAAGGTGTCTCACTGATGTTAATAGATTAGCTTTCTGCTTAAGTGACTTACATGAGATAACTTCTTATACTATTCTATTTTGATTCTTTCAATATAATTGTCAATACAATCTGCATGATATTTTAGTTATAATTGTCTTTTCAAAGTTGACTGATGAATATATATTATAGTGTGAAAGCTATTTTCTTTGCGTTAGTATTTGTTGTCACCGGTTAACCTCTCTAAGCCAAGCGAGTTATGATTATTTTTCCCCAACGATTTTTATAGTGTTTTAAGTTTATGTCTTATAATCATTACCCATTATGCTGTAGACATTAAAGGAGTTGACTATTGACGGAGAGTTTATTTACTATTTCCAGAATTTATCCCCAATCACAACATAGGACAAACGCAACATTAAACTTCTATTTAATATTTATATGGACGAATGATATAGGGTGGAAAATATGTAACGATTTTGATTTAAATAAGGGGCTGGGACACGATACTTACGAATGTTGTTCTTGTCAATTCTTGGCAAAGTTAAGCTCACCAGGAATTATAACAATTTCAAAAATGTGATTGAATTATAACGGTTTTAATAAAGTAAGCACCAATTATAAAACATTGTAGAAGTAAGCTTGCATTATATATTGATCTAATTAGATGGCTGCAGTACGCATGGGATGTCACACCTCGTGTTTCATTGGTGGTTGGTCGACCAAGACGGCGTATCCAATTTAAGGTCCATCTGAATTATAATAAAACAAAAATCATTCAAAACATTGCTTATTACATGGATATCACCACAACATAAAGATAGATCACCCCTCATGTGTTTGGCAATATCCTTACGAGTGCGGTATTCATTAAAAGTGTTTATAAACTCGGCGAAGTCCGTCCGAAATTGTAACCGGTCGGTATTGTCCGTTGACTTTCGTCAGTCATTTCTGATGGAAATGAGCTGTAGGGCCATGAATAACGACCTCATACGGAAATTGCCGAGCCCATCGCGAATGAATGAGGTGAACCAGTTATCTTAGCACTTTCCCTGATATATAAGGCTTTTGATACTGCTGCCGTAGAACAACTTTGAAGACATTGAAGTTGTAGGAGAAATTGCCAAAGAACGAGCAGCATTCTAATGTTCCCACTAAATTTTCGCCTCTGTATCAAAATTATACTTCAAAATTTATATACAACTTATCTAGTGTATAATAATTCACCCTTTAAAATTAGGTGATTCCGAATATATAAGACACATGGTAAAACGTACATGAAGCAGGAATGGAAAATCACACGGACACGCTTTCAATAGTTTAATTACATGCTTTAGTGGACTATTGAGAAATAAAAGTATACTTTATCCTTCCAAACATTGAGTTATCTATAAAGTGACAATTGTCCCTTTTTACCCTGTTCCGTACACCGTCTCTAATAACATCAGTAAACCAATTGTTCTTTGAGATGTATCATCGCGTTAACGTTTCATTCCTGAACCTCAAAAGAAATGTATTCTCGAGTGGCAAATTATCACTTCTGTTGTTCACTTAGTTTTTACTTTGTTTAAGGACAGAACAATACCTCATTAAAACCATACGTTAACAGTCTCTCCTCTAACGATCGTATGAATCTGTTGAGAACCTATTACATGCCATCTCATTTTGACCTTTTACGGTAGCCAACCAAATAATCAACTACATAATCGTTAGTTAAAAACAGGGGAGGTAACCGGGTATAAAACTAATATTAATAGCAGAACTGGGTGTTCATTGATTACCACAAGAGCATCATAAGCAGATGTTATCGCTTTTCTGATAGGGTTTTCTTTAAAATGGGTTCAATTTCCAAGGTCACAGTCACTGTAATCTAATATTGGTATACAATACATCGTCATTTCTAGAGCCATACAGTTGAGCCGTCCCTCTAGAAAACCAACATTGTGGCCTTTGCGTAAGGTTTCGGCCCGGATCAGCTAAAGCATGCCGCGCAGGCTAATCAGGTCGGACAATTTTCGCCACCTGTGGATTTTCTGTTTCAGGAATCATTACTCTACACCTCTATTCCCTTGAGACGGAATGTGTCGACCCGGCTGAACTTGGTCGATACATTACGCAGAGTACATACTGCTGGTATTCTCGCGGGACGGCTCATATGCAGAAAATTGTATCACTATATGTATTAATAGTGAAGGCAATCCCAATTGTGCCCATGACACACCATCTTCCCAAGGTGCATTGCCATACCGAAGGGCTACACCATCGGAGATATGGCCAGGATATACCATTGTCTAAAACGGGTCACATGTCAAGGTCAAGCTTAAAGTGTCCCCAATTTATTACGTTATACACCGTCTTCAAAACATGCATTCTCACACCAAACGTGATAACTCCAGTTTGGATAGAAATTCATAAAATAGAGTTTATGGGCCGGATAAACGTTTAGTCAGAGATCAAGGTAAATACTAAAGTAAACTAACTTTGATAAGCGGCACATTGAATTTCGATATTGCATCACTATACCAAATTATATGAATTCAGATGTGAGAGCGTAAGAGATATGACCCGGACCCGGAGGTCAAGCTTAAGGTCACAATGATTCAACATATAGTTGTCTTACTTCAAAAGAGGCCGACACATATATTGTAATCCGTTGAAGTTTATACCATTTGCAATGAGACAATCCATTTACCTGCATCTTGTATCAGTTTGGAGAGAATCTTTTCACACACTCCATAACTTAAGATCAATACCGGGTATGGCACTGCAAGGCACAATCACATTTCTGAAAACAACAATAACACCATAGTATAAATGAACAACGTCAACAAATAAGAGGGATTGGCGCATCTCCATAACGTAATATAACATGTTAACCATTTTTCCCACCTTCGACGAATTTGTAGCAGAAGACTTCAAAAATATAAGTGGAAAATGGTTGACTTTTTCAAAAGTTACAATATGCAAGCGGACACTGCTTGACTATGGCGTGTTTGTGCGTATGTATAAGTTTACGTGCGTTTTCACTGTTTGCAAACGCAGCCCAGAAGCACGTCTTTTAACTTTCACGTGAAGCAGATATACTAAATTGAATTGTCGACGTGAATATCTATTGACTTAGTACAGTCCGTACATGGTATATGACCCATGAGAATCGATGCATTATGGTCAAACTAGAGACCAAAATAATTCGCCATACGTATATTGGATCAGACGATACCGTCTTATTGGTCGTTTTGAATACATAATATGCACTTAAACATTCATGAGCAGTTGCTCCCTTTGTGCATAAATAAATGTCACTATACATTACAAACAATCATACATTCAACAATCATCGCAATTTGTGTTTAATACTTTACGATTGTGGTAGATGATTGGCTTACACAAAGGTCATTCTGAGACGACCTGTCTGAGGTAGTTATCACATCTGTATACGAGCGAGCAAAGTTTAGATCTGGTTTTAAAAATAATGAAATAATCATGGAACAAGATAGGACACTATCATCCGATTTGAAGGATGAGTGCGTTTAGACATATACTTACTTTTTGCTAGGTACTTTAAATACGTTTCTCTGTATGAACTGTATAGAATCAACTGTATTACATATCAGCTTGGATAGTGTAAAGTGTTTGATGGAATTTAATTGATCTGAAAAGACAATATTAGGTTAAGTATTATCTCCTCTTCTAACAATGTTCTCTTCTCTTTATAGGAAGTAATCTTCGGATTTGTTACACCGTTTAAATAATCGGAATATTTTCAAAGTATACATCACTCAAACGACCATATCATATTTTCACCAAATGGATATGCATGGGGCAGGTTTAAACCGCGCCCTAACGTGTCAGATATTCTGGAGATTAATCCATTCCCAAGTACAACACATCTATAGCAGGATATGTTTAAATCATCTTGGCTACAATTATGAAATTATAATTCTATCATAAATGACGTCGCCAGGAGTGTAATAAAGCCATTGAATAAATTGCGTATTCAACTAGTGTAATAACAATGCTACGTAACGTCATAATGAAAAGCATTGAAAATGACCACGCTATATATAGCGACGTTATATATATTTTGCGCTAATAATCGTCGAATTGGAATTTATGATATAAATAGAATATAACATTCGTGGTCATTCAATACAAAATTGTATTAAACTCGTTTAATAAAATTTCGTATTGAATGACCACTCATGTAATATCCTCTTTGTATTGAATGACCACTCATGTAATATCCTCTATGTATTGAATGACCACTCATGTAATATCCTCTATTTATCGAATACTGTTGAAAACAATGTGGCGTAATGAGAGAGTGCTCACTATGACCAACTTCTGTTTTTGACACAATGCTTCCAAAAGACGTCTTTCTGCAGAGGCGTCAGAAGGCGTGTGTAAGTGAGAAAGGTTAATGGACGAAACACGATATTAACAGCCAAATTACCTAGAGTGAATCCTGATTCAGGAAAGTTATTTTCATACCAAAACCGATCCCCTTTCTTCAACTCCATGAACTGGCGTGCCAATAGGCCAGCTAGCATCGGACCAACTGAACCCCCGGGTAGGGGGGTTTCTGATAGTGCACCAGTGAATAGATCTATATCATCTGGACTCCTGTCAAACAACAAGATATACATGAGAGGCGTTTCTTCCTATTTGGGGTCTCACTGCAGGAAAGGGAATGTAAGAATATGCACACGTTCATTTGAGTTTTTATTGGACGTAGGGCTTAGCTCAGCGTTAAGTTTTATATTTGTCTACAAACAATAATCGCGTTTGGTTTACATATATACTCTAAACATTAGAATACTGATATGATACGGAACAAAATAAAGATTTTGAATTGAGAGTGTTTATTTATAAGAATTTCAGTAGGTAAATTGTCAATGAAAGGTTTATTATTCAAATCGTCTTTTACGCCACTTTCAACTCTATTTTATTCATATCACAGTGTTTCCTCGTAAGTTCCTTGTACTTATAAAATGTTTATCCATCACCAGCGTACCAATCGCCAGTATTATCCCCGCCAAGCTGGGCGTTAAGACGAGAAACCACTACTAGCACTGATAAACTAACTCAGATAATCGAGTTCTCGAATCGGACTATTACACCAAAGCGTTAATTATGTCAAAGAAAAACAAGACGAATTTTGATGCAAAGCATCAAAAACGCTGCGCATGATTTTGAAGCATGACTTAAGGGAAGTAGATGCACTTCAGTACATGAACATAACGTGTAAACAGACAGGATGTAAATATTTCGAAAAAGAACGCCAAATGTTCCTTTACTTTAAACAAGGAGAAGAAGATGTGCCTACATTGCTCACCTGGCTACCATAATATTTGATAAAAGGTTATCAAGAGCAGAAAGGGTCAGTTTTGACGTAGAGATAGACGTGTTATATGCTGCGATCTATGTGATATTCAGCATTAGTCGTAAAATGTCAAGTTTAGTCCTAAAACCATATTGTTTACAGTTTGCTTAACATTGACTGCAACTATAATGTGTCAAAGAAGCTAACGTTTCTTAATTTTTTACCAATAAACGGTTTAAAATCTGCTCTATCTAGATCAATTAGATAAATAAATCAAAGTACAGAAAGTACTGGTAACGAATTATTTGTGAGATTAACATTGTTCTATACAGCGTGGGGTCGACTTCTAGTGAATGGGCATACGACTAAAATTCATACTCGTGCCTTATACGTACATGCCGACAAATGAAATATATATGCGCGTACTGTTAATTTGATATTTTCTAGAAAATTGATTATCTATGATGATTCGATAGTATACTTATGACTTCACTGTATTGAAATAACACGTAGAAGTCATTTTAATATCGAAAAAATACTAGGACTATTTAGGTGCAGCGAATGTGTATTCTAAGCGGAAGTGTAGTTTAACCGTGACTTCCGGAAAAAAACACGATCGCGTTAACTGTATTATTTTTTGAGAAAAAATAATTCGTTAAAAACCAAAAAAAAAACCACAAAGTTGCTTAAATATTAACATATATTAAGGTGTAATACCTCTGGTTATAAGTTAAGTATGACACAAGCTTTGGAAGGAGTACGGGAAGTCTATTATCCTTCCAGTTTAGCAGAAGTATGATAACAAAGACGGGAGTATATTAACAAAAATGCGAAGTTATTTTAAAAAGTTTAAATGTAATTTATATTCATGTATTAAAATGTTTTATGTGAGCTTTTAACCACTATCCTTTTAGGTTTTAGCAGATGCAGCGAATTTTAGAGTTCCTTGTTCGAATATGCCAATGGGATTAACTACCCGAATCTAGCGGTCGAAATATCCTATAGCCTTTGTGCTCGAGAGTTAACTCCCTTCTTGAATTCCATTTTAAAATGTTTCGATTGTATAAGCAAACAAGAGTTGCTGCAAGATGCAGCAATTCGATGTTAGCGCGGGAATCAGCATTTTATGGCTTAAGAAATACTGTTTGATTCGAAAAACACGAAACCCGCTTTTAAATATATGATATAAATATATGATATGAATAGTTTTTCAGTTAAATGCACCCTCGCAATTAAAGAAAATATCAAAATTGAGCATTTATGAAATTAAAAGAAAAAGTTCACATGTATAGTCAACATATAGCAAAAATACAATGGACAGAATAAACAAACTGTATGGGGAGAAACGTTTTAAGTTAAGAAATTCAACATATTTTTATGAATAGGCAAATTCGGGGCCGTAAACCAAACAATTAAAAAAAACGTAGTCAGGTCAGGGTTGTAAATCAAACTATTAAAAAAAAAATAACGGTAAAAGACATACATATTTTGCATATTTTTGTTTTATTGATACATAAAGGTTGCTTTTTCAAACATATAATAGAGTTTTTCTTAACAATAATAATATTGGTTGCTCCCTTTTCGATTACGTTACACCATGGTACAACATTAAAAACTATCCCATACTGACGACACGCATACACGCGGCGTCAACAATGCAAAGACGATTATCCTTATCCTGCTTTGCGTGACTTTTAGTACAGGGTATTTATGAAAAATTAGGGAATTAAATCCTACAGAAATGAATGTTGGTATGTGTGATATATAGCTAAGAACGAGCTTACATACCAGAATATACTAAAATCTTGTGTGCTTGACTTAATGCTGTCAGAGTATGCACACATTTAAACTGCAAATTCGAATAATGATAAACAAGATCAATCTGCAAGTGCAAGCAAATCTTTTTTTTATTCGATATTAGTTGCTGCTCGTTTATCAATTAGTAAAGATTAATCTATAAAAGTGTAAGCACGTGTCAAAACTTGTCTGTGCATACGGTTGTCGGTATTCAGCTAGAAAAGGGTATAGTATTACTCGTAAAGAGATGACAGCTGGGCGACAGTCTCCGGATTAATGTCTGTGAATCCCCAAGGACCGGATACAAAACTCGTCGCTACAGGCAGATGAAAGAACTTCCTCCATGCGTTATACCCCGGTACGCCGTGGTCTCTTCCTCTCTGCAGGAAATCGTAAAACGGATTTGGTTGCATTTTTGTGGAGATTGGTTTGACAATCGCCACAATGCTAACAGAAACAACAACAACGAAAACATTTACGTAGTCAGTTTTGTACAGCCCGTTGACTTTTTATTCCTTACTGCAAACCAATTAACCTACATCCGTTAAACCGCCAAATATATAGTTCCATCAGTGATACAGAGACACGATTAATAATAATCATGTCAGTGCTACTTTGGTACCGGATTGATACTAAGATTTGAGATTTATTGAGATAACATCTACATAGAGTTAAATTATGTAAATATTATCTTTCTTCATGTTTGGGCAGATAATAAATATCATTGTGCGTTCTATAAATCGCATAATAAATTTCAGGTTTTCAATAAGGACCAGCATCCGGCGAATCATTGCTGTTTCGTTTTGTCAAAATCGCCGGTTCAAATCTGTGCCACAATAAAAAAATATTAAAGGTGTTTTTTAAAGTATATGAATAAATAGTGTTCTCAGGAGTATTCTGCGATCGCTGCTAGCACTCGCCGAAAGTCGACGATTAACGATGACTTATGCTTTGTTTAGGTGTCTTCTAAAAGGTCCGCCTCTAAATTCCCGACTTTCATCAAATCATTTGAGCGCTTTAAATTACGACGACTGACATTTTCTTGCGAGTCAATATACTAAACGCTTGTTTATAAAGTGTTTAGAATACTTTGATTATAGCAGTACGAATACGGAACGAATAAATTTTGCAAGAATGAAGAAGAGAAATATCAATCATTTCTTACGGCCGAAATCGGGTAAACGCCCCCGTTTGATGCGTTTTGTTTCGTTCATAGAGTTGATTACTTACAGATGACCGAGTTAGTGATGGAAAGAACATGAACAGACTAATATTATTCTACTGTCAAAAGATGCAGCTTTTCTCAAATTTACCCGCACCAGAGTGCAGTATTATTGAAAATCGCAAGGCCTACACCGAGATACTGCTTTTTACTTTGCAGGATTTTCTATACGATCGACACTACAGTGCCATCGGCGCTTTGATTTGTTTAAGCGATAATCCAGGAAAACCAACGTTATTGCACATGTGAATAAAACTGTGCAAATGCATGCATGCTAAATGATACAAATGGATACGGCTTTACAGAAGTTTCTTGATACCTTTTGAGAACATTGAAGATCCAGATATTTCTGGGTGGATGGGCTGGCTGATAATGATATACATGAGTCTCGAATGCATTTCGGTTGGTTTACCTAGATCGTCGCTCTTTTAATCCTTTCTCACATACGCCAAACTGCTGCAGACGACTTTTAAATTATTCAAAAGATATAACTTCATGTGTTGATATAATTATTGAATTGGAAAACATTATTGCAAAATAAGACATTTGCTCACTCACAATTAGCAATTTCGCTTAACCACAGTGTTTACAAAAAATATATCGAGTCGTACATGAATCACAGTAAAGTATATAAAACGCGCAAAACCAAAGACTGTGACTATATCATATAAAAGTTGTACTCCGTGAACAGCAATATTTCAGAACACTTATGCATGATCCCTGGGTAAACAAACCAGTACTAGGCTAGGAAATGTTCCTTGCCTAAAGGCACTCAACCATGACCGCATTGACAGGGTATCGAACCCGGAAAGCCCGTTTTCAAATCACCGATGTTAAATATCGGATTATGTGATTATAGTCTATAACTTGGTCGTACATCTTAATGTCGGTCTTCGTGGATCCTAATGTAGCCTAGTTTTAAAAAAAACATTAGTAAACGGGTAAAACCTTAAAGCCGCTTCTACCGATTTATGATTTAAACTTTTTCCCAAAAACATCAAATATACAGCAGATGATTTTGAAAACAGCTAGAAAAAATTACAAAAATCTCTATTGAATACAGCTGGTAAATTGTGGCAAAGGGAAGAATTACTCATAACAAGCGATTTCCCATTTTGTCATAATGTTTTCAAATGTGGTCAGATCAATATACGTGGGTACGAGGGAAAGGGTTAATGAAATTCTGATTTGACATCTTTTGAGCCGTTCCTCTCTGACGAGACAGTGCCAAGGCTGGCCTGAGACATGATACCCCAAATCGGGAGAAGTGGCTAATTTATATGTGACTGATGTGTTGTGAAATGAAAACAATTTGCTGATATTTCCGCTACCTTTTAATATGCACAATGAGCCTGTATGAATCGGTAAATTAAAGACTATTGAACAACTTAATAAAAGGGGATTTGCTTGTACTCGTATGTGTGCACGCCAAATGTCTGCCTTTCGAAAATCGAGAGCTTTTCGACACCACCAAATATTCACTTTTCAAAAGCCCGAACGAGCATTAAAGAAGAGCAATATAGTATTTAATATATCAACATTTCTAAAGTAAGTGAATTATATCTATATATTTTCTTTTTGTATCTATTAGTTTATTTTCTCTTGAAATGCTCGCATATAAAACGCATACCTGTAAATTTAGTGACGCCAGGTCAAAGGATTTTCCTTGTGAATCTAGAAACAGATCATCTACAATGGAATCTTCCAGGAATTGGTCAGTTTTCGAACCCATACCTATTGAGAGCCATCGATTCAGGTCACTGTAAGTGTTATGTTGGAATATATGCACAGAAAGACAAAGAATAGTCAACATAAACATGGTAGAGTGTCTATGTATAACAACTAGTACTAGGCTCTGGCTTCCAATAAGCCTTGTCGGCCGCGATACTTTTTGTACCGAACATGGATTGATCGATTGATTGGGGTTTAATGCCGTGTTTTGCAAAATGTTAAAGATATGTCTTTTCATGGTATACTTTGATATTGTTCCTTCCTTTTTTTCCATTTGAAAAAAATGATGTAATATCAGTCGATATTGAACGCATCGATATTGCATCGACCTTTTTCACGTGCTGCGGAAGTATTTTCATTCAGTAACGTAATAGTGCGCCCCCATCCAAGTCTTGAATAGTTTAAAGATCAGCTAACAATGTTTGGTAAATCCTTTGTACATGACACACTATTAAAACTCAATAGACGTAGAAAAACCAATCCAGTCTATTCATAGTGTTGTCCACGCGTGTAATCTGTAAATACATGTATATATAACTATACGTAGTTTCTGACGTAATAATGTGACGTGTATATTTCAATGACATTGGTATTTATAGACTGTACATATTTTCCATACGCTATATGCCTAGTTAATTCTGATAGTCGTTGATGATCTATATATGTTTATCTCAATTACACATGACGAACAAAATCAAGTGGGACTTGATAACTACTAGGATGAAGAATGCAAATGGTTGTTTTAAAGGTAGGTCTACTGATTATTTGTGTCATTCTCCGATGTGAAGTTTATAAACGCAAAATATAAGATGTGTGTTCGCTTTACTGAACATACTGCGGGGTCAAAAGGGGCATCTAAATCGTAATTAAGAACACAACTATCAAGGCGTAAATATCAGAATAAGATACTACACGAGTTCTTATTGAAATCCACTGTCACATCAATTTGTCGACGATTCAATTTAGAGTCGAAACCAAAATGGGAACAACAATGGCGGTTTGTTAATTTATATTTTCCACGACCCTAGCAATCATCGTAAGGGACAATAATTGCGCGATAAATCGTAAATGTTAAGTTATTAAAACAATTCAAAGCAATTGTTTATTTTCTAAATTCATGCTCAAAACGAAAAATGTTAAATAGAAAATATCAAACCTATACAATAAAAAGGGTATTTATATCGTAAAGGACAATACTAGCGTGATAAATCGTAAATGTTAAGTTATCAAACAATTCGAAGTAATTGTTTATTTTCTAAATTCATGCTCGAATTGTTTAAAACTCATAAAACGAAAATAATTAAATAGCAAATATCAAAATTATATAATACAAAGGTTATTTCAGGATTATAGGAAACTATTGTGTTCGGACTCAGCCAAAGGAACTCATCCAACACAATATTTTCCCATTTTGATGAAATATGTCTATATATAACTTACCAAAGTTGGTCGATTGAAAGTGTCCGTTATGTTTGTGGTGAAAGTTTTGTGGTATGTATTAACCAGTTTTATGAAATTAGGAATCGTAGAATGAGCAAACCGGAAAGCCGCAATCGCAAAACTGTTAGATATAGTTGCGTCAATCGTGACGTCATAACTGGTATCGTAACCGAGCGATGGTCCCATCAAACCGTACACTTGCCGAGTGACTGGATCTAATACGGATGGCAGGTATTCCGTATATGCAATATGCTGAGTCATAGCTACGATTATTTTACGTGCTGTTTGATATATTTGTTCGTCTGTCCAGTGAGGGTTAATTGCGGCAAGTCTGTCCGCTATCTGGTTGTGTTCACGCAGAAACATGAGAGTAGTGGACGACAGTGTCGGAGTTATATTAACGCGCCTGTCACCTGTATAACAAAACAAGGTAGATTTCAGAGGACTAGAAAACTCTTATGGCAAACCCTATGTTGTAGTACATAAAATAATCATCTCACCGAGGGTACCTTCAATCATAGGCGTCCAAAGTTTTCATTTTAGAACATTTATTTTAAAGAAAAAAAGAAAAAAATACTATAATCTATTTTTTATTTAATTAATTATAGAAAGGCTATTTATAGTACCGCGGTTCTGTGTTGGATTCCCCGATTTTTCTCATACGATAACATTACGGTCATTATTATTGTAGCATATGGACCATATATAGACTATTTGAGTAGTTTAATGAGGTATTGTGGTAATTTATTTTTAAACAAAAATCTCAAATGAAATCTCGGACGCCTGTGCAGCAACATAGAATTTGAGTGTCTAAGAAAGGTTATGAATTTGAAATACACACTTTCTCTAGAGCTCTGCTGTACTGTATGTTGTATTCCCAATCTACTAAGATCGTAACAAAAAAGAATACCAAGATACACACTTTATAAACCGTTGTAGCAGACGAGCACTTTCAAATAATCCCCGCAATGGCTTCAATATTGTCTCAACGGTTATATATCTGTATGATAACACGTCTTTTGCTTGCACATTTTCCAGCACAAATATATACAACGTGTCACTCGCAAGTCAAACACAACATATTATAAGTCCATGTCACGTCATTAAAAATGCGGAAGAGTGATGTCGTTCACACGCTATTCTTAAAGTTGATCCCCATGTGCAAAATGTCTTATTCCATTATGAAAAAGAAACATTGCAATTTATATAGTGTATCTTATCTGGTTTCTATCTTTGCAGTTATATTAGGTATATTATGGTACTTTGATACTCAAAAAGTGGGTAATAAATTGACAACTCTCTAAGTCTCGCGAGATATCATTTTATTTACGAGCCTCGTTGCAAAATACAAAAAGACGTATCGCTATAACAGCACTCCACCATTATGTGTCTGAAATCACATATGTTACATATGTGAACAATTGAATGTTGTGGTGATTAATTGGCGAAAGAGAAGATCGAGATATCACTGCGAATTCGTAGGTTATTTCGTTCTAGATCTATGTGTTATGCATAAACGATGCTGTATCAGACCACATGTTGACGCTGGCGATACTCCTAGAATTAATCCAAGACCTTCAACAACCGATGGTGAACACTTTCCCAGGAATGAGTTCAGATAGAAATATAAGAGGAGTCGCTGTGTGGTTCTAAGCTAACCCTTATCCCATTGTTTTACTGCATTTGGTATCATCTTCATTTATTTTATACATGTAGTCGATATACACTCCTGTTAAATGTTCTGTCCCGGAAAGAAAATATATACCTGCCGGTCGCCGCAATGCACAGGCTAGTTCAGGGTGGTTACACAGAGAACAAGTCTACTGACGCCATAGCGAATTTTAACCGCAATATAACAAACAAGATAGTCATATAATTGTCGTAGAATACTCACCTGCCTTCATGCAGTAGTGACCAATAGCCTCTCTAATACAGTTGTTTGGGTTTTCGTGTTCGGCAAAGAATCCATTGTTTGATATGAATAGCCTTCCTGTAAAATTGGTCACAGTGTCCATATATTCGAAATGAATCAAAAATCAACTTATTCTGAATTTAAGTTTGGAATATGGTATATGGATGGAAAATATAAATTCGTTTAAAATTCTAGAAGACTGTTTAACTGATTGATCAGATGTTTCCTTTGTCTCAATCAAACTCCTAACACAGACCCTCAGTTGTCGAGGAAACCAATGCGTCGGAAATGTAGTTTATCTAATAATACAAGACATGAGCCAGTGTGTGAAACATGCTTTTTTCTATTTAAACGCCTACAAGATTTCAGCTCCGACGTTGCGGCATTCACGGGATCTACTTTCGCAGACAATATGCATCTATGCAGGATCAGTCTTGGGTAGAATAAATCAATGAAAATGGTGTTTTGATTATTGACTTGTTGTTATGTTAATTCACTGTTTCATGCATATCTGCTTAGGCTGATCCGGGACGTTACTTTAGGCAGAGTCCATAATGTTGGTTATCTCGTATATATTGCCCATAGGATTCCTCCTATATATGTTCAATTACCTCTGCTATATATTTGCTGAATATGGGAAATGGTTAAAGGGACATGTGATGATACATACCGCCCCAATGTTCTCGTATCATATCTTCACTTTTCTTGTCGGAGCCATACAGAAACGTTGCATCAATACAGGACGATAATTGGTTGATCTGATTCCGAACACCTGAAAGACATGGTTGATGTTAGTATCTGAACCTGGTAGGTCCAATGTTGGATAGTGCTATTAAAGCTATTGATTTTGTTGTTGTTTTACGCCGTTTCAACAGTTTTTCAGGTTTATGACGGCGTTTCCTGGGTAAATGGGAGACATCGGTCAGTTATCTCCCTTTAATACTCTCTACATCTAGCTAGGTCCTATCATTTGGTTTCCTCTGTTTTTATCATTGGTTTCTTTGCACTGGATGGTGCACTTTTAATTGCATTTTCTTGGTCAACTGTTATATTAGATTGATCAGTAATTCCACATTTGTTTTCTTTAAACACTGCTTTGTAAATTTTCTTTTTTGAATCATCACTTTAATTAACACATTTATGATTAATGTGTACAGAGTAATTGCAATATCTCATTGCAAAATAGGGATAAAGACAAAGGATTCCAACTAAAAGGACCTACCAACTATTTGGTCTTCCTTGGTCTTTATCTGACAAGGGGGAATCCGCTGTGGTCGAGTGGTTAGCGTCGGGGATTTCGAAACCGGGTGTCCCGGGTTCGATCCCCAGTCGCGGCACTACGGTCATGGTGGAGTGCCCTTTGGCAAGGCACATTTTCTAGCCTAGTACTGGTTTGTTTACCCAGGGATCATGAATAATTAAATTTAATTGCGCGCTAAATGACCTTAGCTGTCGATGCGCCATAAAACAATATACATTCATTCATCTGAGACCCGGCCGGGCAGCTCAATTGGTAGCGTATCTGACTCGTGATCTGGAGGTCACGGGTTCGATACCCGGTTGCGGCGACATTCTTTCGGGCGATGTTTTCCATTGCCTCTCAACTCTGATCTATGTGAGAAAGTAGTCAGTGGCTTCGAAAGAATGTTGTGTAAGTACTGGTGTGGGAAAGCCAGGAAAACATGGGTAGGTGCACTGACCGCCGTGATATGACCAAAGCTGTTGAAAGCGGCGTTAAACTTCAAACAAACAAACAAACAAACAAACATTCATCTGACAAGGGAGATAATATAAATATCACTAATGTCCCTTATTACAAGTTAACTAGTCCATTTATCCTGACAAAAGCCAGTCAAAGAGGGCAGCCATTACTACCATTTTCAAAGTCGTCTGTGCGTATATTACCCGGCCGGGGATCGAACCTCGGCCTCCCGCACCTAGGCGGATTATTAAAGCTATATACAAATTAGATATCTGATACCAGAGGATCAGGGATTAATATCTAGTACTTTTATTATTGTAAAGACACATTTGACCGATGACTCTATATACATCATTCGGTCCACTGCACTCAGTCGTGAATGTTACATGTTATTCGGAGTGTTAGTCTGTTAGACTAAATAGAAAGTCTGGTTACATGTAATTCGGAGTTTGTCAGATTGAATAGAAAGACTGGTTACATGTAATTCGGAGTGTTAGTCTGTTAGATTGAATAGAAAGTCTTGTTACATGTTCTTCGGAGTTTCACGAAGGTACCGAGTCTTTACGAGCCGTACTGCGAGAAAACCAACATGTTGGACTGTGCGTAACGCATCGACCCGGACCAGCCTAAGCATACCGCGCAGGCTAACCTGGACAGACAAGTTTCTCTTCCTGTGGATTTTCTGATCACAAATATTTATTCTGTACCTCTATCCCCCTTAGACGGAATATGTTGCCCCGGATTAGCCTGTGTGGACTACACAGGCTGATCTGGGTCGATACAATACGCAGAGTCCATCATATTGCTATTCTCGTGGAATTTTCACATAATATCAATGTTATGGTCTAAGGAAAATAACTATAAAACGAAATATATCTGAAGCACGAGTTATTTCCCCTAGACCATTCAATATCTAAAATCGGATCATGTATGTATAGGATGCACAGAACATGATTGATTTGATCACTTTTCGTATTTTGATCTTGTTTGAAAGTGAGAGTAGAGAATGCTTAACACCGGTTATATTCGTGCCGGATTTGGTCCAAACTGGCGGTAAGCATTTACGCCCTGTACAATCATAATACTCAGTATCCGTTTCTGGCGAAGTGATTATCAGGTTTAAATCAGTTAAATGAACATCGGCGTGCAAATAGTTGGGATACAGTTCCTGGCTTTAGACTTAATATACATTTTGGCATATAAAGCATATCCTGCAGACCTTGAATACTCTGATGAGACTGTGTGGATACACAGGATCGCCTGAGTCATCACTGTACGCAAGTGCATTAAAGGGACTGAACACCATAATGGTCCAAAATCGTTATATTTTATACTTATTCTAATTAATCCAAAATACGTCTATATATATGTAACGGAATGTTGTAGAAGGTCGTACAAGGCTTGTTTTTCATTATTTCATAGGAAATGAGCAGTTAAAAAAACGTCCGCTCCGTGTTTTCCCGTTTAAAAATACCGTGGAATTTCCTTTTGCTCATTTGAATTTGTGGATTCAATTCGGCATTCCCAAACACTATCGACTCATTACATTCATGTATGCGTGAGTGTAAGGAACGACAACTCTGCGAAGGAGATTGTCAATTTGGTTGTAGTGATCACGTGATAAATATACAGCGATATTTTTAGATTTACTGGGTTACTAACCCAGTAGATTTTACAATGCAAAATAACGAAAAATCTCCGCAATATTAATAGTGTGCATATATTGTAGTACATCAGTCAGCAAATCTCAATGCCGTACATGCAAAAACATCAAGGTAATAGTAATTTTTAACAATTTTCTTTTTTTTTTCCGCTTTTTTCTCATATGGGATTCAGTCCCTTTAAGAGTCCATATGAATTTTTAAGAAATAAACAACCTGCTATTTCCGTTGTGTAGTAGTGAGGGTGCTCGCCGTTGGGGCGAGGGAGACAAGGATTCAATCCTCGGTTGGGTCATACCAAAGACTTTTATGGTAGAAATGCATTCCCTCCTTGGTGCCAATGGTTAGTGTGGATAGCATTACGACTGATGCATAGGTGTAAAGCTAACTATACTGGTAATACTGGTAAATTACCCAGGAAACGAAGAGATGTAATTGAAATACTGTTGAAATACTGTTGAAACCGGCGTAAATCATGATGCAAACAAACATAAAAAAGATACATTTAATAAACGTACATGTATGTTATGAAGATATACGTGTATTTATTAGAATCAGCTTAATGTTGTCAAACAATACTAGTTAGATGCCTTTAGGCTTCCGCAATTGACTGTGTCATTCTTACGCTAATATATTTCAAATTTAGAAAATTGGTTGACAATTACTTGTGTACACATATTTAAAAGGTTATATCATCAGTCAAAGAAGTTTTCGAGTTTCACATTTCACCCATCACGCAACAAACCCTAGATTTCTTTAAAAACTCTCTCTCTTTGCATTATCAAAATTAATACGAATAGTTAATAAACATAACTTGCCTAATTAATTATGCTGACTTTAATTACCATTGATTATCAATCTCAATGAAACCAGACCTAAACTTAGCTGCAGTAGCAGACGCCCGTAAAGATATAATGTCTGCCAACTATAGGCCATCTCATTTTGACCTTTGTGCCAGTCAATCAAAGCGTCGCCTACAAAGTCGTTAGGTAATAAGGGGAGATAACACACACACATATATATATATATATATATATAAACAAGATAGAGAAGAGGTGAATGCCTAGTGTTATGATTGCATAGCATGTGTAAACCACAAGGTTAATTTGAGACGAACTTTAGTCAGATGCAATGTACGCACAGCCATGTATTTTGGTCTGATATTAACGCAGTTGCATTGAATAATACTATTTTGTGCTACATGTACGTACGGAAGTTCTATGTCGACTGTAAGTTGCCTCACTTTAACAAATACGTGTGTCAGATAGAGTATGTTGTTCGCAGGAAATATTCAAGAGTGATATAATTCAGTGTAAAAAAGTTCAGTGGTAAATGAGATTCATACTGCAATTATGATGGATGAAGAAAGCAAATTCATATACGCGTTATTGGTTTATATTTGATAGACGGTTATATCGTGATGTTGATATGCATATTAAGTGGTGACGTGGCTTTATGGTATATGAATAATGTGACGTTTTATCGTATCGTCCAATGAGAGATATTTCCTACCACGAAATGCGATCTGCCTCGTTCTGATATATTTCAATAAATATTCGTTTTATGTTTTATGACCAGATAACATCCTAATTTACAACTTAACAACATTATAACATCTATCTATGGGGGGGGGGGGGGGGGGGTTTGAATATTCCGAGGGCATTTCGAAATCTTCAAAATGAAGAGTAGTTTGTAGAAAATAATGTTATATCTCAAAGTGCATCTACATAATCTAGTCCAGGTTTCTGTACTTGGAATGCCAATTTTATAGTTTGACTGTTCGCATCCTATTACAATGCAATATGTAACGTCGAAATATTGAGACTACTTCAAATGTTACCTTATTTTATTAAAAGGATGAATAGCTCATTGTTAAACATGTTAGGGTATGCAACAGTTACATGGTTCAATCTTTTATTGTAAAATAATCATACCTAATGAACAGTCGTCGGTAAGTCCAAATGCAGATCGTGCAAAGTTCATACAGTCCGTTCTAAATCGGGGGTCAATTGGTGGTATTCGAATCGGCAAACATTTCGATCTGAAAGCAAAAGAAGATAATGAGTATAATGATGATACACATTATTGTCTGATCTAATACATATGTATACATGTAAACATGCATAACCGATCTGATGAAACCGTTTATGAAACAAGGTGTTTAACCTTTCCCACATACAAACGTCTGACACACCACAGCAGACTACTTTTGAAAACATTGTGACAAAAGGAAAAACTGTTCAAGACGAGCAACTATTTCCTTTTGCCACAATCTTTCAACACTATTTAATAATTCAGCTCTCGTTTATTGAGATTTTTAACAGTTTTGCCATAATATTTTCAAAGTTTTCTACTGCAGATGTGTTATATATTGGAACGGGTTTAATTTACATCTTTTTAAGCTAAGAACGTAGGCTCTCTTGTTGCAGAGTGGTGTTGTCATGTTAATATAAATAGATGAGGTTTGGCATTATCAAAAACATTCTCTTTCGTATATATATTAAAAACAATTTGTATCAAAAGTTTTTAAACTATAGTGTTGACATGTTTCGTTCCGTTGAAATCGCTCAGATTATTATGTTAGTTTAAGATTAGATAATTTGAAGAGCCAAACAAGAAATATGTATATCACCGATAGACTAGCCACAATAAAATGTACGGTGTATAATTACGGGAATTTGCGAAATTGCTTTTGTTAGAGCCAATTGCTATAGAACCCGAAATCCGAAGACACTCGTCATTTTGAGACTGGAATCTAGACTAGTGTTTACAATATCGGCATTGAATTACTTCACATCTGTCTTTCTATATCAGCTCTCCGTTTCTGAACACCATCTCGGGTTCAGAGATATGTCTTTGGTAGTTGCAGATCGTATATAATGTCAATGGAAGTGGCATGATCTATGGAATTTTTTTAAAAATGAATGGACTATTGCCAACTTATACTCATGTCGGTCCTTTCGAACCGCCAAATAGTTCCTGTCTAAAAATGCGGTAACATGGTAGGATATCGACCGGAAAATTGATTTGATTTGATATCACTTAAGCAATAGAAAGATCTCCAAAGTAAATTACAAAATTGAAAATTAAATTGTATTTCTACGCTTTCAACATACTTGATCGCGCGTAAAGTTCATGGGTGATTCCTAAATATTGTAAATTGAGTGTATTAAAGCAGATTTTCGATTCCGACTCCAAAGAATTCAGATAATCGAGTCCCAATGATAACATATAAACTCAAAAAATCAAGTTAGCCTAGGCGTCGGAATTTCTAAAAATCCTTTCGAATACTTTTCAGCGGTAACCTTAATCAGGAATCTAAGAACTAGAATATTTCATTCTAGATTCCTGTGTAAATACATCAAATTCTCAACCGAAATTAGCCATAACAACCCCAGAAGACGGAATATATAATATATTCCAAAACAGAATCAAATTAGTTAAATGATATTTGTTTTTATAAAGATAAATCGCTTTAACTATGAATAATTCGCTAGCTCGTTTATCATTTTTAATGATTTAAATAAAATATATTATAATTATCTTTTTCATTTTTGTCTTATAAATTACTTATATCAGTGGTGCAATTGTCATTTGACATTGCTGCAACAATTTTTTTTGTTTTTATAAAGATAAATCGCTTTAACTATGAATAATTCGCTAGCTCGTTTATCATTTTTAATGATTTAAATAAAAATATATTATAATTATCTTTTTCATTTTTGTCTTATAAATTACTTATATCAGTGGTGCAATTGTCATTTGACATTGCTGCAACAAACTCCTTCAAAATGTTGGGATTTAAAATGGTTTCAAAAGCAATGCATTTAAAACTTTTCACCTATGCGTTGTGAAACAGAAATGTATTAATTCGTTTGTATGATGTTTTTACGTCGCTTTTAACAATATTTCAGTTACATCACGCTGAAGAAAATGTAGATAACACAGGGGTTTATTTCTGCTTTGATAGTAGGATTGGGCTCTGAATACATTTATCATTGTTAGGCAATGTTGACTTTGATATGACATGTATATGTGTTAATTGCATAACAAAAAGCACGGCTAAAATCCATTTTAAACCAGAGTGTGCTTAGCAGAAACTATCCAGATAGCAGATGCGCATATGTATGTCAAAGTTTTAATATACTGATAGAGCACCATACTGTGTGTACAGTATTTTGCGTTCAACTCCTTTATCATTCAATATATGGACATAACAAAGTGCTATTGTAAAGTGTTCAAGTTAGACTTTTGGGATCGGCAAATCCATGTTCAAATGAAATCTGCAGTTAGCCCCCTTGCTGTGATCACTTTCATTGCTTTGATTAAAGCTGTTTCTCTATTTCACATTTCAAAAATCCTTTAGTACCGAGATGGTTGATAGCGTCCTTGTGTATTTATAAGATCCGTCGGCATTGTAAATAGCTGAGAGAGAAAAAGAAATGTTACACGAAGAATATTTAGGGTTTACTTTTCTTACAGATAAATAAACAATGTGTGAAGAAAAGCATTTCCTCATTTAGAGCTATGCATGTAATACTCCTTTCCTACAATGTTTTAAACATTTGTGGGAAAAGTAGCGTAATCTGCTCATTCAAAGCAATATCTTCCTCACGCATTTTATAATAATGTCGATTTGTTTGTGATTGATTTGGGTTTAACGCCATATTCAACAATTATTTAGTCATATCACGGCGGCCAGTTAACATACACATGTGCTTCCTGACTTCCTCAAACCAGTACTCCAAACAACATACATATAGACTGTTAGCCCGTTGGTGAAAGACGAATGACCGTTACAACAGTGACTTTTGTCAAACGTCGGAAAGAACGTTAACTTACCACCCCTGGATTTACAGCCGGCGTCGCCACCGATTGAGCTACCGGGGCTCAGCACTGTCGTATTGTGCTGAGTCGCCAAGTGGCGTCCGTATCAGACATATGATAATTGGACATACTTATCAATCAACATCGGTTTTCTCTTTCTTTCTATTTTCGGTCTCATTTATGGACGTTTAAACTTTTCATTCAACATAAAGATCAGAAGTTTATGAGGCATTATTACATTAAAATAAAACGGATGATAAAAATGATAACAAATTAACATCAAACATAAATGATAAAATGACAATGAATGAATAAAATGACTAATGAATAATCACTTGTAAGAGAAGTAACAACAGGTAAAAACTGAAATGTCCACTGTAAAAGGATATAGTTACAATCTCTGTATGCACCATCAATTGACTTTAGGCCAAAACTTAATATTTATTATCATCGTTATGTATGTCCTGGCCGGTATACTTCTTTACAAA
>JASEVX010000009.1:12832139-12901576 GCA_031761405.1 Serripes groenlandicus | reverse complement strand
AAGGTTTTATGAAATTGCAATGTGAGAATTCAATGAATACTTCAAGAGATTGACTGATAGGGCAATCATTTTGTAGATACAGAAATTAGTTTTTAGCTTTTTATTTTTTATTAATTGAACAACTAGTTTTTAGCTTTTTTTGCAAAAGGTAATATAAATGCACATCAGATCAATCTGAGATTTTGTGTTCAGTTGAGCTTAACATGTAACAAAAGCTTCTTAGGTCTTAGATAGGTCATAGGCGCAGTAGACAGAGCTTTGCCCCACATTATCTCTTGCTACTCATTCAAACTCTTTGATGAGTAGAGCTCTAGATAAGAAGGGAATTTCACATCCCAAAAACCTTATCTGACCCTCAAACCATATATGCTGTGTGTACTCGAGAGAATTGTCGCAGAGAGCCGATTCTCTGGAGTACCCACGAAATAGGGTTTAACCCTCTCCCGCATACGGCAATTCTGCAGCAGATGACTTTGAATGTATTTTGTCAAAAAATAGAAAATCTCCATAATTGAATGGATAACCTATGACAAAAAGTGGAAAACATTGTGGCAAAAGGAGAAATTGCACGTTTTGTGCAATTTCTTCTTTTGTCACTATGTTTTCCAAAAGCCATCTGCTGCAGAGGCGTCAGAAAGCGTCTATATGAGGGAAAGGGTTAATTGAGTCATAAGAGAGATATTGAATGAACAAGATGTGTTTGTGAAACACTGATGCAATGGCAACATCTTGGTCAAAGGTCAAGGTCGCCAGGTCAAAAATGTTGGTACTGACAGAAAGGTCATGTCACAAGGAATACACATGTGAAATATGGTAGCCGTACCTGTTATGGTTGAAACGTAGTGGTCAAGGTTAAAGTTTTTTTCGAGAATGGCAACATCTAGGTCAAAGGTCAAGGTCGCAAGGTGAAACATTTTGGTACTGACAGAAAGGTCATGTCACAAGGTATACACATGTGAAATATGGTAGCCGTACCTGTTATGGTTCAAAAGTAGTCGTCAAGGTTAAAGTTTTTATCGAGAATGGCAACATCTAGGTCAAAGGTCAAGGTCGCAAGGTGAAAAAGTTTGGTACTGACAGAAAGGTCATGTCACAAGGTATACACATGTGAAATATGGTAGCCTTACCTGTTATGGTTCAAAAGTAGTGGGGAAGGTTAAAAAAACAAGAGGGCCATGATGGCCCTGGATCGCTCACCTTAATTATACAATGTACTATAATGCAAAATACATCAGGACAATTATTCTGAATGCAAACTCCACAGTGTTAACAAGATTTTCCTTCATTTGGCCTAGTGATCTATATTTTTTTACCTGATATGACCCATATTCCAACACGGACTAGATATTATCAAGACAACATTCTGACAAATTTTCAACTTGCTCAAAGTAAAAATGCGGCCTCCGGAGTTTGAACAATATTTTCCTTTATTGACCTTGTTTCTGACCCTACATGATCCATATTCGATCTTGGCTTAGATATCATTTAGATAAACATTCTCATAAAATGTCAAGCTGCTGTAGCAAAAAATGTGTCTTCTACAGAGTTAACAAGATGTTCCTTCAATTTGGCCTAGTGACCTAGTTTCTGACCCAATATGACCCATATTCGAACTTGACCTAGATATAATTCAGACAAACATTCTGACCAAATTTCAAGCTGCTGAAGCAAAAAATGTGGCATCCAAAGTGTTAACAAGATTTTCCTTCAATTTGGCCTAGTGACCTAGTTTTTGACCCCACATGATCCATATTCGAACTTGGCTTAGATATCATTTAGATAAACATTCTCATAAAATGTCAAGCTGCTGTAGCAAAAAATGCGTCTTCTACAGAGTTAACAAGATGTTCCTTCAATTTAGCCTAGTGACCTAGTTTCTGACCCAATATGACCCATATTCGAACTACCTAGATATCTTTAAGACAAACATTCTGACAAAATTTCAAACTGCTGAAGCAAAAATTGCGGCCTCTAGAGTGTTAACAAGATTTTCCTTCAATTTGACCTAGTGACCTATTTTTTGACCCAACATGACCCTTGATCGAACTTGACTTACATATCATCAAGAAAAACATTCTGATAAAGTTTCATCATGCTAAAGTTAAAAATGCAGTATCCAGAGTGTTAACAAGATTACCCTTCAATTTGGCCTAGTGACCTAGTTTTTAACCCGGCATATTCGAACTTGGCCTAGATATCATTTAGACAAACAGTCTGACCAAATTTCAAGCTGCTTAAGCAAAAAATGCGGCATCCAAAGTGTTAACAAGATTTTCCTTCAATTTGGCCTAGTGACCCTAGTTTTTGACCCTGCATGACCCATATTCGAACTTGACCTAGATATCATTTAGCTCAACATTCTGACCAAATTTCAAGCTGCTGAAGCAAAACATGCGGCTTCTACAGAGTTAACATGATTTTCCTTCAATTTGGCCTAGTGACCTAGTTTCTGACCCAATATGACCCATATTTAAACTTGACCTAGATATCTTTAAGACAAACATTCTGACAATATTTCAACATGCTCAAGTTGAAAATGTGGCCTCTACAGTGTTAACAAGATTACCCTTCAATTTGGCCTAGTGACCTAGTTTCTGACCTGATATGACCCATATTCGAACTTGACCTAGATATTTTTAAGACAAACATTCTGACAAAATTTCAAACTGCTGAAGCAAAAATTGCGGCCTCTAGAGTGTTAACAAGATTTTCCTTCAATTTGACCTAGTGACCTATTTTTTGACCCGACATGACCCATGTTCGAACTTGACCTACATATCATCAAGACAAACATTCTGATAAAGTTTCAACATGCTCAAGTTGAAAATGTGGCCTCCAGAGTGTTAACAAGATTTCGCTTCAATTTGACCTAGTGACCTCGTTTTTGACCTCATATGGCCCAGTTTCGAACTTGTCCAAGATTTGATGGAGATGAATGTTCTGATACACTTTCATGAAGATTGGATGCAAAATGTAGCCTGTAGAGTGTTAACAAGCTGAAATGTTGACGACGCACGACGCACGACGGACGGACGACGGACAAAATGTGATCACAATAGCTCACCTTGCACTTCGTGCATAGGTGAGCTAAAAATTGAGAATGGCAACATCTAGGTCAAAGGTCAAGGTCGCAAGGTCAAAAATGTTGGTACTGACAGAAAGGTCATGTCACAAGGAATACACATGTGAAATATGGTAGCCGTATCTGTTATGGTTCAAAAGTAATGGCCAAGGTTAAAGTTTTTTTCGAGAATGGCAACATCTAGGTCAAAGGTCAAGGTCGCAAGGTCAAAAATGTTGGTACTGACAGAAAGGTCATGTCACAAGGAATACACATGTGAAATATGGTAGCCGTACCTGTTATGGTTCAAAAGTAATGGCCAAGGTTAAAGTTTTTTTCGAGAATGGCAACATCTAGGTCAAAGGTCAAGGTCGCAAGGTCAAACATTTTGGTACTGACAGAAAGGTAATGTCACAAGGAATACACATGTGAAATATGGTAGCCGTATCTGTTATGGTTCAAAAGTAATGGCCAAGGTTAAAGTTTTTTTCGAGAATGGCAACATCTAGGTCAAAGGTCAAGGTCGCAAGGTCAAAAATGTTGGTACTGACAGAAAGGTCATGTCACAAGGAATACACATGTGAAATATGGTAGCCGTACCTGTTATGGTTCAAAAGTAATGGCCAAGGTTAAAGTTTTTTTCGAGAATGGCAACATCTAGGTCAAAGGTCAAGGTCGCAAGGTCAAACATTTTGGTACTGACAGAAAGGTAATGTCACAAGGAATACACATGTGAAATATGGTAGCCATACCTGTTATGGTTCAAAAGTAGTGGTCAAGGTTAAAGTTTTTTTTGTGCAGACAGACAGACAAACGTGCAGTGCAGACTTGCAGACAGACGTGCAGACAGGCCAAAAACTATATGCCCCCCGAATCGGAGATTCCGGGGGGGGCATAAAAAGATCAGTTAAGTCATCCTTATCTAGTCTCCTGGTTGTGAGAATCATCTTAGGGAGGCGATTATTTTGAGTACCCTCAACATAGGGTTATAAGATCAGATAGGGATTTTAGATCATGAAATAGTATTGAATGCACCAAGTGAACCTCAGGTTGTGTACTGCAACTGTGTAAAGTTTCATCAGAATCGGTCCAGCCGTTAAGGAGATGTTGCGCTTACAAGACATATGGACAGACAGATGGACAGACAGGGTGATTCCTATATACCCCCCAAAAAAAAACTTGTTTGTGGGGGGGGGGGGGGGTATAATTATCTCCCTTGAAATATTTCCGACCAGGATAATCCTTCTTCATGCACATCCTCAGGTTGTGTACTGCAACTTTGTAAAGTTTCATCAGTATCAGACCAGCCGTTCAGGAGGAGTTGCGCTTATGAGACCTGTCACCACAAATTGCAATATTGGACTAGATAATGTCAATTATCTCCCTTGAAATATTTCCGACCGGGATAATCTTACTTTATGCACATCCTCAGGTTGTGTACTGCAACTGTGTAAAGTTTCATCAGAATTGGTGAAGCCGTTAAAAAGGCGTTGATCTTACAAGACATATGGACAGACAGACGGACAGATATATTTCCGACCGGGATCATTTTACTTCATGCACATCCTCAGGTTGTGTACTGCAACTGTGTAAAGTTTCATCAGAATCGTTCCAGCCGTTACGGAGGAGTTGCGCTTACAAGACATATGGACAGACAGACGGACGGACAGGGTGATTCCTATAAACACCCCCCCCCCCACCTAAAACTTTGTTTGCGGGGGGTATAAAATTGATGCTACAAAAATATGTTGCTCTGTGAATATTAACTTACCGATGAGTCTCTCCCGATCAATAACATTTGGTTCTCCTGAAATGAAACAATTCAGATGTTCTTTGCTAATCCAACAACCTGTACCCTTCCCCATGTGCATATACATATGCAGCAGAATATATTTGTAAACATTGTCAACTTGTGGCAAATGGAGAAACTGCTCTGTCTTTTTCTACAAGTTATTCTAAAATTTAACCCTTTTCCCCCACATAGACGCTTTCTGACGCCTCTGCTGCAGATGGCTGTTTGAAAACATAGTGACAAAAGAAGAAATTGCACAAAACGTGCAATTTCTCCTTTTGCCACAATGTTTTCTACTTTTTGTCATAGGTTATCTATTCAATTATGGAGATTTTCTACTTTTTGACAAAATATGTTCAAAGTTGTCTGCTGCAAAATTGTCGTATGAGGGAAAGGGTTAAACCTGGTGATTCAGTTGTTGAGCCCATGTGACCCAATTTCGAAACTTGATCAATATTTGATGGAGATAAGAAATGAGCTGATGAAGGTACACGAAGATTAGATGAAAAATGTCGCTTCGAGTAGTCACAAGGTATTTCTAAAATTTAATCTTAGTTACCTCGTTTCAAACTTGACAAGGTATTTCTAAAATTTAATCTTAGTTACCTCGTTTCAAACTTGACCAAGATTTGATGGAAATTAATGTTCTGTTGAACTTTCATAAAGATTGGGTGTAAAATGGGACTACCAGACTGCTCATAAGGTAAATGTTGATGATGGACAACTCAACAATTCAACAATTTTTCAGTAATATCACAGCCTTTTCTGGGTAAGTTACTAGGGTCCAATTCCATCTACCTTACTGAACGCTAAGTAATACTGAAATACTTAAAAGCATATTTCATCATTTTTGTTTCCCTAATATTATGTAAAACATGAAAGCTGGAATGTATCTAAATATATGACTAAGTTGCCATTAATTGTTACGTTTTTGACAAACAATATTTGATAAGAAATTAAATCTTTTGACATTTTTATAAGGGAAACAAATATTTTGGTACTCAACAAAATTGTCTCATTAAGACGATTCTTTTAAGTACCCACATCATAGGGTTATAAGGTGAAATAAGAAGTTTTGACCGTGCAAAACACCCCTTATCTAGATATTTTCGCAGTTCTAAAACAGTAACATTAAAGTGTTGGAAGGAACACAAGTGTCGCTGGCCAACATGTCAGAAAATGAAAGCTTGACAGTAAGTCGGACAACAGAGATTGATAGAATGTTTTGTGTTTGACGGCGCTTTAGACCCTGAGCGCATAGGAGGGCATCCATTACTACCATTTTAAAAGTATTTGGTATCACCCGGCCATGGATCGGACACACAACTTCCGGCACTCAGACAACATAGAAGTGATCCATATGTTTCTCTTCGCCAGGACAGGCCATGAAAACAAGAGCAAACGCCAATGCTCGTCAAAAAAGGGGCATTACTGAATAATTATTAAAGCCACAGTCATGTGACTTGTTAAAGACATGCGTATTACTCCTAGGAACATGTGTACCAAGTTTCATTTAAAATGTTAAAAGGTTTTTGAGTTATGAGTTAAGATTAAAGTTTTGCGACAACGCAGACAAAGACGCCAAGGGTATCAACAATCACTTTGGAAAACAGACAAGCTAAAAATAACTTACCACTATAGATAAGTTTAAATGCCCATTGTACCACACATAGGCAGTCAATAAGCAGGTTTTGAGCTCCAAGTTGTTCCACAATTATATGAAAATAACCAATCAATTCTGTTTGCTGTCTGACATCCAAGGTGTCAAAGTTAGCCCCTGTAACATACACAAGAGAAATAAAGGCTGAAACACTTTCCTTCAAAATATCATTCTTATTCTGTATTAACCCTTTCCCTCATACGACTGTGAGCCTATTTTGTCAAAACATAGAAAGTCTCCATAATTGAATGGATAACCTATGACAAAAAGTGGAAAACATTGTGGCAAAAGGAGAAATTGCACGTTTTGTGCAATTTCTTCTTTTGTCACTATGTTTTCAAAAAGCCGTCTGCTGCAGAGGCGTCAGAAAGCGTCTATATGAGGGAAAGGGTTAACAGTGTAAAACAAACAGAAATTCTGGATCTTAAGACTGTTCTACAAATTTACTTATAGAATAAATCAAGAATGGTTGTTTTTAAAACTATTTCACTGACGAATTTTACAAAGTCGGCCTTTGGCAGCAAAAGGTTTAAAACAGTTCCTGGTGTAGTTTTTACAGCTATCTCTTATTTTGGGTAATTTTTCCTTTTCTGTGATATTTTTAAAGGTAGACGACTTTGAACAAATTTTGTCAAAAAATGGAAAATCTCTATAATTGAATGGATAACCAATGACTAAAAGTGGAAAACATTGTGGCAAAAGGAGAAATTGCTCATCATGAGCAATTACTTCTTTTGTCACTGTTTTCAAAAAGCTGTCTGCTGCAGAGGCCTTAGAAAGCGTCTATATTGGGGAAAGGGTTAACAAGATGTCAGAGACACTCTGCATCAAGATAAGTTTAAAGTATATCTAGAAATGGTTACCTTTAAGTATATCCACTGCAAATTTGCTTTGTCCAGCCTGGAAACAAGCGTGTACAGCACCCATTAAAAATTTGTTGATGGTACACGGAGATAAACTGTGATTTCTCATGGCATTGAGGATTCCAATACAAGAAGGAATCAGCTTGCTCATGTAACACAGCTCAAACACCCCAAAGGCTATCATCACTAGCTGTTTTTTTAACATTATCAGGCTCTCTGAAATAAGAGATGTGAAATCAGTAGGCATGTCAGTGATTAATTGGTTACTCGGTTAACCGTATTATTCAATTAATCAGTTAGTAATTCAAGTAACCGAGTACTCGGAAAAATTTATAAAATATATACATAGTTGTGTTTCACCTTTTGTTCTTTTTAATTTGTCACACGTAACTGACCAGAGGTTAATTATTCACACCTTGATAGCAAGTGTTTACATAACTGTGAAAATGGTTGCACTCAATTTTATTGATAAACGTTTGTTTGTGTAGTGTAAATCGAATATTTGTGGCTGTTCTAACGATTAATTAAGGGGCAGTCTGTTTGTTTTAAAAAAATGTTGATGTCTTATACAAAGCAGTAATTATATGATAATGACTTATTAATTAAATTCGGCATTTGTTTTGATAATACAAATATTTGGAATGAATGTGATAAATTCTAATTGTTGTATTTGTAAATTATTTACCAACACCATTAGAAGAATTAAACAGTAGTTTGAAGTTTTTAACACATTTTCCCCGGAGTTGGTATTTACATATATGCAGAAGTGTTCTAAATTTCTCTTGTGTTCAACGTTTGTCTTAAAGTACACGGTAAAACATATTCGACGCCATTAACGGAATGTTTTCATTCATGATAATTAATCAATTCTACTTTATAAATATTTTCTTAATTAATCAATTCTACTTTATAAATATTTTCTTAACTGTAAATTAAAACAAGAGGGCCATGATGACTCTGGATCGTTCACCTGATTTTATTTTTTATTCACTTTAGCCATATAAGCCCCGCTCCCTGGCGACCATAGTTTTCGACCAATCAACATGGCTTAAAGGAATCTGATAGAGGGTCACCATAGGAATATTTCTACAAAGTTATTTGAAAATCGGCCAAACACTTTCGGAGGAGAAGATTTTTTAAGTTTTCATTAAAGCCATATAAGGCATAATAGCCCCACCCTGTGGCAGCCATGTTTTTCAACCAATCAACATGGCTTGAAGGAATCTGATAGAGGGTCACCCTAGGAATATTTCTAAAAAATTATTTGAAAAGCGGTCTAACAATATCGTCGGAGAAGATTTTTTTAAGTTTTCACTTATAGCCATATAAGGCAAAATAGCCCCGCTCCCTGGCGGCCATGTTTTTTTACCTATCAACATCGCTTGAAGGAGTCTGATAGAGGGTCATCCAAGGAACATTTCTACAGAATTATTCGAAAATCTGCCAACCAGTTTTGGAGAAGAAGAAAATTTCCAATTGACCCACTGGTTACTGAGGAGAAGAAGTTGCCAGACCCCGGACAAAAGGCGATCACAATAACTCACCTTGAGCAAAGCTCAGGTGAGCTAAAAAAAGAAATTAACGAAATTGGTTGACATGAATGAAAACATTCCGATAACGACGTTCTTGTCTGATATATACATGACCGGGGAGTTAAGACAACAACAACAACTAGAACTATCACTGAAGATGATAAATACCCCCTAAACAGAACCATGACCTACACCATAACTTAATAAGTAAAAGGGCCATAACTCTGTAAAATATCATGCAATTGTAACCCCTTTAGGATATGCACATCTCCTCTTGATATAGAAGCTTCATGTAAAATTTTATTTTAGTAATAGGTCAGACACAATATGGCTTCCGACCGACCGACAGACAGACAGACAAACCAACACAGTGACTCCTATATACCCTCTCTTCTTCAAAGGGGGTATAATAACAAAACCCGGAAGCAAGTGAATATTGATTGTGAATCTGTAAGATTAACCGGTTAGTAATATCGGTAACCGTTCACATCCCTAGTAATCCGAGTGCAAGATAAGGAGGTCATTTCCCATCAATATCTCTCTTGTGACTCAACCAAACCCTTTGTTGTGGGTATGCAAAAGAGTCATCTCACCAAGACAATTCTTTTGAGTATCCACAACAAAGGGTTTGAGGGTCATATAATGAATTGTGGATGAGAAATACCCTTCTTATCTAGAGGGCTGGGAAAGAACTAAAACAGAAAAAGATCTATACCTCTCATATCGATACCTAGGCCCCTCTTTGCAAATTGTTCTCCAATTTCGACCGTTTTTTCAAAATCTGTCTGCTGCAGAGGAGTGGCAAAGGACAAGATAAAGAATAGTTAACTGGTATTTTCCAATTAATATCTCTCTTATTACTCAACCAAACCCTATGTTGCGGGTACTCAAAACAAGAGCACCGCGTACGGCACAGACGATCAACTGATAGGGGAAAAAAAAAATAAAAAATGAGCTAAACAAAAAACCTTAACCGGACGACCACGCCAGAGTCATGACAATAGCTCTTGTTTTTTTCAAAAGTCAAGCTAATAATCATCCCACTGAGAAGATTCTTTTGAGTATCCACAACATAGGATTTGAGGGTCACATAAGGAATAAGGGATGTGAAATACTCTTCTTATCTAGAGCTCTGGCGTTCCAGTCATTTTTGTGTCAGGAAAAGGACTTAACCCATTCCCTCATACGACAATTCTGCAGCAGACGACTTTGAACATATTTTGTCAAAAAATGGATTATCTCTATAATTGAATGGATAACCTACGACTAAAAGTGGAATAAATTGTGAACAAAGGAGAAATTGCACATTTTGTGCAATTTCTTCTTTTGTCACTATGTTTTCAAAAAGCCGTCTGCTGCAGAGGCATCAGAAAGCGTCTATATGAGGGAAAGGGTTAAACATGAAAGGATCCATACCTCTCACAGATGAGTAGCTGTTAGCAGTCAGCACACTTTTAAAGAAGTCATTCAAACGACTAGCAGCTTCTTTTATGTCCGCTCCGATAACCTCAACATAGAGGCAACATTCCTCAGTACTAAATGGTATGTTTATACTTCTCTTCTCATCATACAGTGAAGCCAAATACACAATATCTTTGGAATACTTCACACTCTGTAAAACATTGTATATTACATATATTACAATACATGTTATTTCAATAAAAAGCTTTCAAGGGTGTTCCCATAATATGACCCATCAATGAATTGATGACCAAGAGCGCACCAAGCGAAGGCCAATACTCATCTCCTTCTTCTATTAAGTAAACAAGAGGGCCATCTGATGGCCCTAGATAGCCCACCTGAATTATGTAATGTGATTTCTAATGCAAAACACATCAAGACAATTATTATGACAATGATTCAAAATGCAACCTCCAGAGTTTTAAAATTATTTTCCTTCAATTTGGCTAAGTGACCTAGTTTTTAACCCAATATGACCCATATTCAGACTTGGCCTAGGTATTAGCAGAGACATATAAACACAGAGATAAGCGACACTGGATTTTCAAGCAAAATCACGATTCAGTGAACGGGTATAGCCAAAAAAGTCGATAATATTGCGTAATATGATCCGTGTATTGCAAGCGCTTTATAGAAAATGAAAAGCGTCTGACGACCCCGATTATTCACTCGGAATACTTGTTTTACTTCGTAGGTTGTATACAATTAATACCCTGAATTCTAAGCGAAGTCTTATTTGTCCTACAAAAAATACTAGTTATATGTCTGTTGATCCGTCAATATGTATTTACTTATCTTTGGTAGTTTAGTAATGGAATACGAGAACAAATACACCATTACTTGTAAACATCTACTGTTCAACGTTATGTTTAGGGACCGCAGAGACATATAAACACAGCTTCTACTGGTTTATGCCCATTTCGTCTAATCCAATTTTGTCTTCACTTTTTGCACTTTCTCCCATTTCGTCTACACTTAGATTAATGAGACAGACGTTGCTAACACGCTAATTAAAAAAATTGTAGATGAAATGGGATGTTACCCTTCTACTGTTCTTTTTTTTTTATTACCATCATACTCGGCATTACAACGATTTTGCAAGCATCAATGCGACTATCATACTCGGCATTACAACGATTTTGCAAGCATCAATGCGACTCATCGAGGTTTTGTTTTAATAAATGAATAACCAATATTGAATGGTGTACATGTCTATGTCGTTTATGTCAATTCAAAGGCCCTATTTATTTAATTACATATCCGGTTTGACATAATTTCCCACTTAAATACGCCTTTCGAAATAATTGTGGCACAACGAGAAATTACTCATAATAAACAATTTCTCCTTTTGCAACACTGATTTCAATAATCATACTATCTTTTATAGATATTTTTAAAGTCGTCTGCTGCAGATTCTTTGATTGTGGGGCAGGATAATGAGAAGTTGACAGAGAGTATGTGTTTTCACATATTTACATGATTGTGGCCAACTACCCCTATACTTTGTTTAATTGTTTGAGATAAATTTGTTAATTAGAAGTTGACAGAGAGTAAATGTTTTCACACCTTTCCATTATAAAAGGACCCATTGCTTGTGAAAAATGTTTCACAGTTATTACCTAATTAGTCATCAATACATTTTTCCATCTGTGGAATTTTAATTACCTTTCATTTGGAGTATAACTCTTCTCGGATAAACAAACAAAAAAACTCGTGTTTCAAATACATATCAATTTATTTCCATAGATCACTCTGACAACATTGTAAGAAATTCTGCTTTATATAATAATATAATACAAGTTAATCCATTTAATGAATGTCCCAACAACTGGTTTATGAATAAATTCTTTAGATATATGTTAAAACAATGAATAATATCGGATACAAGACCAACTTAGAACACGTAGTTTGCAAATTGTTTGGGATAAATTCATAAAGCTTATATCAATTTGTTAATTTCTCGATGGTAATTGTTTATCAATAACGACACCTTCAGCAGCTCTGTAACGTAATTGAGTAAATTTGATGTTTTCACTGTTTCTATAGAGGTTTTTTTTTCCAAAATAGTTTTCGGGGGAGACAAATCACGATTCTTCTCTTTTTTAGGGCTCTAGTCTTAGTCTGAAAGTATAATTTACAATTAAATATTTCATATTTTAAAGTCATCTGTCACTAATTATATGTGTTCGAATTGTGCAATACTGTCTTAACCCTTTCTTATCCCTTTCCCAGATGCAAACAAAAATTGCAGCAGACGGCTTTGAACACATTAAGAAAACCTCAATACATGAAGGATCAATTACTGAAATCATTTGAAAACTTTGTTGCAAAAAGAGATAATGCTTGTTTTCAAAAGTCGTTTGCTGCAGATTATGGGAAACGTTAAAAGAAGACATTTTGATTTATGCGCTTTACCGTTTTGGTAAGAAAGGGTTACATCAATTGTCAATTAGAGTGGTTAAGTGTAAAGGGTTTTTAAAAAACAGTTGAAAGTTAACATCAAAAGCAGTAAACTTTGATCCTTTGAACTGAAATTTAATTGAAAGATACTGGTGTTTCTGTGTACATGTCAAATCAAACATCACATCTGGTACTATCGTCGGTATGTCACCACCTGACACCTGGTTACCATCTGGAAACAAGTTGTATCAATTAAACCGTATCATATTATAATGAACAATTTGTCCTTTAGCCACAATTCTTTTATATTTTTATTTATAGAGATTTTTTTTAGCTACTCTGGAGACAAAACATTCAACATTAAGAGAATGTATTATAAGTAAATCACTGATTTATGTAATTCACCAAACCAGGACACGTATCAATAAGTAAGATATATCTTAGAAATAATATTGTCATAGAAGAGCTGAAACTATTTCTATTCCACTAATCTATTAACATGTCTTTTCACATCAAAACAAAAATGTCGCTCACAAAATTTAAATTTAAAAAAGGAGGCGCTGTTAAAAACAGAGCATTTGATAAGGAATATCAGAGATATCTTTGTCATAAAACCTATGTTCCCCATTATAAATTTGAAGAATGTATACACCGTGTTAAAGATATAAGTCTTCCTGACAAGACGGATTAATTCAAATTAAAAAGAAACAATTGAAATTACTCATTTCGACCAATTTAAAAAAAGAGACGCTCTCAAAAACAGTGCATTTGATAAGTAAAATCAGAGAAATCTTAGTCATTACACCTATGTTTCGCATTATCAATTTAAAAAAATTGTACACCGTTTTAAAAAGATAAGTCTGCCTGACAATACGGATTAATTCAAATTGAAAATAAACAATTAAAATCACTCATTTTGACCAATTTAAAAAAGGAGGCGCTCTCAAAATCAATGCAGTTGATATGTAAAATCAGAGAAATCTTAGTCCTAACACCTATATTTCGCATTATCAATTTAACAAAAGTGTACACCGTTTTAAAGATATAATTCTTCCTGACAGGATGGATTAATTCAAATTGACAAAAGAAAATTGAAATCACTCATTTTGACCAATTTAAAAAAAGGAGGCGTCCTCAAAATTAGTGCAGTTGATAAGTAAAATCAGAGAAATCTTAGTCATAACAACTTAGTTTCGATTTATCAATTTTAAAAAATGGTACACCATTACAAAGATATAAGTCTTCCTGACAAGACGGATTAATTCAAATTGACAACAAAAATTGAAATCACCCATTTTTACCAATTTTACAAAAGGAGGTGCTCTCAAAATCAGTGCAGTTAATATGTAAAATCAGAGAAATCTTAGTCCTAACACCTATGTTTCGCAATATCAATTTAAAAAAAGTGTACACCGTTTCAAAGATATAAGTCTTCCTGACAGGATGGATTAATTCAAATTGACAAAAGAAAATTGAAATCACTCATTTTGACCAATTTAAAAAAAGGAGGCGCTCTCAAAATAAGTGCAGTTTATAAGTAAAATCTGAGAAATCTTAGTCATAACACCTATGTTTTGAATTATCAATTTAAAAAGACTGTAGACCATTTAAAGATATAAGTCTTCCCGACAATACGAAATGGTTTAAATTGAAGTAGAATATTTGAAAATTGTCATTTATTAACACGTCTTTTTACTTATTCTAGTGGTAGACGGTGGCAAGACAATATTCAAAATCAGTATAATCTGTACTTTCACTTTCAACATCAATTTGATAAAGCTTTCAAATAAATGATAAACAATGTTAACAAAATCAACCATCAAAAGTTTCCTATGTAAGACCTAAAATAGGAACCCGAAAATATTATTTCTTCGCTGTGAATATAACATAAACAAATGGGTGTCAATACTGTCATAATATGGAGCTTCACAGTATTTTCAAAGAAGTTTTTTAAAACAAGTTTTCCATAAACTTCTCCTATACATATGCATTAATAAATATAAAAAACATAAATAATTATCAAACAATTTACCTTATTTAGTTTCCTGGATGTGTAAAAACAATTTTCCACCGCTCGCTTCCTTTCACAACAAAATAAATATGGCACATCATTTTCAGAATCCACTGTAATGATCACGTGATTTGAACACGTGGTTTGATCACGTGGCTTGACCCGCTCGCCGTTTGAAGTATTTTGTTCTTCGTAAGGCATTGGCAATCGTGTTGCTTATCTCTGTGTTTATATGTCTCTGGTATTAGTTAGAAACATTCTGATGCTGAAGCAAAACATGTGGCTTCTACAGAGCAAGTGTTAACAAGATTTTCCTTTAATTTGGCCTAGTGACCTAGTTTTTTAACAGACATGACATCGAGACAAACATTCTGATAAAATTTCGTCATCTAAAGAGTTAACAAGATTTTTCAACAATTTGACCTAGTGACCTAGTTTTTGACCTCATATGGCCCAGTTTCGAACTTGTCCAAGTTTGATGGAGATGAATGTTAAAATAAACTTTCATGATGATCGGATGCAAAATGTAGCCTGTAGAGTGTTAACAATGCAATTAATGACGACATATGACGCGCAACGTACAGAAGCACTACAAAATGTGATCACAATAGCTCACCTTGAGCATTTTGTGCACAGGTGAGCTGAAGAGAGGCATTACTGAATAATTATTAAAGCCAGAGTTATTTGAGTTGGTATAGACATGTAACCTCTACCCAGGAAGATTTGTACCAAGTTTCATTTGAAAATTTTGAATGGTTTTTGATTTATGAGGTAAGGTTAAAGTTTTGTGACACAGACGACGCCAAGGGTATCACTATACAGTCAAACTTACAATCAGCAGCCACCCAAGGAACTGGCTGCTGATTACAAGTTTCATTAATTGGTCGGATTTGTTCAAGTTTTGTCTGTTCACATATTACATGTAACAGTTATAGAGCTAAACATTATATTTAAACTTTGTAATGAAGATTTGTATTTTTTTTCTATCAATTATTTCATTGTGCTATCTATTTTTTGGTTAAAACCGACGTACACATCTAACTTGACAATCAAATATGTTTTACTTTAATTTGAAATTCGCCGAACAACGTATCCGGAAAAAACAGGTTCCGAATATACCTCTACATTTTGCACAAATTTTATCCGATGGTCTTTCAATTTAAGTTGGTAATGGGACTGTCTAAAGACTAGGAGCTTCTAAGTGGAAATTTACTTTCATTTTAATATATAAATGTACTCTTTCTGTCTAAAGCTCTCATAATTTCTTTTTTAATTTATCAATTTTGCCCGATAAATAAACCAAAATTGCAACTTCTTGTGGATGAAATATGCAACAATCACATCGGCTGATTTCAGTAATCTAACATGTAAACAGCCATTACACGTATGAATAAAACCCGATAATGTGTTTGTCACAGTATGCTTTATTACCTTATGTATTAAACACCAATAATTTTACACCTTGCGAATCCAAGTGGCGTTTTGATTGACCGTTGTACACAACTAGAACTATCACTGAAGAGGATAAATACCCCCGAAACAGCACCTTGACCTACACCATAACTTAATAAGTAAAAGGGCCATAACTCTGTAAAATAACATGCAATTGTAAGACGTTTAGAATATGCACATCTCCTCTTGACGACCGACCGACTGACACAGTGACTTCTATATACCCCCTCTTCTTCGATTACAGTTACTCTCGACCAATTAGTGTCGCTGTTGGCCGAGTTTCAAAGGGGACTGCTGATCAAGGCAGTTTATGGAGTATAATTGGTTGCGAGGGATTTAAAGTGACCGTTTAAAGCCGGTGACCGCTGATCGCATGTGACCGCTCAGACAAGTTTGACTGTACCATGACTTTTTTTCTTCAAAAAAACCCAGACAAGCTAAATCATCGCTTTGCAGTAAAAGAGAAATGAACTTACTTTTACATTATTTATCCAAAGCTGTTCGTCCTCTTCACTCCATGAATCTACTTCTTCTAAGTGTTGCTCCTTTGAATGTGATTGACTGGTTTCTCCAACATGGTTGACCTGTTTAAGTAGTTCCCTGAGTTTACTGATTGTCTCTTTCGATAAAGGACTCCCATCTAAGGCATTATTTAGCCTGTCTTTTAACTGTATTTGGAAAATACAAATAATCCATCATATTAACAGGGGACCTAGGTATTAAAGGGGTAAACAGTCTTTTACCCTTTCCCACATACAACAAACCTGCAGCAGACAAATTTCAATACATATTAGCAAAACAGTGAAAAATTTCTATGAATAAGAGTTTCATCAATAAATAGAGTGGGAAACATTGAGGCAAAAGGAGAACTCTCATTATGAGCCACCTTCTCCATTTGTCACAATGTTTTCAAAAGTAGGGAAACTCTCTATAAATAAAGGAACAATAATTGAATAAAGTTGAAACATTATGACAAAAGGAGAACTTGCTCATCGTGTGCAAAGATGGTGAGCAATTCCTCGTTTTGCCTAATTTTTTTTTCTAAAAGCTGTAGAAAGTGTTAATTGCTAGTTGAACCTTTCCAGACACTTTTTTTCAAACAATCTTTATTTAACCCTTTCCCTCATACAACAATTCTGCAGCAGACGGCTTTGAACATATTTTGTCAAAAAATGGAAAATCTCTATAATTGAATGGATAACTAAAAGTGGAAAACATTGTGTCAAAAGGAAAAATTGCTCGTTTTGAGCAATCTCTTCTTTTGTCACTATGTTTTTCAAAAAGCCGTCTGCTGCAGAGGCGTCAGAAAGCATCTATATGAGGGAAAGAGTTAAAACTCATATATTGAGCATAACACAAACAGGACCATTAATATCTCCCTTATTTATAAATCAAACATGTTGTGGAAACTCATAGGAACTGTTTCAGCAAATATGACGGGAAAAGGAGAAATTGCTCATTATGAGTAGATCTTCTTTCTCCCTTTTCAAAAGACATCAGCTGTCAAGTTTTTTTATAATAATGTCGACTTTATAGGAAAGGATTAAAGGAATGACTACTTCAAGTATCTTATTCAAAATGAGCGATTTCTTCTAAGCCTCTGTATCAAAAACCTTTTAAATTTCAATATGATACAATCAACTTCAGAGCCGGGTGTTAATCACACCTTCTTACCTAGTAAGATTATGTGCAATAAACTGTCAGAAGTGACTGTTCCAGAACCATGAACACTTATAACTAAAGCACATTGTTTTTTGCAGCGAGCTTTTGGGGGTAACATTGAAATTGAGTCACATGCAATTTTCTAATTATGAAAGTACTGTTTAACCCTTTCCCTCATATAGACGCTTTTTGATGCCTCTACAGCAGACAGCTTTTTGAAAACATAGTGACAAAAGAAAAAATTGCACAAAACAAGCAATTTCTCCTTTTGCCATAATGTTTTCCACTTTTAGTCATAGGTTATCCATTCAATTTTTGACAAAATATGTTCAGTCATCTGCTGCAGAATTGTCGTATGAGGGAAAGGGTTAATAACAACTGTTTTGCACAAAGTCATAAAATTGTAGACACTTACACCCTTATTGAGACGCTGCAATTGCTTTGATTCAAGTAACCACGGTAACAGTTGATTAAAAAACCTAGGCACTCGTATGGCTCCGTCAACAGCGACATTGAGACAATCCAAAGGTACAACAAAATTTTCGTCCTCCGTACTGTACAACATTACAGCTATCAACTTGTCCAAAACTTGATCTTGTGTGGAAAATATTCTGAAATCAAATGATTGGCATACTAGTTTGAAGGAACAACTGTGTCACCTGGCATTATAGCAAAAAATAGAAATTCTCTATAATTGAACGGATAACCTATGACTAAAAGTGGAAAATATTGTGAAAAAAGGAGAAATAACTCATTTTGAGCAATTTCTTCTTTTGTCACTATGTTTTCAAAATGCTGTCTGCTGTAGAGGCATCAGAAAGTGTCTATATGAGGGAAAGGGTTAAAGTGTGTTTGCTATAGACAGATAATTGCTATTCCAAGGAGATCTTTAGCACATGTTCAACTGTATACTGCAGAGCCTCAATAGCTCAGTTGGTATTGGCCAATATTCTTTCCAAATTATGACAAAACTCAAGCTGCATTCGTCTTCCACATATGGGCTAACAGTCTGTTGAAAAGCCAGTTGCTTGGAAAATCTGTTGTGTGAAGTACTGCTGTGAGAAACCCAGTAAACACATGAGTAGGTGAACTGGCAGCCATGCTATGACTGAACAAGAAACCGCTGAAGACGGTAAGGCCGGATTGTCGGCAATTTGACCTTGAAAATCGACAAACCAAGGTCAAGGTCAAAGTAACCATAGAAATCAATAGAACTTGTTACTGGTTACCATCAGGCAAAGGTTCAAGTTTGTAACCCTTTCCAGTGCTAAGATTTTGCCTTAACCTGAAACTTTAACCAAAATGTTGACGGACAGACAGACAGACGGACAGAGCAAATCTATAGACCAGAATTGCTAGAGCAATCCGGCCAAAAAGTGTCGAAAAATGGAGTTAAATCCCAATCAATCAATCAATCAATCAATCAATCAATCAATCAACCAATCAACTGTATGACCATGGAATGGCTCGTGTATTCTTTGTCTTGCACTCTAATCTTACCTCAACAATATGGCTATCACATCCTTTTGAAACTGAATGTTGATTCCCTTGGCCATTTCAAAAACAGCATACAGGTAATGCGAGTACTGTGGTGAGGCAAATGTTCGTATGTAGTTGTCTATCATGCTGCAAAATATGAAAAGAAAAAGTAAAACATTGAATCTTACCATATAGACATGATGACAGAACCCTAACTTTGAAGTCTCAAATCTGGGTTTGTATGATTGACTGAACTTTTAGACAGTACATACCTGATATATCACAAATAATTACAAGAATACAAAACAAGACGGCCAAGATGGCCTTAAAATGTTAACCCGAATGTAAGTTTTAAACCTTTCATTTTGTTCGAGAATGAATGAGTTGGGTTTTACAGCACTGCAACAAAAAGAGGTAAGTTAGGACCAGAGTGAGAAATGGAGGTCTTTCGGTCCAGACAAGAATATTTTCAAAGTTTTCACAGCACTAATTTCTTTCAAAATTTTGAAAGAGCACCCAAGAAAGAACCCTTTGAAGTTTCAACTAAATAGGCCAATTGGTTTAGGAGACATTTTTGGAAACAATCCATTATGGACGACAAATGCAGTGATCACAATAGCTCACCTTCGAACACTTCATGCTCAGGTGAGCCAAAATTAATAAAGCAATGATGATATGATATGACTTTTTATTTAAACCATTTATTTTTCTTTTGTTTTACCCTTTCCCACATACAACAAATCTGCAGCAGGCGACATTTCAGCAAAAAGTGTAGTAAAACTATAAATAAAAGTTTAATAGTCTTAATCATGGCACATGGAACAAGAGCTGTCCCTAAGACAGCGCCCTCAACTATTCAACCGCTTATAAGTTACTCAGAAATGGACTCGAATGTAGTTGCATGCAAAACTGTAACCAGAATTTCTAAGTCAAATAATAAAGGGCAATAATTCACATTATATGAAAGAAAGATTCATCTGACTTGATATTTACAAAGGATTCTTAATGTAGTTGTACACAAAACGTTAACCAGAATTTCTAAGGGCCGTTATTTGCTTTATATGCTGGATAAGAGTTATCTAACTTGAATGTTTACATAGGAAATATTGTATAAAGTTTCAATGTAATGCATTAAGTACAACATTTAATGTAGTTACTGAGATATGGACTCGTAATACATCTAGTAGTAACTGAGATATGGTGAAATATATGTATTAGCATGTAAAAGCTTAACAAAGGTGTTGATGACGACGCCAGAGTGAGTAGAATATATCCCATATTCTCTGAATAGTTGAGTAAAAAAATTGCTCAGCAATTTCTCATTTTGCCACAAAGATTTCAAAAGTTGTCTCCTGCTAATGTTTTTGTTGTATGCTTGAAAGGATTAAGTTAGCTTTAAGACTTTCCCACATACAACAAATCTGCAGCAGACGACTTTGAAAACATACCCGAACGAAATTGGAAACTAAAAATGAAAGTACATTAATTGAATATAGTTGAAAACTTGGTGACAAAAGGAGAAATTGCTCGTTTTGAGCAATTTCTTCTTTTGACAACATGTTTTCCAAAAGCTGTCTGATGCAGAGGCATCAAAAAGCTTCTATATGAGGGAAAGGGTTAAAAAGCAAACTTACATTTGATCGAGCATCCCTCTATCGTTCATGATCTTCAGCAACCAAAAACATTCCACATTTGTCGATAGCCGTCTGTACAGAATTTCTAGATGAGGTTTAGCTATCTTGCCATGAATATTAATGTGACTTCTTAAAATATCCAAGCATCTGGAATGGTAACAAAAAGTAGGTAGTACAAACATTAACTAACACTCCCTTTCTCACATAAACAAAATCTGCAGCAGACGACTTTGAAAATGTGGAAAATCTTTTTTATCAGAGTTTAATTATCGATGTTGCAAATGGCTTCTGCTGAAGAGGCATCAGTAAGCATCTGAAAGTGGCTTTACACAAGCAATTTATCCTTTTACCACAACATTTTCAAAAATTTAAGACCTCCAAAATTTCTAGATGTTGCAAACTGTTTTCCACTCAGCTATCTTAACCATTTCCGTCATATAGACGCTTTTTGAAGCCTCTGCAGCAGACGGCTTTTTGAAAACATAGTGACAAAAGAAGAAATTGCTCAAAACAAGCAATTTCTCCTTTTGCCACAATGTTTTCCACTTTTAGTCATAGGTTATCCATTCAATTATAGAGTTATATAGAATTATATAGACAATAGCAATCTTCTTTTGATAAAACATTGTTGCAAAAGAAGAAATTGGTCATAATGAGCTAGGCACCTTGTAGTAAAACAAAATCAAATCTCCATACAAATTCAAAATGTTATTATCAAATCAGATTTTAAGTAAGAGAAAGAATAGACTGTGTTGTTTGGAAATGTGAGACATTCACTTAAAAGATAACTTAGAATATATCCTAAAACAAACATTCAACATAAGTCCTAATTAAACCATTGAGATTTTTTTTTTTTTTTTTTTTTTTATGAATATCAACCCTTTCTCTGATAATGACAACTTTTCACATCCCTGCAGCGATCTTCTTTTGTCACTATGTTTTCAAAAAGCCGTCTGCTGCAGAGGCTTCAAAAGTCTATATGACGGAAATGGTTAAGATAGCTGAGTGGAAAACAGTTTGCAACATCTAGAAATTTTGGAGGTCTTAAATTTTTGAAAATGTTGTGGTAAAAGGATAAATTGATATCAACCCTTTCTCTGATAATGACAACTTTTCACATCCCTGCAGCGAAAGGAGAAATTGCTCAAGATAAGCAATTTCTTCTTTTCCAACTATCATTTTTACTCCATGAATATTTATTAGCTTTTGAAAAATACTCTCTTTAAAAAAAAAACAATATCAGCAGAAAAATGGTAAGATGTTAAAGTGATTGTCATACATACATTTCACTGTCATTTCTGTCCATGTACTCTTTAAAACTTTGAAGAAGAACATTCTGAAAGATGAGAAAACAAGATATTCATTAAAATCAATCATATCAAATTATAATATTCATCGTGATTATTGAATTCCTACATGCAGATGCATTGTAACGACTCTTAAGCAGAAGTAATTTCATAACATTGAGGCAAAAGGAGAAATTGGTCATAATGAGTAATATCTCATTTTGCCACATTGTTTATATTACAACTTTATTCAACAAATGTACTTTGTGGAGATTTCCATTATTTTTGCCGAGATGATTTAAAAGTCATCCGCCCTGATTTACTGTATGTGGGAAAATGTTAAATTACTGCAAACTCTAATCTTATCTTTGTAGCTAGATGAGACAATATTTCCCTAAAGCAAAATGTGAAATTAGTCCTTTTGTCACAATGTTTTCCACTTTTAGTCATAGGTTATCCATTCAATTATAGAGATTTTCGATTATTTGACAAAATATGTTCACAGTCATCTGCTGCAGAATTGCCGTATGAGGGAAAGGGTTGATATTTCTGCTGACTGATAAGACTATTGTGTAATCTAATATCAAACTAATCCACAGAATACCATATATGCAAATTCACAGTAAAAACCATATAACATATAAATAGTACATGAAATAAAGCTTTTTTTTTTATATTAACCCTTTCCCACCTGCAGACACATTCTGACGCAATAGCAGCAGACGACTTTTGAAAACATTGTGGTCAAAGGTGAAATTGCTCATGATGAGCAATTTCCCCTTTGGCCACAATGTTTCAACTTTATTTAACAATTAAGCTATCTTTTATGGAAATTTTTCAGGCTTTTGTCATCATGTTTTCAAAGTTGTCTGCTGCATACTTCCTGTATGTGGGAAAGGGTTAAGTGAACAAGCTTTGGGCCCAACTTTTTTGTTTTTAACTCCTTAGAATTTAGTAAAACAAGAGGGCAATGATGGTCCAATATCCCTAACATGTGTTAACATAAATAAATGTTCTACAAAAAAGGAAAAAATCTACCCCATCCCTTAAGAATCAAATGATCATTTGTATCAAATTATTCTGAATACGGACAGTTGCTTTAGAGGAGAAGTTTTTAACCCTTTCCCTCATATAGACGCTTTCTGATGCCTCTGCAGCAGACAGCTTTTTGAAAACATAGTTACAAAACGTGCAATTTCTCCTTTTGCCACAATGTTAACTACTTTTTGTCATAGCTTATCCATTAAATTATGGAGATTTTTTATGTTTTGACAAAATACGTCCAAAGTCGTCTGCTGCAGAATTGTTGTATGAGGGAAAGGGTTAAACATTTCTATAAAGCCCATACAAGAAAACCTTCCGATCCCCTAGGGGGTCTCATTTGTATAAGATGATCATTTGTACCAACTAACTTTCCAATTCTGATAGTTGCTTTAATAGAGGAAGAGTTTCTATAAAGCCTATGAGGCAACACTAATTTGGGGGCTTCAACTTTTGATATCCAGTCTTCGTTTTCACATTTTTTATTGAGGGTCACAAGATGATCATTTATCAATCAAGTGCTTTAATGAGAAAAGATTATACTGTGTTGCTATGGCAATCAGAATTCTTCAGGGATCACATTTATGAAAGCTACACTGGCACTCCTCTATAAAACTCTCCGTTTTAAAGCAGATCCCGTTATAACACTGGTCTTGCTTGGCTCCCAAAATTTATTGCATGAAATATTTGGGAATAGAATTATAAATTTTCAAAAACCTAACATTTGAAAAACCAAAATACGACCCGAGTAATAGATCTCCACTGCAGTTAATCAACATGTTTGCATAACGCTTTGTTCAACATTACAACAATAGACAGGTAAAAAGTAGATATATCGTTATCGAGTGACTGCAGTATCACGTTAATCATAACAATAGACAGATACAAAATCGATATCGGGTGTAATTATTGTTTGGGCATTACGCTTATTGTGTTCAGTCACCTTATAAACTGATACAACTTTAATCGACCGCGGCTGTCATGGTGTGACAAACGAACAAGCTCAATTTCAAACTTCATAATATAACAAACAAATTTCGCAAAATTTTGTCTGTATGTCAATTGTCATCCTTTACTTTCTCATTTCTTCTATCTCCGTAGTGAATACAACTTGGGAACCCAAAATATACACTTGACTTTTCCAGCCAATCGTATTTGCGATATGTAAATTAAAACTATTTAACTCAAAACGTATGCAGTAAATGTCATCAATATTGGGGCCGTTAAATAGGCATGCGCACGAGACATGTATCGATTGTAAACTTCCGCAAATATTGCAAAACTATAAGTATACTCCCAGCCACTCGGTAAATCTCGAAAGTTCACTGCAATTACCGCGAATTGTCAAAAAAATAACCCTGTAAAAGATCGACGATTAGAAATGCATATTATTCAGTCCAAAAATATCTTGCATGCTTGTTTTAGCCAAAAACACTCTCTCTTTGCAATTGAATTAGTGTATGCATTATAGGTGGGTGGATTAATGATTTTTGGAACAGCGTTATCAATTTAACCCCGCTTATAGCACACTGCGAGACCATGGCTCCCAAGTACAGTGTTATATGTATTATGGAAGGACCATATCATCATCATTAATTGTATGCAAAGTTTAAATGGAATTGACCCCGTAGTATTGGAGTTGTCGATTGAATAATTGTTGACGGACAATGGTAGATGGAGGGCACGAGTGATGGAAAATCTTGCGAGCTAAAAAGCGACCTCTAGAAAAGGTCACCATGTTACATCAAGTAGAGAAATTAAAATTTACATTTCACAGCTATAGATAAGGGACATATGTTATTTTTAGCTTTCCCACTTACAACAAATCTGCAGCAGACAACTATGAAAACAAACTGACAAATCTCCATAATAGATAGCTTAAATGTTAAATTAAGTTGAAAATATTGTGGCCAAAGGAGGAATTTCTCATCATGAGCCACAATGTTTCAAAAGTGGTCTGCAGGTGGTTAACCCTTTCCCTCATACGACAATTCTGCAGCAGACGGCTTTGAACATATTTTGTCAAAACATAGAAAATCTCCATAATTGAATGGATAACCTATGACAAAAAGTGGAAAACATTGTGGCAAAAGGAGAAATTGCACGTTTTGTGCAATTTCTTCTTTTGTCACTATGTTTTCAAAAAGCTTTCTGCAGCAGAGGCGTCAGAAAGTGTCTATATGAGGGAAAGGGTTCAAGGTTAAACCCTTTGTTGTTGTTACACAACAGAAACGTCTACTGTTGTGTACTACACCCAAAATAATTGCCTGAGCGAGATATTTTTTTAGGGTAGGAACAACATGTGGTTCGGTAATAATGTGTAATATTGTGATAACAAGAGTACCGCAAACAGTACATTATACGTCCATCAGGAACTTCTTTCTAGGAAAAAGTGTGGAAAACCAATATTCTAAGTCCAAAAAGGGGCATAACTCATTCAAAAATTGACGAAATTCGAGGAAATGTGAACTTGATCTGTGACACTTGATTACAAAGTCATATACATAATTTCAGCTCAATACATCAAAGCATGTAGAAAAAAAGTGCGGAAAACAAATATTCTAAATCTAAAAAGGGGCATAACTCATTAAAAAATTGACGAAATCCCATGAAATATGAACTTGATCTGTGACACATCAATACAAAGCCTTATCCAAATTTCAGCTCAATAGCTCAAAGTATGTAAGAAAAAAGAAAACCCGAACGGACGGACGGAAGGAGGGAGGGACATGACCATACCATAATACGTACCGTACCGTTTTTAAGAAACGGTCATATAAAAATGACCAGTTTACTCCACTTTATAACATACCTGCGATGGCAGGCTGTGCTGATATGTACATGGAACTTTGTCACATCGTCCCTTTCTAACGAAATGGAAACAGTAACCTCGAGGCATCCATCTTAACCTTCTTGTACCCTCCCATTTTGTCATATTTTCTCCTTCCTGAAATATACGCCGCAGAGCTCTAGATAAGGGGCGTTTAGCATGTTCTACAATACTCATTTGACACAGTATATATAGCATTACTTAATCAAACCCTATGTTGTGGGTACTCAAAAGAATCGTCTCAAGACAATTCTTTTGAGTAACACATCATAAGAGTTTGTTTGGATAAAAAGAGAGATATTGTTGGGAAAAGAGCTAAATACTCCTTCTTATCTGGACCTCTGATATAAGGTTTTTACAAATACATATGCACAAGTGTAAGCAAAGATTTGCTGCTGTACTTATGAGTTAAACCCTTTGCATTTTGGTGATGAGAAGAGAAATAGCTAAAAATGAGCAGCTAGATGGAAGAGTAAAAATGGCTGTTAAAAGAAAGTTGCAAGCTCTCGAAGTTTTAGAAACGCTATTTATAACACAGTAGTTAACTAGATAAGGAAGAGTTAACCCTTTCCCACATATAGACGCTTTCTGACGCCTCTGCAGCAGACAGCTTTTTTGAAAACATAGTGACAAAAGAAGAAATTGCTCAAAACGAGCTATTTCTCCTTTTGCCACAATGTTTTCCACTTTTAGTCATAGGTTTGAATGGATAACCTATTTTTTTGACAAAATATGTTCAAAGTCGTCTGCTGCAGAATTGTTGTATGAGGGAAAGGGTTCACAGGTCTTTTCTCAACTATATCTCTCTTACGATTCAACTAAACTCTATGTTGTGGGTACTCAAAATGATTCAAGATTCTTCTTTTGAGTGTCATATAACAAATTGTGGATGTGAAATATTATTCTTATCTTGACCTCTGAAATAAACCCCCTATGATCATTGATATGTGTTTAACATTCTGATAAAATTTCAAGATATTGAAGCAAAAAATGCGACCTCTATAGTGTTAACAAGAGTTTCCTTGAATTTAACCTAGTGACCTACTTTTTAACCTTACATGACCCATATATTTAAACATCAAGACACATTAAGACAAAGATTCTGAAAAAATTTCAATATTTTCAAGTTAAAAATGCAGCCTCCAGTGTTAACAAGATTTTCCTTCAATTTAACCTAGTGACCTAGTTTTTGACCTTAAATGACCCATATTCAAACTTGGCCAAGATATCATTAGACAAACATTCTAAAAGTGTTTCAAGCTGCTGAATAAAGAAGAAATAACCCATCTTCGAACATGACCTAGATATCATTAACACAAACATTCTGACAACATTTCAAACTGATGAACCAAAAAATGCAGCCTCTGGAGTGCTAACATAATCTTCCTTAAATTTAGCAATGTGAACTAGTTTTGGACTGTACGTGACCCATATTCAAACTTGGCCTACATATCATTAAGACAAACACTGATGAAGTTTCAATATTTTCAGGTTAAAATCAAACTCCAGAGTGATAAAAAGATTTTCCTTCAATTTGACCTAGTGACTTAGTTTTTGACCCAATATTCAAACTTAACCTAGATAGATGCTGAAGAAAAATTGCGGCCTCTAGAGTGTTAACTTTTTGACCAGACATATTTGAACTTGGGCTACATACCATCAACACAAACATTCTGATAAAGTTTCAACATGCTGAAGTTAAAACTGCGGCCTCAGAGTGTTAACAAGATATTTTTTTCAATTTGACCTAGTGACCTAGATTTTGACCTCATATGGCCCCGGTTTAGAACTTGTCCAAGATTTAATGGAGATGAATGTTCTGATAAAACTTCGATGAAGATCGGATGCAAAATGTAGCCTGTAGAGTGTTAACAAGGCAATTGTTGACGACGTACATCGGACAAAATGTGATCACAATAGCTCACCTTGAGCACTTCGTGCACAGGGGAGCTTAAAATTTGATAGGTGGTTGTCGTTCCTTCCCCCCCTAGAAATTTTTCCTGGAACGGCCCTACGTATTTAAGTGTATTGGGTCAATTTGAGACAACTTGCTATGCGCTGCCAACAGATCCAAAACACATACAGCGAAGTTTTTTGGTTTGATTTAAATGAGACTCACTGTAATATCTTCCCTCTCCTTGCTGTCTCTGTCTGAACTTGTTTGTTCGGCAGGTTCTGGACTACCATTACCATTCCGACCAGATTCTGTAACTGGACCCTTCTCACTTGCTGATGGCTCTATACTACTTGGCCTATTTATGAAAACAAAGTCTTTAACCCTTTCCCTCATATGACAACTCTACAGCAAACGACTTTGAACATATTTTGTCAAAAAATGGAAAATCTCTATAATTGAATGGATAAATAATCTATGACTAAAAGTGGAAAACATTAGGGCAATAGGAGAAATTGCTGGTCTTGAGCAATTTTTTATTTTGTCACTATGTTTTCAAAAAGCCGTCTGCTGTCGAGGCGTCAGAAAGCATCTATGAGGGAAAGGGTTAATTTAATTCCTCCATATTGTCTCCAACTCGGTACCTAAACTATTTAAATTTTTATATACTGTTTTCACGTAGTGTTGTCATACAACTAATACAGACTTCAGAGCTCCAGATAAACAAAGTATTTCATATTCCTTACCCTTTCCCACATACAGACACTCCCTGAAGCCTCTGCCTGAACCCTTTCCCTCATACAACAATTCTGCAGCAGACGACTTTGAACATATTTTGTCAAAACATAGAATATCTCTAAAATTGAATGGATAAGCTATGACTAAAAGTGGCGAATTGTGTCAAATGGAGAAATTGCTCGTTTTGAGCAATTTCTGCTTTTGTCACTATGTTTTCAAAAAGCTGTCTTTTGCAGAGGCGTCAGAAAGCGTCTATATGAGGTAAAGGGTTAAAGCAATTTTTTAAACTCTATTCAATAATTAATCTTTCGTTTATAGATATTTTCTGTAGAGGATTTGAAGTTGTATGCTGCATATTTGTTGTATGTGGCAAAATCTTAAATCCATATTTGATCTTAAAACCCCATATTGTGGGAACTAAGAAGATTTGAAAAGAATCTTTTGAGTTACCACATCATGAGTCGTATTTAGTGATAACTATTTTCCTACATACACCTTATGTGCAGCAGACTACTTTGAAATCATTTAAAATATATATGGAAAGTCTATAAATTAAAAAGAACAAAATGTGTTTGTGAAACACTGATGCCCCCGAATGGCAACATCTAGGTCAAAGGTCAAGGTCGCAAGGTCAAAAATTTTGGTACAAGGAATACACATGTGAAATATGGTAGCCGTACCTGTTATGGTTCAAAAGTAGTGGTCAAGGTTAAAGTTTTTTTCGATAGACAGACAAACAGACAGACAGGCCAAAAACTAGATGCCCACCGAATCGGTGATTCCGGGGGCATAAAAAGCACTTAATGAATAAAGTTGAAAACATGGTGGCAAAAGGTGAAATTGCTCATTATGTTTTCAAAAGTTGTCTACTGCAGAGGCGTAAGAAAGCATCAGTGTGTGGGAAAGATTCTTTTGAGTTCCCATGTCATGAGTTGTAAGAGAGATATTGTTGGGGAAAGACCCGTTTACTCCTAAGGTGGGTTTTCCCAAATCTCCAGAGCTGTCTATAAGAAGAGTACAGTCAGACTTGTCTTAACCCTTTCCCACCTGCAGACGCATTTTGACGCAATAGCAGCAGACGACTTTTGAAAACATTGCGGCCAAAGGTTAAATTGCTCATGATGAGCAATTTCTCCTTTGGTTGCAATGTTTTCAACTTTATTTAACAATTAAGCTAGCATTTACGAACATTTTGTCAAAATGTTTTCAAAATCGTCTTCTGCGGATTTGTTGTATGTGGGTAAGGGTTAAAGGTGCTGAACCCCAGATTATAGATAGTATAGTCAAAGTTTGAAAACTGTTCAAAAAAATGTCTCTTTCCAGTAAAAATAAACATCTAAATATCAACCATTTATGCTTCTTTTTTACTGAGTAGACAAACCGAGTAAGCCAAATTTTGTACATTTTCATTGACTTTCAATTGAATGTTTTTCAACATTTACTGCCAAAATAGTTTTGAACAATAATCTCTATTTATTACTTACTTTGTTGTCACTATTAGCAATATTTGCAGAAGTTTCAATTTCAAAATTTTTATCTCCATCTGGAGTTCAGCACCTTTAACCCTTTCCAACATAACAACAAATCCCACCCAACTCCTTATATGAGCATCAAATCCTAAGTTTTTGGTAATGAAAATAATCATCTCACTGAGACCATTCTTTTGAGTACCCACAACAAAGGCTTTAGTTGAGCCATAAGAAAGATATTGTTGGGAAAAGACCAGTTTTACTTCCTCTGGGCTTTAACTCATATTTACCTGGCTTCCTCCTCTTCCTCATCCTCAAACATATCCATATCAGAATCATAGAGAAACAGTACATCATCCGTAAACTCAGTCAGTTCTATATTGTCAGATTTCTGGGACTTCTTCTCCTCCGTCATTTCTTCCATTGGATTGGGTTTACTATTTGTGTCTGTGTCATCATCAGTATCATGTTCTGGGCTACGATCATTAGTTTCAGAGTTACTATTGTAATTATCACTTTCTTTGCTTACACTGTCATTTTCATCAGTACAATTATCACTGTCGTTGTCGCTAACAGGGTTGTCGCTGTCATTGTGATCATCACTCCTGGAATCGTCGTTGTCACTGTCAGGATTTGCTATAGCACTATCATTAGGCTGACTTTCAGATTTCTTATTGTCAATGTCACTTTCATTATTCTGAAGGTCTAAGTTCCTTTTCTCGTTTTCCGTGTCAAGAGTTTCAACATGTCCATACACATTTTGATGATTATTTTCAAGAATCGTCTTCTCAATGTCATCATTCTCACGACTTAGACTGCTAAAATATTTATCCCCATCAAGATTATCATTCTTGCAGTGCTGTTGAATACTACTATTATCAAGGTCATGTTTGTTCTCAATGATATCCTCTATGACAGATCTATGTGCCTGGATCTCAGATTTGTTATCTTCATTTTCAAACACTCTATGACCAGCATTTAATTTCACAGTATTGTTTATATTTCCAGTATCTCTCCATACCTCTTTGACTGTGACATCTTTAAAGGTACTTTCTTCATTCGTATCGTCAGACTGATCTTCTTCCATATTTAAATCATCTTCTAAAAGTTCATCCACATAGAGGTCCATCAGATCTTCTTTGGCACCATTCTCAACATGAAACTCATCCATTTGAAGTCCAGATCCAAACTCTGTATATATCGAATGACCACCACTAGCATCAGCTCCATTTTCAAAATGCAACTCATCAAGTCCAGTTACAAACTCTGTATGTATTGAATGACCCAGTCCCACACTAGCATCAGCTCCATTCTTAACATGCAACTCATCCATTTGAAGTCCAGATCCAAACTCTGTATGTATCGATTGACCAACACTAGCATCAGCTTCATTCTTAAAATGCAACTCATGAAGTCCAGATCCAAACTCTGTATGTATTGAATGAACCACACTAGCATCAGCCACAACAGTATCATGATCACTTTGGTCATTCACTGTTTCTTCTATATCTTGGCACAGATTTTCAAAAGTTTTCTTTAACCCAAGGTAAGCGCTATCCTCATTCGTTTGGTTCTCCGTTGAACCCTGGGAACTTTCTTCGGTAGACATTGATATACTCTTATGAAAGGATTTTTTTCGTCGCCAACTATCTTCAGCATCTGTATCTTTCTTGTTAGCCAGATTCTTTGAGGCAATTTCGATACCTGTTGATGTAACAAAACAATTATACCATTTCCCAATTGCAGAAGTATTTCATTGCATCTTAAGCAGTTCACTTAAGAAAAAATGACAATCTCCTTTTACCACCATGCCTTCAACTCTACTCAATAAATATACTGCGGTACCCATGTATATGGACTGCTCAAGGGAACGCAACTTTATGGTATTTGCTCACAGGTGGTCTTTAATCTCAGGTTCTTTTATGCAGAAAATGATTAATTTTTTAAGCCTTTCCCTCATATATACGCTTTCTGACGCCTCTGCAGCAGACACCTTTTTGAAAACATAGTGACAAAAGAAGAAATTGCACAAAACGTGCAATTTCTCCTTTTGCATCAATGTTTTCCACTTTTAGTCATAGGTTATCCATTCATTTATAGAGATTTTCCATTATTTGACAAAACATGTTCAAAGTCGTCTGCTGCAGAATTGTCGTATGAGGGAAAGGGTTAAAGCAGACGGCGTTTTGAAAACATAGTGACAAAAGAAGAAATTGCACAAAACGTGCAATTTCTCCTTTTGACACAATGTTTTCCATGACTTTTTAATGACTATCGGTGTAATTATGTAGGAAACATTTGGAATAGGTTTTATTCGGTAGTCTTAACTACTTGTGTATACTCATGGGGGAAAGGGTTAACTAAAAGTGTGGTTGCTATAGACAGGATATCGCTTTTCCAAGGTGGTCTGTAGCACAGGTTTGACTGTTCTTTCATAACGGTCCAGAGCTCTAGATGAGATGAGTTTTTCAAATTTCAAAACCCTTATTTGACATAATCGAATTTAGCCTCGATATCATCAAGACAAATATCCTGACAAAGTTTCAACATGCTCAAGCCAAAAATGCAGCTTCCAGAGTGTTAACAAGATTGTTTATTTAATTTGGCCTAGTGACCTAATATGTTGACCTTATATGACTTATATTCAAACCTGGCCTAGATATCATCAAGACAAACTCTCTCTGACAAAGTTTCAATCTGCTCAAGTAAAAAATGTGATCTCTATAGTGTTAACATGATATTTCTACAATATGGCCTAGTGACTTAGTTTTTGATATGACCACTCATATTCGAATTTAGCCTAAATATCATCAAGACAAATATTCTGACAAAGTTTCAATATGCTCAACCAAAAATGTGGCTTCCAGAGTGTTAACAAGATATTCCTTAAATTTAGCCTAGTGACCTAGTTTTTGACTGGACATGACCCATATTCAAACTTTGCCTAGATATCATTAGGACAAACTTTCTGATAGAGTTTCAACATGCTCAAGTTTAAAATGCGGCTTCAAGAGTGTTAACAAGATTTTCCTTAAATTTGGCCTAGTGACCTAGTTTTTGACCAGACATAACCTATTTTCGAACTTAGCTTAGATATCACTAAGACAAACATTCCGACAAAGTTTCAACATGCTCAATTTAAAAAATGCGGCTTCCAGAGTGTTAACAATATTTTCCTTAAACTTCACCTAGTGACTTAGTTTTGACCCGAAACGACCTATATTCGGACTTGGCCTAGATATTACAAAGACAATCATTCAAGTTTCAACATGCTCAAGTCAAAAAGGTGGCTTCCTGAGTGTTAACAAGATTTTCCTTAAATTTGGCCTAGTGACCTAGTTTTTGACTGGACATGACCTATATTTAAACTTGACTTAGATATCATCAGGACAAACTTTCTGATGAAATTTCAACATGCTCAAGTTTAAAATGCGGTTTTAATAGTGTGAACAAGATTTTCCTTAAATTTGGCCTAGTGACCTAGTTTTTGACCTGACATGACCTATATTCGAACTTTTCCTAGAATTTACTAAGACAAACTTTCTGTTAAAGTTTCAACATGCTCCAGCGAAAAATGTGGCTTCCAGAGTGTTAAAAAGATTTACATTAAATTTGGCCTAGTGACCTAGTTTTTGACCCGACATGACCCAGCTTCGAACTTGGACCAGCTTTGATGGAGATATATATTCTGATAAACTTTCATGAAGATTAAATGCAAAATGTTGCCTCTAGAGTAATAACAAGCAAATGTTGACAATGAACGACAGACGACGGACAAAAGGCAATCACAAAAACTCACCTTGAGCACTTTGTGCTCTGGTTAACTTAAAAAGCAAATCTCTATTGATATACACTGTTGCAATAGAACAAATTGCTCAATATTATGAATATCTCTTTTTCCAATTATGTTTTCAAAAGCTGACTGCTGCAGATGTGTCAAAATGTGTGTATATGGGCAAAGGTTAACCCTCTCCTACATATAGATGCTTTCTGAATGAAGCCTCTGCAGCTGACTAATTTTAAAAACATTTTGATAAAAGTAAATATTACTCAAAACTAGCATTTTCTCTTTTTTCTCATTTTCTCATTTTCCGGCATTTTTTTCTAGATACTTTTCAGTCATCTGCTGCAAATTTATTTCATGTGGAAAAGGATTTAACCCTTTCCTTAATATAGACGCTTTCTGACGCATCTGCAGCAGATGGCTTTTTGAAAACATAGTGACAAAAGAAGAAATTGCTCTAAACAAGCAATTTCTCCTTTTGCCACAATGTTTTCCACTTTTAGACATAGGTTATCCATTCATTTATCGAGATTTTCTATTTTTTGACAAAATATGTTCAAAGTCGTCTGCTGCAGAATTGTCATATGAGTGAAAGGGTTAAAAAATAAATAATAATCCTTACCATCATCTGCATTTGTATGATCCCGTTTAACCACCACCCTCTTATCTTCATCCTCTATAACAAATCTCTTTAATTTCTGGCGTTTCACTGGAGCCGTCTGCTTCTCATTGATGCCACTTAGCTGAGAAATGTCCAACAACTCCGCTGAGTGTTCACCGTCTGTCCTTTTATGTCCCTCAAAAGGGGTACTAGAAAACACAGACTCTGTTCTAGGATTTGAAACAGACCTATACCCTGAACTTTCCAGTGACATCTCATGACTTGGATCAACTCCAAAACTCGGCCATTGGTCCTGAAAACTGTAATAGGAAGCACCGTCTTTCGTCTTTGTACAATTAAATCCGCCGTAGGAATACACCTGCGCTGATGGGGTCGAGCTACCAACTGGTTCATAACTAGTGTGAAGATATTCCGTCAACGTAGCTCTGTCATTATCAGTACTGCTGGTTTCGGAATTGTTCGATGAGAATGCACTGAAGCTAGGACTCTCTGTATTGCAACCAGTAGCAGGCGATAATTTTCTGTCACTTACACTGAACTTTGAGGCTGTTCTGAACGAGTTTGAATTAGTGCCACTGAAGTCTAATTTTGGAATCTTATAAAACTGAAATGTTGGGCTGGAGTCAACATTGCCGTATGTCCTTTTTTGAGATCCTTTTTTCGAGAAATTCCCAGTTGGTTCATTAGTCCAATCAGTCTCTGTAATTGTCTTTTGCAAAATTCCAAGAGATTCAACGCTCTCTTTCAGTTCTTTCAGTGACTTTTTACTGGGTTTCGTCACTTTTGAAGAGCTATCTTCCTTGGTTTTACACCGTCTCTCATTGTTGTTGATCTCCGTCAGTGATTGACCGACAACAAGATGAGTTAGACTGTCCAGTTTCGCACCAGTCTTGGAGAAATCGGGTAAACCATCTTCACAGATAAAAGATTGTCTTTCTTTGTCTCTTTGATATATTTTCCGCGCCATCTTTGACCTCATGAAATGCTTCGCAGCTTCTCCATTTACAGGGTTTGTTTGATCCAATCGGAGTTTGGGTTTCTTTGTCACTTTAGATTCTTTGTCTTTCTTGCTACTTGACTTATCGTGTTTTGTTCTGGGTTTCCTCTTCAATTTCTCTTTCTCCTTCAGATGATCATTAACTAGTAGCTCTTTCTCAAAGTCAGTGATAGCAGTAATAGGGGAATCTTCCTGACTGCCTATGCTTCCCTGTGAAACTTTTTTTACAGTTACCTGCTTAGTTGTTCTATGTCCTTCATTTCTGCTTTTGTCACATTGAATTTGAGTGTCACTTTTGGGTACTCTGTCAAAAGCATCCTTTACCTGTATACTTTCAGCTGGTGAACATTTGACATTTAACATTCCATCTGGATGTGTTTTAATCTTTTTTCTTTCTTTTATCTTCCATACTGGATTGCTTATTGTACCGCAGAACTTCAGGGATTCACCATCAACGATGGTGTTCGTCATTTTAACTTTCCGCAGCACTACTTTCAGGCCAGACCGTGAAGCCCGAGACATGTCGCTTTGAGTATCACTGTCTGTGAATAACGGCTCACTAGCTAATGACATATTGCTATCAATGTAATAGGACTTTGTTAAAGAACTGTTCGTTGAATGGAGATCTGACTCACACACTAGCTTATGTAGAACAAAATCTTCTTTATTCAGCTGGTCTCTACAAACTGGACAAGTCATCGCGGTATCATTTGCGGGATCAATATTTAGCACTTCAACTGTCTCACTGTCAACGACTTTTGTCTTTTTCTTTTTTATTTGTGTTTTTTTGTCCTTCAATTTTTTAATACTACAACTTTCCATTTCTGTCTGGAATGATTTAACTCCTGAGATGTCATTATTTGAAGTTAAAACAATTTCCTCAACTGGTTCTGTTAACAATGATTGCGTTTCAAAAACGTTTTCATCTGTATTTTCTAAATCCGTTTCATTCTCGTTGACAGAATTTTTACACAAAAGATTCCTCATTGTTAAATACTTGTCTTTTCTCTCCACAGTTTTTGTAACCTGATGTTTATTTTGATTCAAATCCAATTCAAATGGCGATTCATGGCTATGATCTTTCGCATGAACCAATAACTTAGCCAAGGATCTATATCGTCTGTTACATACACTACACTGGTGCATAACAATATCATTATTAACTTTATCCGTTTTATTCGAAGATTGTAAAATATATGGTCGTTTTGTTTCATCCGCTAACAACTTGTCGTTATATGGAACCTGAGATTCGGGGTAATTTACGGGCATTGCTATAACAGAGTTGACGCCTTCATTTGTTATGCCAAGTTGACCATCCAGACTTTGATGGCTTTCAATATTATCACCTGCATACAAGGTGTCCATGACAGATAGCTGATAGCCATCAGTACCACTGCTGTTGAAAGGGCTTAAACCAAGATCATCTGTATGTTTTGTTGAAATCATCTGATCTTTGGCTGAATCTGGCTCATCATAACTTCCTAAGGGATACAACTGCAACAGATTTGAGCTACAAAACCCATTCCTGTAATTTGTTCTTTGACCAATGTTTAACTGTGGTGTTAAATGAATGGCATTAACCAGACAAACATCATTTTTCAGGGGCGACTCAGATTGCACCCCAACTGTATCCATAACAACCGTGTACGCAGCGATAGTATTATCAGGTACGATAACAGAGTTCACTTCACTACTTAAACGCTTGATACAGACTTCTGTATCATCATCACAAGTCATGTCTTTCCTTTTCAGGGGCGACTCAGATTGCACCCCAACTGTATCCATAACAACCGTGTACGCAGCGGTAGTATTATCAGGTACGATAACAGAGTTCACTTCACTACTTAAACGCTTGATACAGACTTCTGTATCATCATCACAAGTCATGTCTTTCCTTTTCAGGGGCGACTCAGATTGCACCCCAACTGTATCCATAACAACCGTGTACGCGGTAGTATTATCAGGTACGATAACAGAGTTCACTTCACTACTTAAACGCTTGATACAGACTTCTGTATCATCATCACAAGTCACGTCTTTCCTTAATTCCATTTCAGGAACATTCCCAAACTCAATAACCACAACATCCTCTTTACCTTTCATATCGATATCATTCAGCGGATGGACACCTGAACTTTTAATTACATCCTCGTCAAAAGGTTTAGTTTTCATATCTTCTTTTACAGTATCATCTGGTTCACATGTGCTCTCGCCTGACAATGTAGAACCAACGATTTCTGTTTGACTCAAGTCGAAAGTTGTTTTTGAAATCGCCTCAGCAGTTTGGCCCGCCGTATCAATTAATCCATCTGCATGTGAATCCGTTACTTCATCTTGCAAATTTTCATTCTCATTCAACACTTCTTTTGAATGTCTGTTTCCTTCATCAGTACCTGAAACAGGCATGTTTGGAATAATACTACTATCTATTATTGATTTTAAGTCTTCAATCATAAATGGTCTGTTGATGATCTGGTTGCTCTCGTAGAAACTATTCTCTTCAACAACGTCGTATGGCCCATCCGAGGCACTGGCACTATTGTCATCCTTTTCCACAGATTCAAATTGAAATCCTGCTTCTAAGGCGGATGTAACAATAACACTGTCTATTACTGATTGCGGAGAAAAGACTTTAATCACTGAAGATATATCACTAATACCATTGTTCTCATGAAAACCACTCGCTAAAACAACACTTTCTGGCACAGTCTTTATAATAACACTGTCCTTTACTGATTTTGGAGACAAAACTTCAATCACTGAAGATATATCACAAGGATCACTGTTCTCTAGCAAACCAATCGCTCCAACATCACCTTCTGGCACAGTCAAGTTTACCAGTGCATCGTCATCAATTTCCACAGACTCGACCTGGAACCCTGCATTAAATACATCACTGATAAAATTCCCGTCACCCGGGTTTACTTTTGATGACTTATTGTCACTTGTAGTCAAATGAGAGTCTGAGATATTCATAGAATGGTTTATGTCTTCTTCATTGGAATACAGGGAATTAATGTTTACCTTTACGTTGTCACCTTTTCCATCCACTCTGTGCATGATATCATTATCATCTTCAAGATAAACCAATTTTTCTACAACAAATTGATCACAAACCTTTTCAACTATTTCATCACAATGACCTGTCAATTTAAAATTTGAATTTTCAAAAAGCTTTTTGTCAAGCAGTTTTCCCAACGTTTTGGACCTTGAACTTCTGCAGCGCTGCATTTCAAGCTGATTTTTCAACATCTTCATTTTGTCTGGAGATGCTGCCCCTTTTTTAGGTATTAACTTGAGCTGTTTTTTCAACAATGCAATTTTCTCAGGGGAGGCTGCCACTACTTTGGGTATTTGAACATGATTTTTTTTAATTATATCATTTTCTTCACAGTATGTCACTTGAACTTGATTATTTTCAGTCACACAATTGTGATCTTCTACTTGCAAATTAATAAGTTCTTCGTTGCATATCAAAGTTACTTTTTCTTCTTTTATGAACTTCTTTTTAGTTGTTGTCTTTTTAGCGGCTCTTTCATTAACAACCTTTACTTGTTTAAGTTTTTTACATGGACTAGACTTATCTTTCTTATTTGCCTTGTCTTTACTGTACTTTATTCTAATCTTGTATATCCCTTTTGCAACTGTTACTTCAGATTGGTCCTCGCCGCCAGAATTTGATTTACTATTGGATAACTCTTCACGGTTATCAGTCAATTCTTTTAGACAAGGTTCATCTGATTGTGTTTCTGTTACGCTCTCCGCATCATTGACCGCATTATCACAGATCTTTTGCACAGATTTCAACTTCTTACGTTTAGATTTTACATCAGGTTCAGATTCCTGACTCTCAGACATCTCAACTGTGTCAATGGATGACAACTTTTTTCTGTAAGGTCTTTTTTGTAATTTGTTATCTTGCTTGTTTGGCTTTTGCTTTGATTTTGCACTGACAGGTAAGTCAATCCTTATCTTGCCACCACATGATGGGGAGGACAAACCCTTTTTGTTTATACTGGTATCAGATATATCGTCTATATCAAGAAACGGACTAGATATTTCCTTTCTATTCATGGATGTTGCATCCTCTTTATCAAGAAACGGACTAGATTTTTCATTTCTATTCAAAGATGTTGCTGTCAATCTGATACATTCCTGTTTCTTCGACATAAATGGCGCATTCACTAATGCTTTTCCTGCACATTCCTGATTTAAGGTTAGAGTATTTGAAAACTGCTTAGTTTTACTAGAAACATCACCTTGAATTCTATCATCATTTTTTAACTTTTCAGTGACTTCCACATTTTTCGCACCAGCACATGTATGTGAACGAGATACTGAATGCTCTTCAGAAATTCCATATTTTTCTATTAGATCAGCTGACAAGAGACAGAGTGACACTTTCAAAGAGTTTTTTAATTTGACAGACTTTGTCGGTTTATCTTTCACTTGAGTTGATATACTGGCCTCAGAATTTGAGAAAGATTTGTTCTTTACTTTTTCAGAAATTGTGTTGGTGCGTGAACTACCATTGTCATCTGCACATGAATTATCCTTGCATTTTTTACAGGAGTCATTAAGCTCGCTTGATTTAGAAAAACTGCAGTCAGTTTGTTGTGAGATTGAGTCACTGAAACTCTCGTCCATGCTGGAAACAGTTTCCTCTGAAGTAGAATGTTTAAATAGTCTCTCTGTCTGATACTTTTCATCTTTTAACCGTTTTAAATGCTTTCGAATGACTAACGTAGACAAACAAGATTCCTTCTCTGGCTTGCTTAATGCGTTATTAGTTGTAACAGACCAGTTCCTGTGTGAATGTTTGATGTCATACTTGTTAAGTCTATGACATCCACTCTTTTTATCGTATTTGTTACAACTAAACCTTGAAAAGGGCCTGATTTCCTTCTTAGGTGACATTGATGAATCATTACATGTGAAATGACTTGAACCAGGTAATGTAGAGGGTATCATGTCAATGATTGTTACATCAGGTGTGTTGATGGTGTTGTCTGGTGATAGATTCCCATCATTAATCTGAAAATATAGAAAGTAGATTGTTTTTGTTTTTGGCCTGGGGCTTTAGCCCCTGGTCATAGTAGTAATACTATTTTTTGGAGTTGGCAGTCTGCCAATTGCTGTAAACATACAACGCATTTGAGGGTGAGACTGCGCGGAAAAAGTAGTTCATATGAACCATGGATTCAACAAAACTGCATTTAAAAGGTTAAGATCAGCCCAAAAATATCATTATAATATTGTTGGAACATCAGTGAAAAACTTAAGGGGTGAGTACACCAATATAAGTTTAACCCTTTCTTTCATACGGAAATTCTGCAGCAGACGACTTTGAACGTATTTTGTCAAAAAAAATCTCCATAATTGAATGGATAATCTATGACAAAAAGTGGAAAACATTGTGGCAAAAGGAGAAATTGCACGTTTTGTGCAATTTCTTCTTTTGTCACTATGTTTTCAACAAGAGTGCCAGTGCCGCCACAATATATGCCACCACAAAATATAAAGATCAAGATTGGTCCTTTTAATTATTGCTTTTAACATGTATCACAAAACTACCATTGGAATCTCTATCAAAATGGCCAAACCGAAAAATGGTAATTTCATGAAAAAAAATCACAAAACTACCATTATGGTATTAAAGTAAAACAATCATTTAATGGAAAAGAAACAGCAAACAAAGTATTGGATTGGATTGTTGGAGCTTAATGTCCCATTCAACAAATTATTTCAGTCAGGAAGAAAATAGGATACATATAAACAGAGATAGAACCATATAGAGGTTATGAAAAGTATGAAAGTAGGTCAAATGGCAGTGTCGATATGTATTCTTTTTTCCTCTGGCATAACTCTTGCAAAAATCACTCTACCGGATAATCCCTGCTTTATGCACTTCTACCTGTTTGGAAACTTGAGTTGCGTTCTCAAGTGAATATGCTATAGAGACCAAGTTTCGAAAGGCATAACTATTGCAAAAATCGCTGAACCGGAAAATCCCCGCTTCATGCACATCTACCCATTATAGTAATGATATTGACCAAGTTTTGAAAAGATTCAATCAGAAACGTAGGAAGAGTTGCGTTCACAAGCCGCAATATCAATCAGCTACAGAGACTAAGTTACAAGGGACATAAATCTTGCAAAAATCAATGAACCGGAAAATCGCCGCTTCATGCACATCTACCCATTATAGTTATGATATTGACCAAGTTTTGAAAAGATTCGGTCAGAAACATAGGAACAGTTGCGTTCACAAGGCTGCAATATCAATCAGCTAGAGACTAAGTTACAAGGGACATAAATCTTGCAAATATCAATGAACCGGAAAATCGCCGCTTCATGCACATCTACACATTATAGTTATGACATTGACCAAGTTTTGAAAAGTTACGGTCAGAAACGTAGGAGGAGTTGCGTTCACAAGAAATGGACGTACGGATGGACGGACAGACGGAGAAGATGACGCCAATATACGACCGCCTCCGGTGGCGTATAAAAAGCTGTCTGCTGCAGAGGCGTCAGAAAGCGTCTATATGAGGTATATATGAGGGAAAGGGTGAACAAATGCTTAGAAATTAATGTGCTGAGAGTTCAAATATGGAAGGTTATTATCATCTTTGCGAAGTGGAACAGATAAGTACGTCTTTGTTCGAGTATTCACGGAGATTGTCCAATTCAGTATAAATGGAGGCATTTGCCATTGTGAAACAAAGCATCAGTCCTGAATATACCATTATGTTTCGCATTTTATATTTTTTTTATATTCTGCAATTTCATATTCCCCAATATATTTCATAAACAGAAAATTAGGCATGCGAATATTCCCGGCGACTTTATCGTGTTCACAAGAAATTGTGGACAGACGACGGACGAAGCGCGATCACAAAAGCTCACCTTGTCACTATGTGACAGGTGAGCTAACAAAAGGGCCAAGATGGCCCTAAATCGATCACCTGAATGATAGTTAATTAGAAGCAAATATTTAACTGCAAATATCTGTGAAAATTTGATTAGGAGTTCAAATGAAACTGCAAGGAGTGGACACTCAGTTTAAGAAATAGTTTATCAGTAAAAGCCATTTGTATCTTGAAATCTAACAAGAACTTTAATAAGAATGGAATTATAAAGTTTTGTCATTTTGCACCTTTCCTGATGCCGCTTTGCTGCCCTGTTTGTCAACGAAATCAAAATGGCTTAAACAGTTTTTGTAGAGTCACCCAAAGAACTATTCTGCCAAATTATCTTGGAATCTGACAAATGGATTATGGAGATGGAGGTTTTTAAATTTTGGGTATTTTTCTCAATTTCTGATGCTGCAGCAACAAAAGTTCTACACAAAAGTCTTTGATTTTTTTTGAAAGAGGACCATCAAAGGAACATTCCTGTGAAGTAACCTTGAAATTGGTCGAGTGGAATGGTAGGAGTTGTCATTTGTAGCTAAAAGTTCAATTTACCCCTTTTGTGGTGAAGCGAGGTTGAGTGATTGATTTTGTAACCAATCAATACAGCTTGGGTAGAGGATCACTGAAGAAAGATTCCCATTCAATTTCCTTAATATCAGACAAGAACTTAAAACAAGAGGCCCATGAGGGTCTATGCTCTACTGGTATGGTTCTTTGGTCATTTTCAATCCAGAGCATGTGGTGAAGATCGGATAGTAAATGGAAGCTCTTTTGTGTTCACAAGCTGTATTATAGCAATTTTGACAATTTAATGGGCCATAATCCAGTCTTGCATTGGCGGATCTGGCTGGTTTGCGAAAGGAACTGAGCTCTCATCAATATTCAACTACTACCTAAGTTTGGTGAAGATCAGATAGTAAATCGAGGCTCTATTGTGTTCACAAGCTGTATTATAGCAATTTTGACAACTTCAAGGGCCATAATCCAGTCAAGCAAGGGCATATCTGGCTGGTTTTCAAAAGGAACCAAGCTCTCATCAATATTTAACTACTATCTAAGTTTGGTGAAGATCAGATAGTAAATAGAGCCTCTATTGTGTTCACAAGCTCTATTATAGCAATTTTGACAATTCCAAGGGCCATAATCCAGTCTTGCATGGGCAGATCTGGCTGGTTTGCGAAAGGAACTGAGCTCTCATGGATATCTAACTACTGTATAAGTTTGATTGAGATACAATCAAAACTGAAGACTGTATCACGTTCACAAGCAATTGTTTACGCACGGACGCACAGACGACGGACACCACACCACGTCATAAGCTCTTCAGGCCTTTGGCCAGTAGAGCTAAAAATGGAATTTCCAAATTTTGTCATTTTGCCCCTTTTCTGATGCCTCCTGAATGCCATGTTTTTCAACCAAACAGTATGCCTTGAACAATCTTTGTAAGGGCTCACCAAAGGAACATTTCTACCAAACTATATTGGAATCTGACATGCAGATTCGTAGGAGAAGATTTTTAAAGTTTGGACATTTTGACCCCTTTCTGATGCAGCAACCCTGGCGGCCATGTTTTTCAACGGATCGGACATATTTAAACAATCTTGGTAGAGGGTGCCCCAAGGAACATTTGTGCAAAATAATTTTCAAATCAGGCCAGTTCTTTTGGACAAGACGATTTTTAAATTTTTAACAATCAGGGCCCGCGCTGTCGTTCGCCATCTTCGCCAAATGCGAAGATTATTTTAAAGTGGCGAAGTTATTTCACGAGTGGCGAATGTGAGTGGCGAATGGTTTTTATCATCAAAATGTACCTGTTTTGGATATCAATTTACGACATACAGTGACTGTTTCCGTTAATCTAAGATAATGCACTACCATTTGATTCAATGTCGGGAACCAGTGACCACTTTTCGACATGTTTACGACACCCATTTTATCATTTTGACAGCTTGTGTATTTCACACTTGTTTTATTGTTGTGAAGTGTTAATTCAGCCTTTTAATCCGACTGACCAACAACTCTGAGCGATATTGATACATTAAAGGCCGTACATATGATAATTGGCAATTATAGATGCATTAAATATATCGGCATGCTTTTTGAAGTAGGTTTCGACGATCGACGTCGGCCTTTCATGATTTAATGACAATGTAAGTTTGTCATTTTTGATTGGGAAAAATCTATTTAATTATGGGCGAGTACAAACAATTAGTGGACCCATTGATGAGATTGCATATAAATATTTGTTGGAAACTATACTTGTTATTATTGACAAAAATGGAAGTTTTGGCTGAAATATTTTTCAAAAGTGGAGAAAATAAATGGCTCCTAAAAATTAAAAGTGGCTCCTAAAATTAAAAAGTGGCGAAGTTTATTTCAATGTGGCGAATGTGGTGGCGAAAGAAATATTCAACCCAGAGCAGGCCCTGACAATGCACATATAAGGAAAACAAGCTCCGCCCCCCTGGCGCCCATGTTTTTCAACGGATCGGAAATATTTGAACAATCTTGGTAAAGGGTGCCCCAAGGAACATTTGTGCAAAATAATTTTCAAATCGGGCCAGTACTTTTGGACAAGAAGATTTTTCAAAGTTTTAACAATGCACATATAAGGAAAACAAGCTCCTCCCCCTGGCGGCCATGTTTTTCAACGGATGGGAAATATTTGAACAATCTTGTTAAAGGGTGCCCCAAGGAACATTTGTGCAAAATAATTTTCAAATCGGGCCAGTACTTTTGGACAAGAAGATTTTTAAAGATTTAACAATGCACATATAAGGAAAACAAGCTCCTCCCCCTGGCGGCCATGTTTTTCAACGGATGGGAAATATTTGAACAATCTTTGTAAAGGGTGCCCCAAGGAACATTTGTGCAAAATAATTTTCAAATCAGGCCAGTACTTTTGGACAAGAGGATTTTTCAAAGTTTTAACAATGCACATATAAGGAAAACAAGCTCCGCCCCCTGGCAGCCATGTTTTTCAACGGATTGGAAATATTTGAACAATCTTGGTAAATGGTGCCCCAAGGAACATTTGTGTAAAATAATTTTCAAATCGGGCCAGTACTTTTGGATAAGAAGATTTTTAAAGTTTTAACAATGCACATATAAGGAAAATAAGCTCCGCCCCCTGGTGGCCATGTTTTTCAAAAGATCGGGAATATTTGAACATTCTTGGTAGAGGGTACCCCAAGGAACATTTGTGCAAAATAATTTTCAAATCGGGCCAGTACTTTTGGACAAGAAGATTTTTTAAGATTTGGAAATTTTCCCCTTTTCTGATGCCGCAGCAACCAAAGTTCTACTTGGAATTAATTTCTTTGAACAACTTTGAAAGAGGACCACCTAAGGACCATTCCTGTGAAGTCATTTTGAAATCTGTCCATTGGTTTAGTAGAAGAAGTCATTTGTAGGAAATTGTTAACAGACGCCGATGACGCCGCCGGACGGTGGGTGATCACAAAAGCTCACCTTGCACTTCGTGCTTAGGTGAGCTAAGAAATGTGAGTGGGAACACTGCAGTTATACAGTGCTTTCAAGCATTAATATAAAAGGTATGGTTTATCCTTTTACACATTGACAGGGGTATCAATTAATTGGGGTTTTATGCCGTTTCAACACTTTTTCAGTCATTGCATCTTCACCTACTCATGTGTTGTCTGGCTGTAATCAACACAAATGGCTGCTTTTCCACATAGACTGTTAGCCCATTGATGGAAGACGAAAGATGCTTGTTGCATTGAATTTTATCAAATGTCACAAAGAATGTTGGTCGGTCTGGGGTTCGAACTCACAACCCCTGGATTGATAGCCAGCGTCACTACCCAGGCTCGGCGACAGGGGTATAAAAAGGATATATCTACAAACAATGTTGTCCGCATTTTGGGTTAATATGTTTATTATTCCATATTAGTCTCTTTTGTTCAATGTTTATGTCAGCTTTGTCCGTTGACTTTGAATTGTTCTTTGTAATTATACTATCTTCGATGATGGGAGGAAATAAAGATATAAGGATAATCTTACCGTTGGAATGTGACACTCTGTCAATCTATTTTCTTCTGTATCCACCACATATACTTGTTCACTTGTCCTTATGCAGTTGGACAATATCCCCTGACTTCCAACTTCTGGACTATTCATAACACTTCTGCTTACAGAATTCTGTATGACCTTGCTGGAAATCTGGCTACTGAAAACTTTCTTTGGACGCCCTGGCCCTCTTTTAATCTGATGAAATTCAAAGAAAAAAGGCAAATGAAAGAGAACAAAAAAAGGGAGCACATGTGTTGCCTGTTAAATGTCATTCGGTGAATCCATGATGGACAGATGAGCAGGATTGATCCCTAGGTTGTCCTTTAGTCAAGGCAGGCAACATAAACATTTGAAAACAACTGAATTACAACTCCCAAGCCTGTTTCTAGGCATTTTGGAAACAAGAATTTTGGCCTTATTTTGTTAAATTAATCGCTATCATTTAAATATGAGAATGAAAAAGAGGCCCAAGAGGGCCAGTATCGCTCAACTTCAATTAGGCAAAAATTAAATCTCCAAACAGCCCCGCCCCCTGATGGCCATGTTTTTTTGCCAATCACAGTGGCTTCAAGGAGTCTCGTAGAGTGTCAACCAAGGAACATTTCTGCAAATTTATTTGAAAATTGGCCAAATAGTTTGGGAGGAGAAGATTTTTAAAGATTTCACTAAAGCCAATTTAAGGCTATCAACCCTGCTCCTGGGCAGCAATATTTTAATACCAACAGTGCTTTCATTAAGCGGACGTGGACGTAATATACGTATTAACAAGCAAATTCAGAGAATTATGGTCCCCCGCCAGGGTCAAGGTCACAAAAATTGGTATTGATGGAAAGGGGTTGTCACAAGGAATACACATGTGAAATATGAAAGCAGTACCTATTACGGTTCAGAAGTTATGACCAAGGTTAAAGTTTTTGTGACAGCGTGACTGACGGACTGACGGACGGACTGACGGACTGACGAATGAGAACTAATAGTCCCCACGCCTTCGCTAAAGCGGGGAACAAAAAAAGACCGAAAAATTGAGCACACTAGACGTGTATACCAGACATCACCTTGACGACATCTTTGTAGGGAATGTAAAGAGAATAATTCAACTGGATTACGCTAATTGGATTAAAAGTTTGCCTAATCCGATGACGGTCTTTTTTTCAAATACTGTTAATTAATTAATTAAGTCGGATGTTTTCTTTATCTTTTAAAAATATTTGATGACGAGAAATACCGCGGTAACTATAAAATTGGGACGTTTTCTTTATCTGTTAAAAATATTTGTTGACGAGTAACCACTTCGGAAACTATAAATTGAAGTTATTTTTTTATTCTGTATGCATCAATGTTTTCAACTCTATTCAATGATGATACTTCTAATTACAGAGATTTTTCATACCGACCATTTTTGCCTGGAAGTCTGCTATAGATTTGTTATTTGGAAAATATGCAGCCTCTGTAGCCTCGTTCCTAATGGATTCCTCCCCGAATAATGAATTTAATTGGTCAGAATTGAATAAAAACGTCATCAATATATTCTGAAGAGGTACTTTCCGAGATTCCAAAATGGCGGATGTCAATTAATTTGTTGCCGAGGTTTTTTTAATTTTCAACTCGACGCAGAATTTGAGGGCATTGAAAGTGCTCATTTGATAGATATTGGACTTTTTGCTTCTCTATCATATCTTGATAATGACATTTCCCGCAATTAACAGCTGAATTGTTCAATAGAAATTTGCAAACCACTCGTAGCCCTCTTCGGTCTGGAATTTTTGTTGACATTGACAGCAAAGCTTTACCGGTTGTCAGCATTATTAAAATCAAATAAATGAACACTAACTTTTGTTTAAATAGATGTGTATCTCAAACGACCGTCTGCTTTGGTTTCACAATTTTGGTAAAAAATCTACTAAGCTGTCTATGATGTTAACATCATGATAACGTTAATAGTGCCTGTCGGATAAATGTGGAAGGAAAATTACTTATTGAAGACCGAATGCATAACAAAACCGTCTAGATGATGTAGATTAAAAAGTTTAGAAATAAACCTACTTGATAAACAGAAAGCAACTTATTAATAATGAGGTAACAAGGAATAGATATTGATGAAGTCATACAGAGGGCTTTACATAAATGAAAAATGTAGACAATTATGAATAAGCGTTACTTCTGTTATGATTGAAATTTGTTACAGTGCAGAGAATTTGATACATGTGCTTCTTGTTTATCCTATTTTATTATGATAAATTTTCCTTCAAATTTTCATACCCCCTGAAATTAAATCTTACTCCCAGATTGTCAGCCCAAGTGGTAATTGTGTAAGTTTAACTTTATAAAAAAATGTGAGTGGGAACACTGCAGTTATACAGTGCTTTCCAGCATTAACATAAAAGGTATGGTTTATCCTTTCACACATTGACAGGGGGTATCAATTAATTGGGGTTTTATGTCGTTTCAACAATTTTTCAGTCATTGCATGGTGGCCAGTTCACCTACTCATGTGTTTCCTGGCTGTAATCAACACAAACTAGAACTATCACTAAAGGTGATTAATACCCCCGCCCCAACCCCTGACACATATTATATCTCACAGTATTATCTTTGACTCAGACAATTTGAATATCAGTATCAAAAAGAAATACTAAGATGATATCAAAAAGCAATATACAAATCTAATTTTAAAGAAATTTTGGCAGGAACATTTTCTAATGCATAAAATACAATCCGCATAAAGTACTATTTCCTCATGAAATAAGTTTTGATTTAGTTTTCTAGTTTCAGAAAACAAACAAACAAGGAGAAAATGAACTACATTCTTTATTCAAAGAGTAACAAGGTTTTTACTGTAAACAACTGAATATTCGCGAGGACCTATTTTCGATATTTATCATGATTTTGATATTTTGATATTTTAATTTTGAGAATAAGTAGCAGAAGTTTAAATTTCACTTCTGATCGATATATTTTCGCAACGTATTAATTTCACGAGGAGATCAGCTTGCGAATATAAGGGAATATAAAATCCTTACGTAATTTAGGTAGTTTACAGTAGATAGATATAATGTAATATAATATCATGTTCTACCTCTTGACACTAGCACAGCTTCTTGAAGGGAACAGCACCAGACACAATCAAGTGGTCACTGTAGTATGTTGGAATGACATGACGCACCAGATTTGATTTTAAGAACAAAATTCCTATTTCAAGGTCAAAGGTGAAGGTCACAGGGACATGAAATTTGCGTCTTGCACATCTACTACTCCTGATTAACATTAATGCCAAGTATGAAGTAAATCAGGTTGAAACTGAAGGAGGAGTACAACAGATGAGATTTTAACAAACAAAAATCCTATTTCAAGGTCAGAGGTGAAGGTCACAGGGACATGAAATTTGCGTCTTGCACATCTTCTACTCCTGATTAACATTTATACCAAGTATCAAGTAAATCAGGTTGAAACTGAAGGAGGAGTACAACAGATTAGATTTTAACAAAAAAAAATCCTATTTCAAGGTCAGAGGTCACAGGGACATGAAATTTGCGTCTTGCACATCTACTACTACTGATTAACATTTATGCCAAGTATCAAGTCAATCAGGTAGAAACTGAAGGAGGAGTACAACGGAACAGATTTTGCGGACAGACCGACCGACCGGATGACCGACCGACAGGCCGATTCCAGTATACCCCCTTCAAACTACGTTCGCAGGGGTATAATGACTGCTTTTCCACATAGACTGTTAGCCCATTGATGGAAGACGAATGATGCTTGTTGCATTAAATTTAATCAAATATCACAAAGAATGTTGGCCGGTCTGGGGTTCGAATTCACAACCCCTGGATTGACAGCCAGCGTCATTATGCCAGCTTTGTCTGTCGACTTTGAATTGTTCTTTGTATTCATACTATCTTCGATGATGGGAGGAAATAAAGATATAAGGATAATCTTACTGTTTGAGTGTGACACTCCGTCAATCTATTTTCTTCTGTATCTGCCACATATACCTGTTCACTTGTCTTCTTTGGACGCCCTCTTTTCCTCTGATGAAATTCAAAAAAAAAAGACAAATGAAAGAGAACAAAAAAAGGGAGCACATGTGTTGCCTGTTAACTGTCATTCAGTGAATCAATGATGGACAGAAAAATTTGAAGACAACTGAATTACAACTCTAAGCCTGTTTCTAGGCATTTTGGGAAGAAGAATTCTGTCCTTATTTTGTTAAATTAATCGCTATCATTTAAATATGAGAGCCAAGAGGGACTTTATCGCTCCACTGCAATTAGGCAAAAAATAAATCTCCAAACAGCCCTTCCCCTAGTCTGGTAGAGTGTCAACCAAGGAACATTTCTGAAAAATTATTTGAAAATCAGCCAAATAGTTTGGATGGAGAAGATTTTTAAAGATTTCACTAAACCCAATTTAAGGCTAACAACCATGCCCTCGGGCAGCAATATTTTAAGACCAATCAACATTGCTTGGTGGAATCTAATAGAAGGTCACCTAAAGAACATTTCTACAAAATTATTTAAAAATTGGCCAGATACTTTCTTCGGAGAAGATTTTTTAAATTTACACTTTAGCCATATATATGGCAAAAATGCCCCACTCCCTGGTGGCTATAGTTTTCGACCAATCAACATGGCTTAAAGGAATATGATAGAGAGTCACCCTAGGAACATTACTACAAAATGATTTGTTAATCTGCCTGACACTTTCGGAGAAGATTTTTAAAGTTTTCAATATAGCCTTGTGGCAAAAAAGCCCCGCTCCCTGGCCGCCATAGTTTTCGACCAATCAACATGGCTTTAAGGAATCTGCTAGAGGGTCACCAAAAAAGCATTTCCACAACATTATTTGAAAATCAGCCCGACACTTTCGGAGGAGAAGTTTTCACTATAGCCTTATGTGGCAAAATAGACACTTTTGGAGGAGAAGATTAAATTTTCACTATAGCCATATATATTAAAGGCAAAATTATTTAAATAGCCCGCCCCCTGGCAGCCATATTTTTTTCGGCCAATCATTATGGCTTGAAAGGAATCTGATAGAGGGTCATCCAAGGAACATTTCTACAAAATTATTTGAAAATCGGCTATACAGTTTTGGAGGAGAAGATTCTTCAAGTTTTCAGTTGACAGAATTGTGCATGGATCCAAAAACAAGAGGCCCATGAGGGCCTATGCTCTACTGGTATGGTTCTTTGGTCATTTTCAATCCAGAGCATGTATGTATGGTGTAGATCGGATAGTAAATGGAGGCTCTTTTGTGTTCACAAGCTGTATTATAGAAATTTTGACAATTTCAAGGGCCATAATCCAGTCTTGCATTGGCGGATCTGGCTGGTTTGCGAAAGGAACCGAGCTCTCATCAATATTCAACTACTATCTAAGTTTGGTGAAGATCGGATAGTAAATCGAGGCTCTATTGTGTTCACAAGCTGTATTATAGCAATTTTGACAATTTCAAGAGCCATAATCCAGTCATGCAAGGGAAAATCTGGCTGGTTTTCAAAAGGAACCAAGCTCTCATCAATATTTAACTACTATCTAAGTTTGGTGAAGATCAGATAGTAAATGGAGCCTCTATTGTGTTCACAAGCTCTATTTTAGCAATTTTGACAATTTCAAGGGCCATAATCCAGTCTTGCATGGGCTGATCTGGCTCGTTTGCGAAAGGAACCGAAACTTTCATCAATATTTAACTACCATCTAAGTTTGGTGAAGATTGAATAGTAAATGGAGGCTCTATTGTGTTCACAAGCTGTATTATAGCAATTTTGACAATTTCAAGGGCCATAATCCAGTCATGCAAGGGCACATCTGGCTGGTTTTCGAAAGGAACCGAGCTCTCATCAATATTTAACTACTATCTGAGTTTGGTGAAGATTAGTTAGTAAATGGAGCCTTTATTGTGTTCACAAGCTCAATTATAACAATTTTGACAATTTCAAGGGCCATAATCCAGTCTTGCATGGGCGGATCTACAGTAGTGTAAGTTTGTTGAAAATCAAATAGTAAATGGAGCCTTTATTGTGTTCACAAGCTTTATTATAGCAATTTTGACAATTCCAAGGGCCATCATCCAGTCTTGCATGGGGGGATCTAGCTGGTTTGCAAAAGGAACCGAACTCTCATGAATATCTAACTACTGTATAAGTTTGATTGAGATACAATCAAAACTGAAGACTGTATCGCGCTCACAAGCAATTGTTTACGGACGACGGACACCACACCACGGCATAAGCTCTTATGGCCTTTGGCCAGTAGAGCTAAAAATTTCATCACAATTGGCCTAGTGGTTAGGGAGGAGAAGTTGTTTGAAGCAAAAAGTTGATGCACACATGTCAGACAATTGGCCATGACATATACTTGACTGACTTTCAGTCAGTGGAGCTAAAAAAAACAATGAAACTATCTTTCTTTGATATTGGAGAGGGAAACAATGTATCTTCGTTCAAATAACAACAACCAATTAAACAAGAGCTGTCTTATGACAGCACGCTCGACTATTCCAAAGCTTGTCGGTTAAAATGGGATTTTTTGGGCTAAGAACATGACTTAAGGTCAAAGATATGCAACTTGTTCTAAGACCTGTATATTACATGCAAAGCCTTACCCTGGATTCTGTAAGCCAAATGGGGAGAGGAGGGTGGGGTGGGGAGGGGTTATTTCAAAGAAATACAAGACCGACTCATGGGACTTCATTATATGACCTTTTTTATTTGATCATTAATAACTTTGTAAAATTTCAAAATTAATATTCGTAAGATTAAAAAAAGCATGACTGCTGCATACTGTATAACAACTAGAGATTGCTTTTTTGAAAAAGCGCTTGTCTCCCTATTTGTGTGGTCGTAGGGGAGGAAAAGAAATGATGGAGATGAATTTTGTAGTTTTGGACTGGAGATGAAGCAACAGTGACAATCCTCAGTTATTCAGAAGAAACCATTTTTCAGCTGAAGGCTACCATGACCTTGGCCTTTGACCTAGTGACCTCAAAATCAATAGGGGTCATTTGCTGGTGGTTTCCAACCTGCACACCAAGTATGAAGTTCCTGGGCCCAAGCAATCTTCAGTTATTGAGCGGAAACATTTTTTCAGCCCTAGGTCACAGCAACCTTGACCTTTGACCTACTGACATCAAAGGAGTCATCTACAGGTTAGGACCAACCTGCACACCAAGTATGAAGTTCCTGGGCATAAGCGTGCTTGAGTAAAAAACATTTTTCAGCTGAAGGTTACTGTGACCTTGACATTTGACATTGTGACCTCAAAATCAAACAAATTCAATAACGGTCATCTACTGGTTAGGACCAACCTGCACACCAGGTATGAAGTTACACGACTCAAGAATTCTTTAGTTATTGAGCGAAAACCATTTTTCAGCTGAAGGTTATTATGACCTTGACCTTTGAGCTAGTGACATCAAAATAAATAGGGGTCTTCTACTTGTGGTGACCAACCTGCACTACAGGTATAAACTTCCATGGCCAAAGCATTCTACAGTTATTAAGCAAAAACAATGTTTCAGCTCATTGTTACTGTGACCTTGACCTTCGACCTTGTGGCCTCAAAATCAAACAAGTACCAAGTATGGAGTTCCTCGGCCCAAGCGTTCTTCAGTTATTGAGCGAAAACCATTTTTTACCTCACAAGGTCACTATGACCTTGACCTTTGACCTTCTGACATCAAAATCAATAAGGGTCATCTACTGGTCATGACCAACCTGCATACCAAGTATGAAGTTCCTCGGCCCAAGCGTTCTTCAGTTATTGAGCGGAAACCATTTTTTACCTCACAAGGTCACCATGACCTTGACCTTTGACCTTCTGACATCAAAATCAGTAGGGGTCATCTACTGGTCATGACCAACCTGCATACCAAATATGAAGTTCCTACACCCAAGCGTTCTTCAGTTATTGAGCGGAAACAAGTGTGACAGACGTGACCTTGACCACTGTGACTTTGACCTTTGACCTAGTGACCTTAAAATTAATAGGGGTCATTTGATGGTGGCGACCAAGCTGCACACCAAGTATGAAGTTCCTGGGCCCAAGCAAAAACAATTTTTCAGCTCATTGTCACTATGACCTTTCAGATCAAGATCACTGTGACCTTGACTTTAGACGTACTGAACTCATTGCTCACGCTGATTGCCAACATGATATCAACTGATTTTGAGATTAAAACTTCGACATTTTGACCCAGAGACAAGCATATTTGTATATTTTGATGCTCATTTTTCAAATTATAACATTTTTTACGTATATATATGTTATCTAGTTATTGTATATCTCATGATTAAGCTTTGCTTACGACAAACGGTGCAATCGAGAGGTAAATAAAACTTGAAGAGAAAAAGTATTTGAATTCACCTCAACTATAATCATAATATTGGGTCCGAACCTTTGACTTCTTTTTTCAGTCTAAGATAAAATTTCTAAACCCTTTCCCTCATATAGACGCTTTCTGATGCCTCTGCAGCAGACGGCTTTTTGAAAACATAGTGACAAAAGAAGAAATTGCTCAAAACGAGCAATTTCTCCTTTTGAAACAATGTTTTCCACTTTTAGTCATAGGTTATCCATTCAATTAAAGAGATTTTCCGATTTTTAACAAAATATGTTCAAAGTCGTCTGCTGCAGAATTGTTGTATGAGGGAAAGGGTTAATTGTTAATCCGGACAATCTCTGGTAACCAAAGTGTCCGGATTAACAAGGTTTGACTGTATTCAAAAGAATCGTCTCACTGAGTTCTAACAACAGAGGGTTTCAGTGTCAAATGAAAATTTAATAATATGACAAATGCCCCTTATCTTGAGCTCTGTAAAAACTTACTTTTTCTGTCTGGACATTATTGTCCAGGTTGGACTCGATCATTGCAGATGTAGAAGGACTCTGTCCGCTTCTTGTCCTTTTCTCACTTTGCATCCTGGCTTTCTAAAATATTGATTAAATCTCTGAACTGACATTTAAAGTGTTTGAAAGAAGGAAATGAAATTAACCCTTTTCCCAAAATACAACAAATCTGCAGCAGAATTAAAGTATAAATAGTGTATTGAGTTGAAAACATTGACGCAATGGGAGAAATTGTTCAATATCCTTTTGCCACAATATTTCCAAAGGTTGTCTGCTGTAGATGCGTCTGCAAGTGGGAATGGGGTAACATTCAAATCCACTAAATTGATATAACCAGTCAAAACAAGAGGGCCATTAGGCCCTTGATTGCTCGCCTGAGAATTTAACCCCACCCCACCCTCCTCTCCCCATTTGGCTTACAGAATCCAGGGTAAGGCTTTGCATGTAATGTACATTTACAAAGGTCTTAGAACAAGTTGCATATCTTTGACCTTAATTCTTACACAATATGCAAGTTCTTAGCCCAAAAAGAATATAACCCACTTTGAACATATTTTGTCAAAAATTGGAAAATCTCTATAATTGAATGGATAACCTATGACTAAAAGTGGAAAACATTGTGGCAAAAGGAGAAATTGCACGTTTTGTGCAATTTCTTGTTTTGTCACTATGTTTTCAAAAAGCTGTCTGCTGCAGAGGCGTCAGAAAGCGTCTATATGAGGAAAAGGGTTAAGACTGAACTCTTTCAGTGCCATATGAGGTTTTTGCCTGGCGGCAATGTTTGTTGACTGGAAGCATTTTCGGACAAAGCTTATTGATTTTTAACGGTTTGTTAGAAAGAAGAGTTAAAACTTCTCAACACAACTGTAAATGAAATTATGGGCGTGTTCTATACTAATTGATTTGGACTAGAGTTGAAGCCTAGTTTTTATGTTGGCATGGACATTATTTGCCAGGTTGACACGACCTGCCTTTCTTTTCATTTTATTTCATTTCAAGTTTTAAGTTAAAAAATACGGCCTCTATAGTTTTTTCAAACAAGATTTTTCTACAATATGGCCCTGACACATATTCAATCTTAGTCTAGATTTCATCAAGACAAACATTCAGACAAAGTTTCAAAATGCTCAAGCCTAAAATGCACCTTCCAGAGTGTTAGCAAGATTTTTCAGTCAATTTGACCTAGTGCCCTAGTTTTTGACCCCACATGACCCATATTCAAGCTCATCTTAAATATCAGCAAGACAAGATTTCTGACAAAATTTCAAGCTACTCAAGTCAAAAATGCTATCTCTATAGTGTTAACAAGATTGTTCTATAATATGGCCTAAAGACCTAGTTTTTGACCTGACCTCACCCATATTTGAACTAAGCATAAATATCATCAAGACACATATTCTGACAAAGTTTCAACATACTCAAGCCAAAAATGTGGCTTCCATAGTGTTAACAAGATCCTTAGATTTAGCCTAGTGACCTAGTTTTTGACCCAACAAGACCTTTATTTGAACTTAGCTTATATATCATCAAGACAAACATTCTGGAAAGTTTAATTTTCATGAGGATTGGATGCAAAATGTTGTCTCTAGAGTGTTAACCAGTAAATGTTGACAAAGAAAGAAGGACGACGGACAAAAGGCGATCACAAAAACTCACCTTGAGCACTTCGTGCTCTGGAGAGCTAAAAAGACTAAGTATTAACCCTTTACCAAAATATAGGCACTTTCTGATGCCTCTGCGGCGGACGAATTTTGAGTGACAAAAGGATAAAATTGCCACAATGTTTTCAACTCTTTGCAAAAATTGTACTATCATTTATTGAAATATTCTCTTTTTTGATGCAATAATTTCAAAGTCATTTGCTGCAAATTGATTCTATGTGGGAAAGGGTTAAGTCTCTGGGCTGGTGTTTCTCAGTCAATTACAGCAAATTTTGTCTGCTAACATTTTGTGATGGTGACTAACATTTCCATTAAATTTTGATTAAAATTCCAATATCAACTTAAACATGGTTTAAAATTAACCCTTTCCTATATACAACCAATCTGCAGACGACTTTGAAAAATCTTCTCTAGGAAAAAAGTGTGGAGAAAGAAATCTTTGTAAATGAAAGTATATTTATATAATAGAGTTGAAAAAAGTGTGGAAAAGAAGAAATTGAACATTCTTCGTTTTCAAAAAGTGTCTGCAGGAAATGCGTCCAAATGCGCCTGCAGTTAGAAAAGTGTTTAGAGACGGATCAAAGAGGCAGTAGCCTATAGTTGATCTTTACACCAAGGTAAAGTATACTCAACTTATATTCCGTCTCAAAAAAAATAGATTTATATCCACATACTAACCAGCTAGCAATAGTCAAGGGCAAATATCTGTCCATCAGAAGAGATTTCATCATATTCACATTTCTTTGGTCTGAAAAAGGACAAACCATGTTAACCCACATACATATGTGACATAAAACTAAAAGTACAGCAGAATTCTTTTAAAAAATCTGTTTTATTCTAAGGCAATAATAAAAAATAAAAATATGTCTGTAACTGAAACAGTGAAAGTTTTATTATGGAATAGACTTGTTGAATACATTTTGGAGACTTTGTGAAAATGGTTGGTGACGATTTATTTCGGGAATAAACTGGTATTTTGCATTTCCCAATTTTATTTTCGCTGCATATTAACAGCAGTACAACAATCGATAAACAGCAAGGAAATCACTCGAGCGTGTGTAACTTGTACACTGTCATGTGTCATTTTTTACAGCAAGTGTCAAGTGTCCTTCAATATCCCATAGCAATCAGTAATAGGATTAACTAAGCATGTTGATTAAAGATAGATGTGATCATGTGAAACACATGACAGTGTTTAACAATTGATCGATAGGCTTACATTGCTAACTGCAAGATTCAGAGAATATAATTATGAATCTAAACAATGATACATCAGCGCTTTACACATTACAATCAAGAATGTTTGAAAACTAGTCTTATCATCTAGACTCTTTCATATAATGCAACAATTAAAAAATAAAGCGTTTATAATAATTAATATTGAGATTAAAAAACAATTGATTACCAGTCTCAGAGTCTGGCTAGCTATTTACAGGACATTTTAGAACTTCTGTATGCAGTATTATGACATAGATCAACTTAACAAAAACAATCCAATATTTTTGTAAGTTTAAATTCATTAATGCCTGCGTCAAATTTATCCTTTCCAACAGAAATGTGCTCCAAATTCATTAAGAATCTGTCAACAAAGCAAGGCTGACACAGACAACTTTAAAAAGATCTATTGATGCAAAAATATGGCAAATCTCTTGAAATTAAATTTGAATCCTTATATTCTGTTGAAATAATGTGGCAAAAGGAGAAATTGCACAGTTAAGAGCAATATTTACTTTTGAAATAAATTCTTTTAAAAGATGTCTGTATTATTGTGAGAAAGGGCTGATAGTACTATTATTCATTTCAAGTAGTAAATAATGGCCAGATATGTGGCTCAAAAATTGGCTTCAGAATTGCAAATATGGTACAAAGTTTTACTCATTTGGCGAAAGTGATGGCGCAAAAAAATCAAAGCGCTGAAGGCACTGCATTTGTTTGGGTACATAAAACTGTCCAAACATTTGCCTTTGCATAGATGTGTGATTTATAAACTATGCATTGTTTATAAATATTACAACTTCGGGTAAAAGAATAAATGACGCATCCGTTAAAATTAAATTCCATTTTAGTTGTCTATAAACATAAATCATGAGACATACATGTGAATATTATATTTAATTTCCAAGTTTCAAAAGACATGTAAAACAAATGGATAACCATTATGGCCCCGACTCACTCATTTAAGTATTTACCAATTTTTGTTACAAAAAAAATCACAATTGACAAAGGGTTTTCTAAAATCTTACTCAAAAGCTTCCTGCTTAACAAGAGATTTTTCAAGTTTTCACTATAGCCATATAAGGCCAAATAGCCCTGCCCCCTGGCGGCCATGTTTTTCGACCAATCAACATGGCTTGGAGGAATCTGATAGATGGTTTCCCAATGAACATTTCTACAAAAAGAATTGAAATTTGGCCAAACACTTTCGGAGAAGATTTTTCAAGTTTTTACTATAGCCATATTAGGCAAAAAAGACCCGCCCGCTGGCGGCCATGTTTTTCAACCAATCAACTTGGCTGGAAGGAATCTGATAGAGGGTCACCCTTGGAACATTTCTACTAAATTATTTGAAAATCGGCCTTACACTTTTGGAGGAGAAGATTTTTTTGAGTTTACACTATAGCCATATAAGGCAAAAGCCCCGCTCCCTGGCGGCCAAGGAACACTTCTTTAAAATAATTTGAAAATTTGCCAACCAGTTTGGTAGAAGAAGAATTTTAAAGTTATTATATTTTCGTTGCCATGGAAACCATTATTCTGCATGAATCACAAACATTTGAAGGAATTCTGGTGAGGTCAATGAGAGGATGCTTTCTGTGAAGTTTCATCCCAATTGACCCACTCGTTACTGAGGAGAAGATGTTGACGGACGACAGACGCCGGACAAAAGGAGATCACAATAACTAACTTTCAGCACTTCGTGCTCAAGTGAGATAAAAAAGAAACATCTATCCAAATGAAAGAGTAATTGAAATCATGTAGAAAATATTGTGGAAAAAGGCAGTACTAATATTTATATGAGCACTTTAAAAGAAACATGCTTCAGACATCAGAGGCTTTTGAATTCATTTGCATTATAAAAGGATTAAATGCTCCAGAGAAAACCAATGCCTGTGCCGTCCCCACTTTACTCTACAGTATACACCTAAGCTGGCCGCTGTTTCCTTTAAAGGGTGTTTAAGCTTGCCAAATCAATTAAGGATGCGTGACCATACACTGTTAATTACTATTGTGTACGAGTGTCATTCCAAACAAATTATAAATGTAACCCCTTTTCCCAATAAACCTATCATATACATTTATGTATTTGTAACTTGCCGGGATGTGTCGATACCGTCATGGTACAATGTGATATATGCACAAATTGGTTTCACAAATCTTGTGTTAATGCACCTGTGGATATTTCGACAACAGATGCGGACTTTAATTGTAACTTTTGTTAATTATTTGGCTATTATAATGATAAGATATGTGATTAAATTGGCAACATTTAGGTTTTTTACTTATAACAGCCTTCAAATACAAATTTGGTTTATACGACGGTAAAGAAAGGTTATGGGAATTAAGAAATTGTTTAAATAAGCAAATTCTCCTTTTCCCACAATGTGTTCAATATATGTTGCTTTTTAATGTTTACACAGCAAGAAAAAAACATTTAACTTATTTGTTATAGATTAGTATTATTGTTGTATATATATATAATTACTAGAAACAAATTAAGATTAAAAGTGCTGTATATATATATATATACTTATTGTTTATTTGTTATTTAAATTGTTCTGCCCCTTCCAAGTACCCTACATAATAGAATGTTGCATGGATCATTTGCCTCGTAGTATGGCACATGGAAAACTGTTGAAAGTTACAAAGTAGAAAATGAAGAGGCCAAACAATAACTAGAACCGATGACCCTTCAATCGATTGTAAAGGAGAGGATATAATTGAAGCAAAACCTATGGCTAGTTACTAGCAACCTATTCTATTCTTGCAATGTTTTCAAATTTCGTCCGCTGCAGATGCGTCAAAAGACATTTACTTGTCGGAAAATCAATCCATCAATTCGCGTTATTGATATCTATAGATATGATATAAAGAGTAAAGTCGTTAAAACACTTTACAAAGAGATTCCATTTCAGCATGATCTCGATTTTTGGTTTAATCTATATCACTGATAAAAGCAATCAAACACATTATATATATTTACAAAGAAAACCCCGGATATGATCATATGTAACAAATTATACACATTTGCCCATCTTTAATTAAACATTTTTTACAACAAATCATAGCGTCCGCAGATTTGCTCTATATTCTATATCGTCCGCAATTTCCCTCTATATTGCATTTGTCCGCATTTTCCCTCTATAATGTATTTGTCCGCAGATCGCGTCCGCACTTTAGACCCTCCCTCCCCCCATAGTGTTGTATCTATAAATAGAATTCGACGATCACGATTTCTCTGCAAATGTGTTACTCTCATTTTAAATACATTTAATGACGCACATATTTGCTTTTTTAATTCTTTATACTATATTTATATGGCCGACAAGGCACAAAGAAAATATTTTCAGTTCTGTTTTTATCTACATTTTCAATGCGTGATTGAAAATTCAAATACCGTATCTGGAGCTTAAATCGGAAATAGTTCTCCCTGTAGCAGTTCACTCATTGAGATTTATAAATCTCTCCGCGTTCATGTTTTAAAATACAATGTTTCATTTTATTTCCAAATTCTCTTTGAGTATAAGAACCACATAAGAAAACAAAGACGATATAAATATATCATTATTTCAAATTTCGTGATACATTTGAAAAGTAAGAGCAAGTATTGAGTACTACTTTCACGCGTATGAAATTTAGGGAATTTTCGATAAGACGTATGGCTTCAGAATTGCAGCTATCACTAAATTTGTTTGTTCCAAACAAATAAAAATGTCCAGGCCCGTGAGAGTGAACCCTGTCATTGTCTGTTGCAGATGTGTCAAAATGAATCTATATGTGGAATGGGTAAAAATGAGGTTCAATACTATTCTGTGATTCACACAACCTTTTTTGACCTGCAGAAGCATTTGACACATTTGTAAAGACATAGTGGCAAAATGGGTCATACTTCAAATAAAATGAATGGCAACGTTAGGATCCGTGCAATAGATACAGTTGTCTTAAGATGCTAACGAGGTGTACCAATTGTTAAAGTCATTTTATAGTAAAGAAGAGGGGCTTCAGTGTCCGACAAATTTCAGAATTGTTTGGTAGCCCACTGGGCTACCAGATTTGGAAGCTGGTAGCCCGAAATATCGCGGATGCCAATGAGTGTTTTATGATTATTTTTGTTTTCTACTTCTGTACAAACATAATATTAAGAGCACACCATGTACATGATTTAAGGGTAGTGACCAATAACATGACTGTGTTGCAAAATACCTGAAGTGCAGCATTCAGTTAAAAAAAAATGAAATTTGGAAAAGACTTTTTGGTGGAGCTTGGTACTAAAGTTTTTCAAGATTATTTTTCACTAGGTTATTTGAAATATTCTGCATAAAATGTATGTATTTTATCCATATTTACAAAAGATTTAAAAGCTAGTGACAGAAATGTTTAAACTTGAGACCAAAAAAATCAAATGATGTAGTATAAACTCTTCAAATTGGAGGTCACCGATTTAGGTCCCTCACCGAAACAGGGCATACGATACGAGTAAGTTTTACAAAGAACGACATATTTTAAAAATGAGATTCAATTTTATTAACCAAGTCAAATTTATCAGGTTCAATGAAGTTATTAACCCTCATATAGACGCTCTCTGGCGTCTTTGCATCAGACAGCTTTTTGAAAACATAGTGACAACAGAAGAAATTGATCAAAACAAGCAATATCTCCTTTTACCACAATGTTTTCCACTTAGTCATAGGTTATCCATTAGATTTTTTTTATTGACAAAATATGTTCAAAGTCGTCTGCTGCAGAATTGTTGTATGAGGGAAAGGGTTAAATCATAAAATGTTGTCAAAAACAATGACGCGAATAATACCGTAACACATTTGTTTCATATGTTACCGTATTATTCACAACATAGCCGCCATTTTGATAATTGCGCAATGTTAATCATGGTTCCCTACTGAGAATTTGAAATCGGTAAACAGCGTTGAATGTAAACATCGGGGTCCACTCTTGATCGGGGTCGTCGGGTCGTTAACGTCATTGACCCAATTTCTCATTTCTTCCAATGAAATCGCAATTATTAAGTCATATGATTTTTTTTCCCGCCGGTTATGCTAATTAATTTTGGTAAACAAAGCCGTGATTGGGCATTTATTATTCATTATAGATTTCATCCCAAACATTTTCTTTGATATTACGAATACTATGTCGATTATGAAGGTGTTTCATATTTGATTAACGGCAAGATAAGATCTAGAAGTGGTCGTATTGTATTGTCTTTAATATTTGGATCGAATTTATTTTATTAACTTCTGCATGGCGACAATTTTCTTCTCCGCCTTTCTGAACCGGTCTGCACCAGTTTGCAAACATCGCATGCCGAAAGTAGAAATATGGATCAAAACACATATTTCATTGGTTATTCGCAATCATTCATGGATTAACACATAGCCCAAGGGAACAATGGTCACTAATTATTGGACCGCCGTAATGGGTATATATATATCACGTTAATTGATTATTACTGACGCGATTCGGTTGGCTGAAACCACTCGATCTGGGTGGGTAACTCCGCCTACTTATATTGATTTGTTTATGGTCACAGCGAGTGGTTTTCGCATGTAACATACAGTCACTGTTTATACACGACATGTGTGTAAGTAATTAAGCCGGGCTACCAGACACGGGAATAAACAGTAGCCCGCCGGGCTTTCATTTGAAAATGACAGTAGCCCGAGCAATTATTTTGGTAGCCCGCGGGCTCCGGGCAATGGATTTGTCGGACACTGGGCTTAAAAAGGACAGATGTCCTTACTACAGAGCCCAAAAGCATCTTACAGGTATCTTACATGTATAGTAATAAGAGAAAATTATGTAATTAATTAAGTAATCACAAACTTAGCCATGGAATTAACGCTTATGCAGCTAATCGGTCAATACTTGGCGTCCAGAATTAGAATTAATCCAAGTAAAATTCAGGGTAATTAGAAAAGATCTCCAGAAGTAACCGAAACAGTTACGAAAGTGCTCATGAAAACAACAAACACGAAAACACATGTCAGTCCACAAACTTCCGGTCAAACTCATCAACAGGTTAACATCACCAAAACTAAACAGAGCCACCGTCTAAAAATCATGAAATTTCGGCTTTTTGCACGTAAGTTCATAATATATACATACTTCCTTTTAAATGCAATATTATACAGAAACTTTCTGGTTCTTGCACTGCATGCATCTGTTTACTAACTTTCCCGGATAAAAAACCGTATCGTTGCATTCTGGGAGGAATCAAAGTAGAGATAGTGACTTAACAAAGACTGAGAGGTTTTTGGTGGAAGGGTCACTGTAGGCATTAGTCCTGCAAATTGTCGTCTATGCTTTATCTTCATTCATTTTTATCCCCATTTAATAATAACAATAATCTGAATAACAGGTTACTTTAGCTCAAAACTAAGCTATATGCCTAAGTCTAAGAACGGCCAGGGATTTTTAAAAAAGTATAAGATAAGATTGTGTGTGTTCCTTGAACGGCGAACTAGAGATAAGACTCGAATCAGATTGCTTGGATGGTGTTATACAAATCTATTTTCACACTCATTGCACCTAAAATCTGAATGAAAGACGTGGATACTTACAACTCTAAGTGTAGACAATGAGAAAAACTATCTGACATGTTTATAAACTGGCTTTTTCTATTATTTCTACTTTCTCTCGTTACTTCAAAAATGATGCTCGGGAAAAATGGTTAAAACCAGGGACGTAGATAATCTTATCTACGTCCCTGTTAAAACGTAGGTTAACGTTATTGAAATGATCAGCTATGCTGACAACAAAAGATAGCATAAACAAATTAAAATGCAAAAAGACCGACCGTGACCTTTTATGGAGTCCCGCTGTTGGTGGTTTCATTCACGCCCTAAAACCAGTTATGTCAGTTTTTTAATAGATTTGTTCAACCTCGTAGAACGCATAAATATCAATTGAGACGCGTCACACAAAAATCGCCATTTATGGCATGTCGACATACTAAGACCCAAGTCAGTATGCGCCTCAACGCAATCAGGACATGATCTACATCCCTATTCGCAGCGTCCCACCTCGCGTGCGAGAGGTCGAGGGTTCGATCCCCGGTCGGGTCATTCCAAATACTTTAAAAATGGTAGTAATGGCTGCCCTCCTTGGCGCACAGGGTTGCGGGGTTAGCATTACAACTGACTGGCTGGTGTCAGGATAACTGGACCAGTAATACTGATAACTTTCACAGGAAACGCCGAGATATAACTGAACAATTGTTGAAAGCAGCCTAAAACATAAAACAATCAATCAATCCTCCCTATTAGCCATCTATTCATAAACATCTCTTAAGCTTTCGATGAGCGGTATGACCATTAAAGAAGTTAAGTTAGAACGCATTTGCTGTTAATTTAAAAAAAAAACGAAGGTCAGTTTTCCCGTGTTGAAGTTCAGTAGTTAACAAATTTGTGATCGGGATTTTTGCATTTGTAAAAAAAAACTAGGCTAGAAAATGTGCCTTGCTCAAGGGCACTCCACCATGACCGAATTGCCGCGACTGGGCATCCGGTCTCGAAATCCCCGACGCTAACCGCTCGACCACAGCGGTTTCCGTGAAGTGACACAACTTCCATTCTTTACAAACAAACAAATTCAATAGATTTTTTTTTTTTTTTATATTTCATGTACATCATTTAAAACAAAACCACAAATAACATACGTTAATATAATTTAACCCTTTCCCTCATAGACGTTTTCTGACGCCTCTGCAGCAGATGGCTTTTTGAAAACAGTGACACAAGAAGAAATTGCCCAAAACGAGCAATTTCTCCTTTTGCCACAATGTTTTCCACTTTTAGTCATAGGTTATCCATTCAATCATAGAGATTTTCTATTTTTTGACAAAATATGTTCAAAGTCGTCTGCTGAAGAATTGTCGTATGAACGAAAGGGTTAATACCTTTAACTATGGACATGTATTCACCAGTCGTTATAAATAGCCTTCTAATTATAAATGAACAAAGTGGTGAGTTTTATTTTAGATTTCTGTCAAAATGTTCTTCGTATTTTGAATTAGAATGCATTTGGAATTGATGGGGAATACGGAACAAGAGGGTATCTGGTTAACCCTTTTCTAACATGTATACGCTTTCTGACACCTCTGCAGCAGACGAGTTTTGAAAACATTGCGGTTAATGGAGAAATTGCTCAAAATGATAATTTTTTACTTTTGTCACAATATTTTCTTTCTTTTCTTAATCATATTCAATAATAGAACACCCCCCCCCCCCCCCCCCTTTTTAGCCACAATGTTTTCAAAAGTTGTCTGCAAGTTGGAAAGGGTTACATTGGGATACTTTTAATATGAATGGAATAAGACACCCTTTTGCCTGCTGCGACCCACATCATGACTCTGTTATTGTGAACAGTAATTGGATCACCGTCAGGGGCGTAGCTTTGCAATAATCAATGTGTAGGCCGTCTCGTGAGAAAATCGAAATTGTGGACTCGCCCAGGGGCGTAGCTCCCTTTAGGCACGGTAGGCACGACACACTTCCGTTTTAGAGGGATAGATGTATAGAGTAGTTATTCTTGAAACAGAAAATCCACATGAGGCGACAGGGGCGTAGCTTTGCAATAATCAATGTGTAGGCCGTCTCGTGAGAAAATCGAAATTGTGGACTCGCCCAGGGCGTAGCTCCCTTTAGGCACGGTAGGCACGTGCCTACACATTCTTTTCAAAATGTCCCCAAAACGCAGCTGCGGCGATAGACATCTGCGTAATGTATCGACCACATTTCGTCTTAGGCGGGATAGATGTATAGAGTAGTTATTCCTGAAACAGAAAATCCACAGGAGGCGAAAAGTGTCTATCCGGGTAGGCCTGTGTGGCATGCTTAGGCTGATCCGGGTCGATACTTTACGCAGAGTCCACAATGTTGATTTTCTCACGAGACGGCCTACACATTGATTTATTGCAAAGCTACGCCCCTGTCGCCTCCTGTGGATTTTCTGTTTCAGGAATAACTACTCTATACATCTATCCCTCTAAAACGGAATGTGTCGGCCGGATCAGTCTGCGCGGACAGCGCAGGCTGATCTGGTCGATACATTACGCAGATGTCTATCGCCGCAGCTGCATTTTGGGTCATTTTGAGGAAAAATGTGCAGACACGTGCCTATAGTGCCTAAAGGGAGCTACGCCCCTGACCGTCTCGGTCAAATGCACTCTAAAGATATAATTGGCTGACTGATAGTGGACCTCAATGGGTCGGTTTGCATAGAAAAGTCTGGGTAATATGAACTTTCACGAAATTACAGTGAACCGTATGGTGTATTTCGAGTTTGCTTTCAATCATTTTTTTTGCATTACATGCATAAATGTGTTGTCATTTGAAGTCAAAGAAGCGGTGCAAATATACCCGCATTTTCTTTCGATATATCGACGATTTAAAGGATTATTGTATATTTATCGAAACAAAATTCAGGTACATGTACATATATATATATATATAATTCAAAACGAAGCAATATACAGAAAAATAAATAAATATGTAAACGTGTCCAACCGGTTTCGTTTATCCTATTCATAGTATACCTACGAGCGATGTCTAGGTCTGGTCTTAATGAGAGTGGACAAATTGAGGACCTTCATGTACATTTAAAAGACAACCCAACGCATGACTGAAGTTTAGAGTTTAAACTTATTTATTTTACATCGATTGCGAAACAAGCTTTAAGCTTATGTTAATCACGCTCGATGTCTGCTTCCTGGAAACTTAACCAGTACTCGCTCCGTTTGTGTGGAAAAATCCCAAAGGCAGAACCCGCTCATCACGGGATTCGAACCCGGGACCTTTGGTACAAGAGGCCGACGCTCTACCTCTGTACCACTGTCTTCCAAAAACGCATGACTGAAATGGTGAAATCGTCTCCTCCGTTCTTCTGACCCTTTTCAATGATCCATTGTTTGAATAACGGAGCAATTATGCATTTATCCTTTCCCACGTAAAACAAAATCAGCAGCAGACGACATAGAAAACATTAAGGCATTCATTATTTAAAGTATCTTAAAATTGAATGGAATTAAAAACAATGTGGCAAAACGAAAACTTACTCAATATGGACAATTTCTCCTTTTGTACTAATTATTTTTAAATGTCGTGTGCTGGAGGTGTCTCAAAATACATGTTGGAAAGGCTAAACAAATTAATTAAAAATAACACGTACATGTACGTGACATATCCTTTGTCTGCTTTCTAGAAAATTTCCAACTGACCCAGTGTTTTTATTTCTAACAATTAACGCCCCTCAATGACAGCATGCATGTTTAATGTTAAGTTTACCATTGACCCTTTGAACCCGTACATGGGAAACGGACGAAGTTGGCATTTCTGAAAAGGTTTGTATCAGATCAGTATTTACACCTGCAAAGATTACACAGAATCTAAACGAATGGTTTGTTTGTTTACGGTGCCTTCTACAATTGTCAGTTATATCACGTTGTTTTCCTGGGTTGGTTAATCCTTTCCTTCATACGACAATTCTGCAGCAGACGACTTTGAACGTATTTCGTCAAAACATAGAAAATCTCCATAATTGAATGGATAACCTATGACAAAAAGTGGAAAACATTGTGGCAAAAGGAGAAATTGCACATTTTGTGCAATTTCTTCTTTTGTCACTATGTTTTCAAAAAGCCGTCTGCTGCAAAGGCGTCAGAAAGCGTCTATATGAGGGAAAGGGTTAACAGTACTTCTGGCCCATTTAGTCTGACACCAGCGAGTAAGACGTAATGCAAACCCCACATTCCTGATTGCCAAGAAGAAAAGTCTTTGGTGTGACACAGCCGGGGATCGAACCCGCGACCTCCGAGGCGGTTTGCAGAAGTTGACAGACGCTTCTAGCACGCTCATGTATGTCATATGCAGTGTAGATTTTGATCACAGACTGTATAAATGCCACAGGATGATTTTGATCTACACTGTTCACAAAGAAACTTTTATCCAATGTGCGGCTAAATGAATCTTGGAAAACTAAATCTGGACTAGAGTGTGGTGGATTTATTAGCTCGTCGGTTGATGCATACGGACGTACAGTCTCATCATAATCCGATTGCATTAATTAATGAGACAAAAAT
>JASEVX010000009.1:12691281-12831939 GCA_031761405.1 Serripes groenlandicus | reverse complement strand
CTAACAGTCTATGTGGAAAAGCAGCCAGTTGCTTGGAAAGTATGTTGTGTGAAGTACTGAAGAGAGAAAACCAGGAAACATATGAATAGGTGAACTGGCCGCCGTGATATGACTGAAACATTGTTGAAATCGGCGTTGAACCCAACTCAATCAATCAATCTAGGTAGACTGTCTTGTGATGTGACTTATTTAAGAACCACTTGCCAATTTACTCTTTCCCACATACAACATAGCTGTGACAGACGATTATATAAACATATTGACAAAAAAAAGAAAAATTCCTGTTATTGGACATATTTTGGCAAAAGGAGAAATTTCACATCATGAGCAATTTCTCCATTTGTCACAATGTTGTCAAAAGTCGTCATCTGTAGAGGCGACACACTGTGTCTGTAGGAAGGAAAGACTTGTACGACTTGTAAGACAAAGACCTAAAAGTAATGCTCCACAACGTTACGTTGTTGTATGAACTGTAGCAACATCTACGTAATACATGATCTCAGGATGAGCAATTTCTCCTTTTGCCACAATATTTTCAACTCCGTGAACTACGATAAACATGACATACCTATACATCTCACATAGTTAGGTATTTAGAAATTAAATCTGAGGAGGTCAGTTGTGTAAAAGTGACCACACATTGACCTAAACTATTTGGATTCAACCCTTGTAAACTATTGAAACAAACGCGTTAACCCTTTCAGCGCCAAAGGCAATATTGAGGTTTTTGCAAACAATACTGATTCAGGCGAGTCAGCTCGTAAACGAGCTGTCTCACCTGAAATCAGCATTGTTTGCCTTTTAGTTATCAAAATAATCCAAACTTTTATTACATGAGAAATGGAGACGCCCGATTTTAAACTTGGAAGAGTCTACTTTAAACAAGTTGGCGCTGAAAGGGTTAAGGTAACATGCGATTTGTAAGAAACCCGAGTCACACAAACTAAATTGTTGATTGATAAAATTTAATACGCCTCGTAGAGATTCGAACCGGAACATCAGAGCATACTTTACTGTTGAGGTATAGAACCATCAGTTGGAATGATGTAACACACGGAGAAGATGATTTAGAGTTTGAGTTACAACGTTTTACCAAATTAATGATATTATAGAACAATTATGTGTAGAGATGTTTCATGGTTTTCCTTAATTGTGTTTGATAGATTGCCAAATGCAGAACTCGTTTAAACCTTTCCCTCATACTACAACTCTGCAGCAGACGACTTTGAACATATTTTGTCAAAACATAGAAAATTTCTATAATTGAATGGATAACCTATGACTAAAAGTGGAAAACAATGTGGTAAAAGGAGAAATTGTTCTGAGCAATTTCTTCTTTTGTCACAATGTTTTCAAAAAGCCGTCTGCTGCAGAGGCTTCAGACAGCGTTTATATGAGGGAAATGGTTAAAAAGAACAATTATGTGTAGAGATGTGTCATGGTTTTCCTTAATTGTGTATGATGGATTGCCAAATGCAGAACTCGTTTAAAAATAATATTACAGATATATATACGACAACAGTTTACTTATCTCAACATGCAGTGGTAGATCAGCGGCCTCTCGTACCAAAGGTCCCGGGTTCGAATCCCGTGATGAGCGGGTTCTACCTTTGTGATTTTTCCACACAAACGGCGCGAGTACCGGTTATATATCCAGGAAGCAGATATCGAGCGTGATTAATATAAGCTTAAAGCTTGTTTCGTACTCGATGTAAAATAAATAAGTTTAAACTAATTTTTCAAGACTAGTATCAACTAGTACAGGGAGTCGTACCTTGATCGTGAGCATGCATTGTAACTATTATTATTCAGGGGCGTAGCTCCCTGTAGTACGTGCCTACACATTTTTTCTAAAACTGCCCCAAAATGCAGCTGCGGCGATACACATCTGCGTAATGTATCGACCAGATCAGCCTGCGCTGTCCGCGCAGACTGATCCGGCCGACACATTCCGTCTAAGGGGGGAATAGATAGTGATTCTTGAAACAGAAAATCCACAGGAGGCGAACAGTGTCTACCCTGATAGGCCTGTGTGGCATGCTTAGGCTGATCCGGGTCGATACTTTACGCAGAGTCCACACTGTTGATTTTCTCACGAGACGGCCTACACCTTGATTATTGTAAAGCTACGCACCTGTTATTCATGAGTTTATTCGTTTCACTCCGTGAATTTCTCTTATTAGAAAAATTACTGCTCGCAAATTGTCTTAGTCTGAAGTTAAGGGAAACGACTTTCTGTTGAATTATGAGAGATTTGAGTAGCCTACTAGGTTGTTATGACCTAAGGCATAAACTAACGTAATGCTTACCTTGGTTAAAATTTCACAACCATGAGCCGCCGGGCTTTCGCAATCCTTAAAATTCCTAGGTAGGTGAACACTGGTATATTTGAAGGAGTTAAACAAACGCTTAAATCCGCAGTTCAGATAGTCAACTATTCTAGTCACTATGGTTAAAAGGTCCCTCTTGAGTTAATACAATGATAACACCTTGCAACACTGCGATGGTGTAAATAAAAAAAGTCACATACAATTTTAAACCCGATTTACACTCTTATACGTGGCTATGCAGCTCCCGTTGAAAACGTTTTTAACTCCAGACTTGAACTGGCTACTTTCCAACACATGGGACAAATGATTGATTGAGGTTTAACGAAGATGCTTTCAATAATATTTTAGTCAAATTACGGCAACTAATATTCCATACACCCTTTTTCCTATGCAACTGGTTGCTAAAACAAATCTTGACTGATCAAAGCGCGAAATTTATTGCCGGTTGACCTCTCATGACATGGAGGAGGATATATACTAATATAGCCTTGAGGCTTCGTATTTTTTTTGGGGGGGGGGGGGGGGGGGGGGGGGGGGGTTGGGGGGGGGGGGGGCGGGGGGCGGCGGTTGGACCTCGGCAACTGCCCTCAAATTTAACAGGTATTTCTCAGAATCGATACGATTTACCACTCGATGTTTTCAACGCTTATCTTATCTCATTTCACTCATAATTCTACTGAGAAGATGCGCAATTGTATATATAATTTCAGTGCTAATAAGCGGCTGATAATAATATTAAAATATTTACTAATAATTTGATGGCTCAGTTCGAAATAGTTGTTACTGTTTGGTGTGAAGACATGCAGTTACAACTCTTAAAGTCTAAAAAGATGTGTAAGCATCATATTTAGGTGTACTACAGAATAAGGCTAAGCCAACCCCACCCCAGTGGGTACGCCCGCTATAAACAAATAACCATTTTTAAATAGTAACCCTTTGTTTCCTCTTGTAAACTAGTAAAATAAAAAAGTAATATTCCTTCTGAAAGAGTAGATTTGGTTGTGATATTTGAAAAGCATTTAGAAATAAACTTTAATTCTTCCACTGATGCACAGCGACGGGGGCAAAATGACAAAACTTTAAAGCTGTTCTCTAAGGTGTATTCTGATTTCAGGCCTAAGTACATCGTCCTTTTCAAATCATCTAGGTGGCCCTCATCAAAAATTGTTCAAACAATTAAATGTTATCAAGAACTTTGATTACTGCAGCATCAGAAAGGGGGAAATGTCAAAAAAAAAGAAAAAAGATCGTGAAACCCTTATTCGAATACCAAGATTATTTGATTTGATTCAAGCCATATTGATTGGTTGTAAAACATGATAGCAATTTCTCCTTTTGCCACACTATTTTCAACTCTATTCAAGAAGATAGATCTTTCCTTTTTTTTGCCACGATGTTTTAATAATTGTCTGCCACAGACATGTTGTATGTGGGAAAGTGTAAATGGGCAAGTGGTTCTTAAATAAGCCGCATCACACAAAAATCTTCCCTACAATAACGACGTCTCTAACCCGATTGAAATTGCGTAGTAGTATATTTGTGGCCAAGTCCATTCTCCAGGCGTGTTTACAGTTAAAGCAAAGAAAACCTGATCAGACTTCGCCGAGACGCAGGGTGATCTGGTCTTTCTCTGGATGAAAAAAATCCCGATTGACAGTTTTCCGATGACATGACTGATACGGATGCAAGAGATTAGACGCGTCATTCCTAAAAGGATAAGACAGATCGTTAACCACGGTACATACAGTGAAATAACGTTGAAGCGCAACTCTTTCAGATCTTCGCCTTAACCCTTTTCCTCATATAGACGCCTCTGCAGCAGACGGCCATTGAAAACATGGTGACAAAAGAAGAAATTTCACAAAACGTGCAATTTCTCCTTTTGCCACAATGTTTTCCAATTTTTGTCATAGGTTATCCATTCACTTATGGAGATTTTCTATGTTTTGACAAAAAACGTTCAAAGTCGTCTGCTGCAGAATTGTCGTATGAGGGAAAGGGTTAAAACTGTTTCATCTTAGTCGCATTTTGACGCCTCTTAAGCTGAGGAATTTTGAAAACATTGTATAAAAAGCAAAAATTGCCCCGAGAAATTTGTCCTTTTGCCTCAATATTTTTAACTCTATTAAATGAAAGAGATTGTTCGTATTGTTTGCCTAGACACGTCAAGTTAAAATCAACTCTACAAAAACGACGTCTCTAATCTGATTGAAATGGCGTAGCGGTATTTGTGACCAAGTCCATTCTCCAGACGCGTTAACGGTTAGATATCGAGCAGGGAAAAACCCCAATCAGAGTACGCAGATGGGTGATCTGGTCTTTCTCTGGGTGAAAACAATCCCGATTGACAGTTGTCCGATGACAAGAGATTAGACGCGTCATGCCTAAAAGCACACTTGACGACATATCGTTTACCACATAGTATGATGAGCCGTCCTACGAGAAAAACAACATTGTGGACTCTGCGTAAAGTATCGAGCCGGATCAACCTAAGCATGACGCGCAGGCTGATCCGGACACACTTTTCGCCTCCTGTGGGTTTTCTGTTTCAGGAATCATTACTCTATACTTCTATCCTCCTGAGACGGAATCGGTCAGCCCGGATTAGTCTGCGCGGACTGATCTGGGTCGATACATTACGCAAAGGCCATAATGTTGGTTTTTCTCGTAGAAAGGCTCATATATATTGCTACAGTACATACAGGGAAATAACGTTTGAGGGAAACTCTTTTAGCTCTTCGTCTAAACACTATTTCCACCATACAGACAGTTTGACCCCATCTGCAGCTGTAGACTTTTGAAATATTGTGATAAAAAATGAAATTGCTCCATATGCAACAGTATTTTCAGCTATGTTCAATATCAGATTTTCAGTATTTTTGCCAAGATTTTTTCAAACAGTGCTGCGGATTTGTTGTATGTGGGAAAGGGTTACTGGGCAAGTGGTTCTAAATAAGCAACATCACACGATAAACTATCCTACAGTAACGACGTCTCTTATCCATTTGGAATTGCGTCGTAGTTTTTGTGACCTAAGTCCATGTTACAGTTTCAACTTAGACGGCCAGCAGGGAAAAAACCCAATCACACTGCCCGGGTTGATCTAGTCTTTCACTGGTTGAACACTTCGCGATTGACAGTTTTCTGATGACGTGACTATTCTGAATGCAGAGATTTTTACGAGTCCTACCTACAAGGACACTCCAGATTATGTACCAAATGGGACAAACGAAGGAAGCGTAGCAAGCCAACATTTTCAGCTCTTTGTCTTGATAAAGTTGAAATATATAAACGTACGTTTGAAGACGGTACAGTACGTACAGAACAATACAATATCTTTTTCCAATGACGAATATGTACATACTACATAACTAACAGCTTAACAATATATACATGTATTATACATCTGTGTTCAGAGGAATGTATATTTTTGCTTGATACGAAATTTCACAACAATTTTCTCTGGCTAGGCACACACAGACAAATATTCTGACCAAATTTCAAGCTGCTGAAGCAAAAATTGCGGGATCTCAAGTGTTCACAAGATTTTTCAGAGTATCCAGAGTGTTAACAAGATTACCCTTCAATTTGGCCTAGTGATCTAGTTTTTAACCCGGCATGACCCATATCCGAACTTGACCTAGATATCATTTAGACAAACATTTTGACCAAATTTCAAGCTGCTGAAGCAACAAGATGTGTTTGTGAAACACTGATGCCCCCGAATGGCAACATCTAGGTCAAAGGTCGCAAGGTCAAAAATGTTGGTACTGACAGAAAGGTCATGGCACAAGGAATACACATGTGAAATATGGTAGCCGTACCTGTTATGGTTCAAAAGTAGTGGTCAAGGTTAAAGTTTTTTTCGACAGACAGACAGGCCAAAAACTAGATGCCCACCGAATCGGTGATTCCGGGGGCATAAAACATGCGGCATCCAAAGTGTTAACAAGATTTTCCTTCAATTTGACGTAGTGACCTAGTTTTTGACTCGGCATGACCCATATTCGAACTTGGCCTAGATATCATTCAGCTCAACATTCTGAACAAATATCAAGCCACTGAAGCAAAACATGCGGCTTCTACAGTTAACAAGATTTTCCCTCAATTTGGCCTAGTGACCTAGTTTTTGACCCAGCATAACCCATATTCGAACTTGACTTATATATTTTTAAGACAAACATTCTGACAAAATTTCAAACTGCTGAAGCAAAAATTGCGGCCTCTGGAGTGTTAACAAGATTTTCCTTCAATATGACCTAGTGACCTACTTTTTGACCGAACTTGACCTACATATCATCAAGACAAACATTCTGATAAAGTTTCAACATGCTCAAGTTGAAAATGTGGCCTCCAGAGTGTTAACAAGATTTTCCTTCAATTCGATCTAGTGACCTAGTTCTTGACCTCATATGGCCCAGTTTCGAACTTGTCCAAGATTTTATGGAGATGAACGTTCTGATAAACTTTCATGAAGATTGAATGCAAAATGTAGCCCGTAGAGTGTTAACAAGCTCAAATGTTGACAACGCACGACGGCCGGACGCCGGACAAAATATGATCACTTCGTGCATAGGCGAGCTAAAAAGAAGAAAGAAATACTGAATCTGAGAAATTAATTTTTATTTTTATTCTTGATAGATGAAAACTATTTGAAATCACTTGATTCATGGGGGAAAAACAGTTTTGTTATAACGGATTATTAGAGTGATCCTTGCACTCTTAAATAGACCTTTTAGAGGTACTTTACATGACCACATGTAATGACATTTTGATGCTATTACACGAAAACATTGATCTGATCCTGACCTTCGAGTTTACTCTTTCCCATACAACACATCTGCAGTAGACAACTTTGAAAACGTCTATGCAAACATATGGTAAATGAAATTGAAAACATTTGCCAAAAGGAATAATTTCTGATAATTAGCAATTTCTTCTCTTGCCAGACTGTTGTTTAAGTTGTTTTCAACATCTTCTGCAGATGCGTCAGTATTTGGGAAAGGGATAACATCACATCTAATAATGACTTTGTATTTATATCCAAATTCTATCTGTGTATTTTCTTGAAACAATTCATAAATTTGACTAAGGGGCATTCCAGAATAATTATTAAATCCAGAGTTATGTAATTTGGTATATATATGCATATTGTTCCTAGGAACACATGTACCAATTTCGTTTCAACTGAAAATGTTGAAAGTTTTTTTTAGTTATAACATAAGGTTAAAGATCTGTGACGACGCCAAGGGTATCACAATAGCCAGACTATTTTTTTTCAAAAACCGACAAGCTAAAAATTACACTTTGTTACTCATTTTTAACGTCTTTGTACAAAGTTCAGGTAATATAAATCACATAATCATTTATATACATGTGTTTAACCCTTTCCAGTTTATAGATGCCTCTACAGCAGACGGCATTTGAAAACATTGTGGCAAACGAGAAATTGCTAGTAACGAGCAATATCTCTGTTTGCCACAATCCTTTCAATAATGCTAAATATATATGCAATCATAAAAGATTCATTTATAGAGATTTGACATATTATTATATGTGTGCCTGGATTTTTTCAAAGCCGTCTGCTTCATATTTGTTGGATTTTTTCAAAGCCGTCTGCTTCATATTTGTTGTACCAGTATGTGGGAAAGGGTTAATTTAAAACAATAAATTAATGAAGTTACATTTCTTGCTTTCATTCTTCAGCGTAAAATAGAAACTTAAAAAAAGATGAACATATTTTAGAGAAAAACAATTTTGAAAACATTGTTCAACCCTTTACTTAAGAGCTATCTTAACCCTTTCCCTCATACACAATTCTGCAGCAGACGACTTCGAACATATTTTGTCAAAAAAATAAATAATCTCTATAATTGAATCGATAACCTATGACTAAAAGTGGAAAACATTGTGGCAAAAGAAGAAATTGCTTGTTTTGAGCAATTTTTTCTTTTGTCACAATGTTTTCAAAAAGCCGTTTGCTGCAGAGGCGTCAGAAAGCGTCTATATGAAGTTTTCCCACATACAGACTGTTTAGCTGTAGACTGTTTAGCTGCAGACAGTTTTTTTCATAATAAGCAATTTCTCCCTTTGTCACGATGTTTTCAACTTTATTCAATAGTTGCTCTTTCATGATTATAGATTGTCCATATTTTTTACTGTAGGTTTTTAAAGTTGTCTACAGCAGATTTGTTGTATGTGGGAAAGGGTTTAGGACTGTATCAACAGTAAACTTTCAACTTCAATGTAACATTTTACCCCCAGATGTAATGAAAGAAGACGACTCTCAGTCAAGCAAGAGACACACAAAGGTAGGTTTTCATATAGCCATGTTTAAAATGATGCTAATGATATCTGATAGTATATTGAACACATAATACATTTACATTCTGCATTAATTTACTTCCATCTTGGCTGCTGTTGCTTTGTAGACCTGAAAATATAATATAATAATATAACATGCATTCAATCATAATTAAGATCCTGTAAAACAGTAAATAAAACTCTTTTTAGGATGAAGGTAAAGACAAACAATACATGTTAATCTAAGACCTACATTGTATATTCAGCCTATAAATAATTCAGATGAGAACTGGTCGTGACTTAACTTAAGCCTTTCCCACATATAAACGCTTGCTGCCGCCTCTGCAGCAGACGGCTTTTTGAAAACATAGTGACAAAACGTGCAATTTCTCCTTTTGCCACATTGTTTTCCACTTTTTGTCATAGGTTATCCATTCAATTATGGAGACTTTCTATGTTTTGACAAAATACATTCAAAGTCGTCTGCTGCAGAATTGTCGTATGAGGGAAAGGGTTAACTAAAGACGCTAAAACACTTAAGTAGTAACTCAGTTGAGCATGTAAATAACTCTTTGCATTAAGTTCTATAATATTACAAATGTCCTTAATATTTTAGTTCAGAATAGTCTTTATATGTAATGTTTGGCTTTCACTCATTTTTTTTTTATAAATGATACTGGTTACTTAATTTGGAAGGGGAATAAATTATAAAGTGTGCTCATCACTATTCCGTATGTGAAAATCCAAAGGCAATGCAATCTTGCAATCTTTACTTATGTAAACTTTCAACGATTCAATGTGTTGACACTAACATACTATAGTAAAGAAATATATATACGCTAGTTTGCAGTGCAGTTTGAAAGATGATCAGCGAAGTGCATGCTTAAAATAGTTTCTCGAAAAGTCTTAGGTATATATTACCTTTTGACTTTTAAAACTTTAAATGAGGTGACGAAAAATAAAAGGGATGTAAATATATGTAAACAAAATTGATGAACCCTTGTAATATGCATTTCCGAACAAAGTTTACATACTTGTTTGCCTTGACTGGAACTGTAGTGTTGCGACCAGTTGTGGTCCTTTTATTGACGGGTTTAGCATTAGTTGTTTGAGAAACACCCGTCATTCTTGTAGTTCTGGTAGATCTTGTTGCAGAGCCAGGACTGGAAAACACTCCACCCTCATCACTGTCATGAATGTAACAATAAATAGTCAGACATAAGTCTTAGCGTTTTCCCGCTTTCTGACGCCTCTGTAGCAGAGGACCTTTAAAAACATTGTAGAGCAATTTCTGGTTTTGCCACAGATTTCAACTATTATCAATAGCATCGCTTAAATTAACAGAGATATCATATTTATTTTTTTTAAGTAAATTGAATTTTTTTTTTTTTTTCCCATGAAATTTTTTGGTCAAGAAAAAAGCATTACTGAATAATTCCTCTTTTCAACTCTATCCAAATATTGTAATTTCATTTAAAGGGAGTACATTTTCAAAGTCGTCTGTTGTAGATTTGTTAAATGTGGGAGAGGATTAAAGCAAGTGATCCCTGTGCGTCTTCCAGCAAAGCTATGCATTACAATGACAAGGAATAAGCGGAGCGAACGCCTATACTTTGCCTGTTGTTTTTTTCTAAGTCGATAAAGGGGGATTACTGAATACTTAAGCCAGTTATGTGACTTGGTTTGTTTTATTGGGGTTTTTACGCCGTTTTAAACATTATTTCAGTTATATCACTTATTCATGATCCATAAGTAAACAAACTAGTACTAGGCTAGGAAATTGTGCCTTGCTCAAAGACACTCCACAATGACCGTCATGACGCAGCTGGGGATCAAAAGGTGTTTATAATCCCCACGGGGTATTCCTATGTGACTTGGTATATAGATATAGATATGTGTAGTGTTTCTAAAAACATGTGTACTAAGTTTCATTTCATTTGAAAATGTTGAACGTTTTTGAGTTATGAGGTAAGGTTAAGCCTTTCCCTCATATAGATGCTTTCTGACGCCTCTGCAGCAGACGGCTTTTTGAAAACATAGTGACAAAAGAAGAAATTGCACAAAACATGCAATTTCTCCTTTTGCCACAATGTTTTCCACTTTTTGTCATAGATTATCCATTCAATTACGGAGATTTTCTATGTTTTGACAAAATACGTTCAAAGTCGTCTGCTGCAGAATTGTCGTATGATGGAATGGGTTAAAGATTTGCGACAACATAGACAGACCACGACACCAAGACTTTTTTTTCTTTGAAAATCAGGCGAGCTAATAAAATAACCAAGTTACAGTGTCAACATGTTATCCAAAGTCTGAATGTTATAATGATCTGCTTAGCCAGGGTCAACCATTGGATATTTCTCTCACCCTCAGCACCTGAATGAGTTAACCCTTTCCCTCATACGACAATTCTGCAGCAGAAGACTTTGATCATATTTTGTCAAAAAATAGAATATCTCTATAATTGAATGGATAACCTATGACTAAAAGTTGAAAACATTGTGGCAAAATGAGAAATTGTCACTATGTTTTCTAAAAGCCGTCTGCTGCAGAGGCGTCAGAAAGCGTCTATATGATGGAAAGGGTTAAGTTAGTCAGTATTATAAATGTCTTCAAAATGATGCAATATAAATATGTTTTACCTGTCCGATTTCTGCGATCTAGGTGTTGCTGGCTTATTTGAGGCAGCTGTTGATGCAACAGGTGAACCTTCTGAAATGAAAATCAAGCAGGTGTTCAGCTCTTTTCCCCAGAATGTCTTTCTTAGGATCCAACCAAACCCTATTATAAGGGTACCCAAAAGAATCACATCATTGAGTACTCACAACAAAGGGTTAGAGGGTCAAATAAGGACTTTTTCTAACATGCAAAACCCCTTACTAGACCTCTGATAAAGTCTATAAGAATATATTTGTTTCTTACATTTTGTAGTAAATTTGCTAATAATCAAAGTAATTTGGGGCAGGTGTTTATGAGGACATTTCTTCTCAGTCTCCCTGAAATAGGCCCATTCTTGACAATTAAAAACAATTAAGGTTCAGATCAGCTTCTTACAAGCTTGTGTAAGTAATCTGTGAAGAGTGTAGATCTTGATCAGAATGTGCAGATCTGGATCAACAATGTTAAAACATGCAAATTCATGAAATTTATATCCCCCGCTTGCAGGAAATATTGTAGGAATAAAGTCCGCCGAAAGTGACGATCGAACTTGGCCTAGCTGTTAAGGCATTTAACCTTGTTACCATGTTTAAAACAAGAGGGCCATGATGGCCCTGGAATCGCTCACCTGATTTTTTTTTTCACTTTAACTATATAAGCCCCGCCATCTGGCGGGCATAGTTTCCAACCAATCAACTTGGCTTTAAGGAATCTGATAGAGGGTCACCCTAGGAACATTTCTACAAAATTATTTGAAAATCGGCCTGACACTTTTGAAGGAGAAGATTTTTTAAGTTTTCACTATAGCAATAAAAGGCAAAATAGCCCCGCCCCCTGGCGGCCATGTTTTTTGACCAATCAACATGGCTTGAAGATATCTGATAGAGGGTCATCCAAGGAACATTTCTACAAAATTATTTGAAAATCGGCCCGACACTTTTGGAGGAGAAGATTTTTTAAGTTTGCACTATAGCTATATAAGGCAAAAAAGCCCCGCCCCCCCTGGCGGCCATGATTTTCGACCAATCAACATGGCTTGAAGGAATCTGATAGAGGGTCACCCAAGGAACATTTCTACAAATTTATTTGAAAATCGGCCTGACACTTTTGGAGAAGAAGATTTTTTAAGTTTGCACTATAGCCATATAAGGAAAAATAGCTCCGCCCCCCCTGGCGGCCATGTTTTTCGACCAATCAACTTGGCTTTAAGGAATCTGATAGATTTGTTTGTTTGTTTGGAGTTTAACGCCGCTTTCAACAGCTTTGGTCATATCACGGCGGTCAGTGCACCTACCCATGTTTTCCTAGCTTTCCCACACCAGTACTTACACAACATTCTTTCGAAGCCACTGACTACTTTCTCACATAGATCAGAGGTGAGAGGCAATGGAAAACATCGCCCGAAAGAATGTCGCCGCAACCGGGTATCGAACCCGTGACCTCCAGATCACGAGTCAGATACGCTACCAATTGAGCTACCCGGCCGGGCGAATCTGATAGAGGGTCACCCTAGGAACATTTCTACAAAATTATTTGAAAATCGGCCTGACACTTTTGAAGGAGAAGATTTTTTAAGTTTTCACTATAGCAATAAAAGGCAAAATAGCCCCGCCCCCTGGCGGCCATGTTTTTTGACCAATCAACATGGCTTGAAGAAATCTGATAGAGGGTCATCCAAGGAACATTTCTACAAAATTATTTGAAAATCGGCCCGACACTTTTGGAGGAGAAGATTTTTTAAGTTTGCACTATAGCTATATAAGGCAAAAAAGCCCCGCCCCCCCTGGCGGCCATGATTTTCGACCAATCAACATGGCTTGAAGGAATCTGATAGAGGGTCACCCAAGGAACATTTCTACAAATTTATTTGAAAATCGGCCTGACACTTTTGGAGAAGAAGATTTTTTAAGTTTGCACTATAGCCATATAAGGAAAAATAGCTCCGCCCCCCCTGGCGGCCATGTTTTTCGACCAATCAACATGGCTTGAAGGAATCTGATAGAGGGTCACCCGAGGAACATTTCTACAAAATTATTTGAAAATCGGCCTGACACTTTCGGAGGAGAAGATTTTTTAAGTTTGCACTATAGCCATATAAGGAAAAATAGCCCCGCCCCCCCTGGTGGCCATGTTTTTCGACCAATCAACATGGCTTGAAGGAATCTGATAGAGGGTCACCCGAGGAACATTTATACAAAATTATTTGAAAATCGGCCTGACACTTTCGGAGGAGAAGATTTTTTAAGAATTTTGAAGTTTTTTCATTTCGTTGCCATGGAAACCAGAATTATGCATGGATCCCGAAAATTTTAAGGAATTCTGGTGAGGACATTGAGAGGATGCTTTCTGTGAAGTTTCATCCCAGTTGACCTACCGGTTACAGAGGAGAAAATGTTGACGGACGACGGACGACTGACGACGGACGACGGACAACGGACGCCGGACATAGGGCGATCACAATAACTCACCTTGAGCACTTCGTGCACAGGTGAGCTAAAAACAAGAGGGCCATGATGGCCCTGGAATCGCTCACCTGATTTTTTTTTTTCACTTTAGCTATATAAGCCCCGCCCCCTGGCAGTCATAGTTTCCGACCAATCAACTTGGCTTGAAGGAATCTGACAGTGGGTCACCCTAGGAACATTTCTACAAAATTATTTGGAAATCTGCCAGACACTTTTGGAGGAGAAGATTTTTTAAGTTTTCACTATAGCCATATAATGCAGAAAATAGCCCTGCCCACTGGCGGCCATGTTTTTTGACCAATCAACATGGCTTGAAGGAATCTGAAAGTGGGTCATCCAAGGAACATTTCTACAAAATTATTTGAAAATCGGCCGGACACTTTCGGAGAAGAAGATATTTTAAGTTTTCACTATAGCCATAAAAGGCAAAATAGCCCCGCCCCCCCTGGCGGCCTTCGACCAATCAACTTGGCTTGAAGGAATCTGATAGAGGGTCATCCAAGGAACATTTCTACAAAATTATTTGAAAATCAGCCACACACTTTCGGAGGAGAAGATTTTTTAAGTTTTCACTTTGGCCATATAAGGCAAAATAGCCCCGCCCTCTGGCGGCCATGTTTTTCGACCAATCAACATGGCTTGAAGGAATCTGATAGAGGATCACCCAAGGAACATTTCTACAAAATTATTTGAAAATCAGCTTGACACTTTTGGAGGAGAAGATTTTTTAAGTTTGCACTATAGCCATATAAGGCAAAATAGCCCCGCCCCCCCTGGCGGCCATGTTTTTCGACCAATCAACATTGCTTGAAGGAATCTGATAGAGGGTCACCCAAGGAACAATTCTACAAAATTATTTGAAAATCAGCCTTACACTTTCGGAGGAGAAGATTTTTTAAGTTTTCACTATAGCCATATAAGGCAAAATAGCCCCGCCCCCCCTGGCGGCCATGTTTTTCGACCAATCAACACGGCTTGAAGGAATCTGATAGAGGGTCATCCAAGGAACATTTCTATAAAATTATTTGAAAATCTGCCAACCAATTCGGGAGAAGAAGAATTTTGAAGTTTTTTCGGTTTCGTTGCCATGGAAACCAGAATTTTGCATGGATCCCAAAAATTTGAAGGAATTCTGGTGAGGTCATTAAGAGGATGCTTTCTGTGAAGTTTCATCCAAATTGACCCACTGGTTACTGAGGAGAAGAAGTTGACGGACGACGCACGCCGGACGACGGACGCCGGACAAAAGGCGATCACAATAACTCACCTTGAGCAAAGCTCAGGTGAGCTAAAAACGGTTCACATTTGTGGCAGTAATTGCACGGAAACAGCAACAAACGACATTTTTTGTTAATTAATGGTTCCCATTTGTGGCAGTTATTGCAAGGAAACAGCAATTAACTCCACCGAATAAAGTCCGCCGAAAGTGACGATTGAACTTGGCCTAGCCCTTAAGGCATTTAACGTTGTTACCAAGTTTGAAAGAAAAACAAGAGCGCCAAATGTCACAAAATACGCCCGTCCTGTTTTTTTGAGACCAAGTATAGTAGTAATTGGTTGTACGTCAGCCAAACTTAGAGAGCGGACACGGTTAGTACAGTTTTGGCCATATCGAGGGACATAACTGTGTAGTGACTAAGATAACGTTGTAAGTTATCAAACGTGACCAAGATATTCTGCCCATAAACATATTGTCTAAATTTGGTGATGATCGGATAAAGGCTTTACAAGTTATTTAGCTGACAAGACCAATTTTAGGTAATTTCTATAATTAAAGGGCAATAACTCTCTATCAACTGGAGCAATATGGCTAGTTATCGAACTTGTCCAAGATATTACGCCAATACACATTCTGACCAAATTTGGTGATGATTGGACAAAAGCTCCTAAAGTAATTGAGCTGACTTGACCAATTTTAGGTAATTTCTATAATTAAAGAGGGATAACTCTCGATTGACTAAAGCGATATGGCTAGTTATCAAAATTATCCGAGATATTATGCCAATACACATTCTGACCAAATTTAGTAATGATTGGATAAAGGCTTCTAAAGTTATTGAGCTGACAAGACCAATTTTAGGTAATTTCTATAATTAAAGGGCGATAACTCTTAATTGACTTAAGCGATATGGTTAGTTATCGAACTTGTCCGAGTTAATATGCCAATACACATTCTGATCAAATTTGGTGATGATTGGACAAAGGCTCCTAATTTTATTGAGCTGACAAGACCAATTTTAGGTAATTTCTATAATTAAAGGGCAGTAACTCTCGATTGACTAAAGCGATATGGCTAGTTATCTAACTTGTCCGAGATATTATGCCAATACACATTCTGACTAAATTTAGTGATGATTGGGCAAAGGCTTCTAAAGTTATTGAGCTGACAAGATCAATTTTTGGTAATTTCTATAATTAAAGGGTGATAACTCTTGATTGACTTAAGCGATATGGCTAGTTATCGAACTTGTCCGAGATATTAGCCCAATACACATTCTGACTAAATTTAATGATCATTGGACAAAGGCTTCTTAAGTTATTGAGCTGACAAAACCAATTTTGGGTAATTTCTATAATTAAAGGGCGATAACTCTTGATTGACTAAAGCGATATGGCTAGTTATCGAACTTGTCCGAGATATTATCCCAATACACATTCTGACTAAATTTGGTGATGATTGGACAAAGGCTTCTAAAGTTATTGAGCTGACAACATACTGGACGCCGCCCGCCCATCGTACGCCGCAGGTAAAACTATAATACGATCCGTTTTTTCAAAACGGGCATATAAAATTTCTATAATTAAAGGGCAATAACTCTTGATTGACTAAAGCGATATGGCTAGTTATCGAACTTGTCCGAGATATTATCCCAATACACATTCTGACTAAATTTGGTGATGATTGGACAAAGGCTTCTAAAGTTATTGAGCTGACAACATACTGGACGCCGCCCGCCCATCGTACGCCGCAGGTAAAACTATAATACGATCCGTTTTTTCAAAACGGGCATATAAAAACGGTTCACATTTGTGGCAGTTATTGCACGAAACAGCAACAAACGAAATTTTAGTTAATTAAGGGCCCATAACTCCACTGAATAAAGTCCGCCGAAAGTGAGGATCGAACTTGGCCTAGGTTGTTACCAAGTTTGAAAAAAAACCGGTTCACATTTGTGGTAGTTATTGCATGGAAACAGCAACAAACAACTTTTTTTTTAATTAAGGGGCCATAACTCCACCAAATAAAGTCCGCCGAAAGTGACGATCGATCTTGGCCTAGCCCTTAAGGCATTTAACCTTGTTACCAAGTTTGAAAAAAAAAGGTTCACATTTGTGGCAGTTATTGCACGGAAACAGCAACAAACGACATTTTTTGTTAAATAAGGGGCCATAACTCCACGGAATAAAGTCCACCAAAAGTGAGGATCGAACTTGGCCTAGCCCTTAAGGCATTTAACCTTGTTACAAAGTTTGAAAAAAAAAAGGTTCTCATTTGTGGCAGTTATTGCATTGAAACAGCAACAAACGACAGTTTTTGTTAAATAAGGGGACATAACTCCACCGAATAAAGTCCGCCGAAAGAGAGGATCGAACTTGGCCTAGCCCTTAAGGCATTTAACCTTGTTACAAAGTTTGAAAAAAAAAAAAGGTTCCCATTTGTGGCAGTTATTGCACGGAAACAGCAACAAACGACATTTTTTGTTAAATAAGGGGCCATAACTCTACCGAATAAACTCCGCCGAAAGTGAGGATCAAACTTGGCCTAGGTTGTTACCAAGTTTGAAAAAAAAACGGTTCACATTTGTGGTAGTTATTGCACGGAAACAGCAACAAACAACATTTTTTTTAATTAAGGGGCCATAACTCCACCAAAAGTGACGATCAAACTTGGCCTAGCCCTTAAGGCATTTAACCTTGTTACCAAATTTGAAAGAAAAAGGTTCACATTTGTGGCAGTTATTGCACGGAAACAGCAACAAACAACATTTTTTGTTCAATAAGGGGCCATAACTACACAGAATAGAGTCCACCGAAAGTGACGATCGAACCTGGCCTAGCCCTTAAGGCATTTAACCTTGTTACCAAGTTTGAAACAAGAGGGCCATGATGGCCCTATATCGCTCACCTGATTTAATAGAACTTCAATAGTTTTCAAAGTTTTTACACTTTTTAGGCCAATACTTTTGGACAAGAAGATTTTTAAAGTTTTAACAATGCACATATAAGGAAAACAAGCTCCGCCCCCTGGCGGCCATGTTTTTCAACGGATCAATCATATTTGAACAATCTTCGTAAAGGGTGCCCCAAGGAACATTTGTGCAAAATAATTTTTAAATCAGGCCAGTACTTTTGGACAAGAAGATTTTAACAATGCACATATAAGGAAAACAAGCTCCGCCTCCTGGCGGCCATGTTTTTCAACGGATCAAAAATATTTGAACAATCTTGGTAAAGGGTGCACCATGGAACATTTGTGCAAAATTATTTTCAAATCGGCCCAGTACTTTTGGACAAGAAGATTTTTCAAAGTTTAAACAATGCACATATAAGAAAAACAGGCTCCGCCCCCTGGCGGCCATGTTTTTCAACGGATTGGAAATATTTGAACAATCTTGGTAAAGAGTGTCCCAAGGAACATTTGTGCAAAATAATTTTCAAATCGGGCCAGTACTTTTGGACAAGATGATTTTTAAACTTTTAACAATGCACATATAAGAACAAGAGGGCCATGATGGCCCTGGAATCGCTCACCTGATTTTTTTTTTCACTTTAGCTATATAAGCCCCGCCATCTGGCGGACATAGTTTCCGACCAATCGACTTGGCTTGAAGGAATCTGATAGAGGGTCACCCTAGGAACATTTCTACAAAATTATTTGAAAATCGGCCTGACACTTTTGGAGGAGAAGATTTTTTAAGTTTTCACTATAGCCATAAAAGGCAAAATAGCCCCGACCCCTTGTGGCCATGTTTTTTGACCAATCAACATGGCTTGAAGGAATCTGATAGAGGGTCATCCAAGGAACATTTCTACAAAATTATTTGAAAATCGGCCTGACACTTTTGGAGAAGAAGATTTTTTAAGTTTGCACTATAGCTATATAAGGCAAAATAGCCCCGCCCCCCCTGGCGGCCATGTTTTTCGACCAATCAACATGGCTTCAAGGAATCTGATAGAGAGTCACCCAAGGAACATTTCTACAAAATAAGTTCAAAATCTGCAAACCAATTTGGGAGGAGAAGAATTTTGAAGTTTTTTTCGTTTCGTTGCCATGGAAACCAGAATTCTGCATGGATCCCAATAAATTGAAGGAATTCTGGTGAGGTCATTGAGAGGATGCTTTCTGTGAAGTTTCATCCCAATTGACCCACTGGTTACTGAGGAGAAGATGTTGAAGATTTTTTAAGTTTTCACTATAACCATAAAAGGCAAAATAGCCCCGCCCCCTGGCGGCCATGTTTTTCAACCAATCAACATGGCTTGAAGGAATCTGATAGAGGGTTACCCAAGGAACATTTCTACAAAATTATTTGAAAATCGGCCTGACACTTTTGGAGGAGAAGATTTTTTAAGTTTGCACTATAGCCATATACGGCAAAATAGCCCCCCCCCCCCCCCCCCCCTGGCGGCCATGTTTTTCGACCAATCAACATGGCTTGAAGGAATCTGATAGAGGGTCACCCAAGAATCATTTCTACAAAATAATTTGAAAATCGGCCTGACACTTTCGGAGGAGAAGATTTTTTAAGAATTTTGAAGTTTTTTTCATTTCGTTGCCATGGAAACCAGAATTCTGCATGGATCCCCAAATTTTTAAGGAATTCTGGTGAGGCCATTGAGAGGATGCTTTCTGTGAAGTTTCATCCCAGTTGACCCACCGGTTACAGAGGAGAAAATGTTGACGGACGACGACCGACGGACGACGGACATAGGGCGATCACAATAACTCACCCTGAGCACTTCGTGCACAGGTGAGCTAAAAATAAGCTCCGCCCCCTGGCGGCCATGTTTTTTAACGGATCGGAAATATTTGAACAATCTTGGTAGAGGGTACCCCAAGAAACATTTGTGCAAAATAATTTTCAAATCGGGCCAGTACTTTTGGACAAGAAGATTTTTTAAGATTTGGCAATTTTCCCCTTTTCTGATGCCGCAGCAACCAAAGTTCTACTTGGAATTAATTTCTTTGAACAACTTTGAAAGAGGACTACCTAAGGACCATTCCTGTGAAGTTATTTTGAAATCTGTCCATTTGTTTAGTAGGAGAAGTCATTTGTAGGAAATTGTTAACAGACGCTGACGACGACGACGACGGACGGTGAGTGATCACAAAAGCTCACCTTGCACTTCGTGCTTAGGTGAGCTAAAAAAACGGTTAATATTTGTGGCAGTTATTGCACGGAAACGAAGTGTGACAGACAGACGGACAAACCCAAATTAATAACCCCCTTTTTTTCTTCGAAAAAGCGAGGGATAATAAAGTAAACTTGTATTGTTTTCCAATGCACAAGTTTAATTTAATTCCACTTCATCTCTGTTCTCATGAACTGTGTTACAAAGCTTAACATGTATTGACAGACTTGGCAGACAGACAACTTTTCATAGCTATGGTGAGAAAAGAAGCAACACTTCCCTTACAACAAATGAACTGATGTATTGTTATCATCTTAACTTTCATCTTTTTACAAATGTTTTTGAAAACATATGTGAGAGAATGCAGTAACGTTATGACAAGCTCTTACTCTCAGTGGTATTCCTGTCTTTACTCTTGGAGGCATCTCTCACAGATGATCTATTAAGAGAAACAGGGATATTGGTGGTCTTTTCTGTGTTGGGTTGCTTAACTTCGCTTGATTTTGACCCTGAAATCATATAGTGATAAGAGTATTGAAAGCCCACATTGAACACACACAATTACAATCTAACAAGTCCTAGTTGTTACAAACTGAGCTATCTCAGCTCGACAAGAAAATTGAAAAAATAAATCTTATCATAACAACCATCTAGAGGCCTTATCTAGAGGGAGAAACGAATCTTTGCCGTAGAATATCTAGCTCTTTTCATCCAATCAAAATCTTTTTCTGTTAAGTCAATTCTTTCACAAACCAAAAACATAGGGTTTGAGGGTGATATAAGGTTATGAGAACATGAAGTATACATCTGATCTAGAATCTCTTTTAATCAGTGTAAACCCAGATCAGTCACAGAATCAAACAAGATTGTTTGAATGCACATAAGTGAGTGTAAAAGATTGCCAATCAGTCAAAATATTAGAAGGAGATTGGTGATTGATTGATTGTTTGGTGTTGAACGCCGCTTTCAACAATTTCTCAGTTATATCACAACATTCCCTGTGTAAGTTACCAGTACTACTGGTCCATTTATCCTGACACCAGCCAGTTAGTTGAAATGCTAAGCGCAAGGAGGGCAGCCAATACTGACATTTTTAAAGTCTTTGGTATGACCTGACCGAGGATCAAACCACGACCTCTTGCACCCAAGCTCTACCAATACACCACTGAGGCAGTTACAGACATTTGTTAATCCCTTTGTGTTAGACTACCAAGGCAGGCTAAATGGTCTGCCATATTAAAATAGTTAGACATGATAACTAACCTGCACTTTTTCTGGATGGCCTCACCCTTCTCCTTATTTGATCTTCTTCATCATCATCATCTGTCGTTGTTGTTGTTGCCACGGACTCATCGGTACGTTTAGTAGGAACGGGTCTTTTGAATCTACCTGTTCCAAGACAGATGAAATATCAATTTAAGGACCAAGTAAATTACATTTTCTCAAATAATCATACAATTTAGTCTGTAACAGTTTGTTTCCGTTTTTCTTTCCCTGGTTATATCATCTATTCATGTTTTATATATCTATCATAAATTCACATCCCCATGTGAACACTTTCAGCAGTAAAATACCTCCACCATTAATGTCTCTGGCTTTGGTAGGATCAAACCTGCCATCATCATCTACCAATGTTCAAGAAAAGGCCTAGAATACAGTAAACCCTTTCCAATATACTAAACATATAAACTGCTGAAGATGTTTCACAAACTGGCTTTGAGAAAAGGTTAACAGAGCATTATCTCTGTAATGTCTCCAATTCTTATCAACCTTAGGTTATTGATAATCATAACCGGATTTCTACCAGGATATGTTTTATAATGACATGGCGCTTTCAGTTTGTAAAGGAATTTATATTGATTGATTCGGATTTAACACATTTTTTTTATCAATCTTTCTGTCAATGGTTAGAAAGAATGATGGCCGAGCTGGGGTTCGCAACCCTTAGATTGACATCCTGTTTATCTACTGAGGCTCGGCAAATATTTTCTATTTTACATGTCTAAATAGACAGACAATCTTAAAAGGGTCTTCCCTGTTAGTGTTACAATCTAGTCTTACACGTTTCCTTATTAAAGCATCTGAAGATTTACAAATCATAAAACTACGCAATTTGGTTATGTCCTTAATTTCAATGCTGGCTTTCCTGGGGACATTGCTAAATAAGTATCCAGAAAACTCACCTCAAATCATTATTACCATACATATTACGTATACGTAAGTACATATTTAACCCTTTCCCTCATATAGACGCTTTCTGACGCCTCTGCAGCAGACGGCTTTTTGAAAACATAGTAATAAAAAGAAGAAATTGCACAAAACTCAAAACGTGCAATTTCTCCTTTTGGCACAATGTTTTCCACTTTTTGTCATAGGTTATCCACTCAATTATGGAGATTTTCTATGTTTAAAACAAAATACGGCAAAAGTCGTCTGCTGCAGAATTGTTGTATGAGGGAAAGGGTTAACCTTCAGTATAAAGCAAAAATACCATCAGAAACTATGTTAAAACAGAATATAAATAATTCATTTAACATATATTTGATAATTGTTAATTCGGGGTGAGTTGTCTTACAAGCGCTTGATGGATCATACCTGTTACTGCTCTTACAAATTTCGAAGAAGATGATGAATTTGAATCTGATTGAGACTGTGTCTCTCGACCAGAACTTCGGGAACTTGTTTTGCTCTTGGACTGCGATTCAGGTGAGGAACCTGAACTGGACAGAGATTCATCCGTGGACTTGGATGGCACGGTCTTCTTCTTCTCCACAACAGTTTTAACAGCTTTCTTAACCGGTTTTCCATCTTTAGGACTCGTCACTTCTGGTGTTTGTAAAACAGATTTTGTTGTTTTGGTACCCTGTCTTGGAGTATGCTCTGATTCTGTGCTTGGTGTCTTCCTGACAGATCTTGCAGATCGTGTCGACAGTGTGGTCGTAACTACTGACTGCGTTGTACCTTTTCCTCGAACAGATGCTCTTTGAGTGGATGTATCCGACATTTCACTTGTTGTGTTGGTTCCCTGTCTTGGAGTATGCTCAGATTCTGTGCTTGGTGTCTTCCTGACAGATCTTGCAGATCGTGTCGACAGTATGGGTGTAACTACTGACTGCGTTGTGCCTTTTCCTCGAACAGATGATCTTTGAGTGGATGTTTCTGGTGTTTCACTCATGTTTTTTGTTGTTTTGGTACCCTGTCTTGGAGTATGGTCAGATTCTGTGCTTGGTGTCCCCCTGACAGGTTTTGCAGATCGTGTCGACAGTATGGGTGTAACTACTGACTGCGGTGTGCCTTTTCCTCGAACAGATGCTCTTTGAGTGGATGTATCTGGTGTTTCACTCATGTTTTTTGTTGTTTTGGTACCCTGTCTTGGAGTATGGTCAGATTCTGTGCTTGGTGTCCCCCTGACAGATCTTGTGGATCGTGTTGAAAGTATGGGTGTATCTAATGACTGTGGTGTGCCATTTGCTCGTGCAGATCGTCTTGATCCAGGTGTTGAGTCCATTTCTGGAGTTTCAGCAATAGACATACCAGGTCTCTTACTTGTAAGGGATTTGGATTGTGCCTCTGGAGTGTCTGCCACAACACTGGCAAGTGCACGTCTAGTTTTTCTTGGGGAGGATTTATCATCAACTTTATCATTCTTATTAACCTCTTTTTGTGTACTATTTGACAGCCCCTCTTTTGAAAGAACCTTCTGTTTTGGTGGAGTTGATGGTTTAGTATTTCTGGCAGGCATTTGTCTCACATTTCTATTAGCTTGTTTGTTGTTTGCATCTTTTTGTTGTACAGATTTGCTGGCAGACTTACTGACAGAGGTCTTGTTTTGTCTTGTATCTGTATTTTTGTTTTGGAGTTTATCTTGGGATTGAGATCGCCGTTTCATTTCAGGAGATTTTGAGTCTCTGCTTCCTGGGGAGGCTTTTCTTTTTAGTTGTGGGTTTGATGGAACATCAGTGGATCTCTGCCGTTTCCCAGGTGACTCTGACTCACGTCTGGATGGTGATGTAGAAGCTTTTCGCTTACTGGAAGATCTATTATCTGGTGATTTAGTGGCGGATTCAGCTTTATCGGCAGAATTCTTCACTGGTGACTTGGACGCTCTTCTAGCTCGAGTTCTTGAGGAGTCTTTCCTTGATGTCTTGTCAGAAGCTTTGCTTGGTGATTTTGAAGAACTCTTTGCAGTTTCCTTTCTTGGAGATTTTGAAGAACCTTTTGTTGTTTCTTTCTGTGGAGATTTAGAAGAACTCCTTGTTTCTTTTCTTGGAGATTTCGGTGATTTTTGTTTCCGTCCTTTAGACCTTGATCTCCTAGTTTCTGGGGATTTCTCTTCAACAATGCGAGGACGTTTTTCCGGGGTTGTTTTTTGCAGTTCAGATTTTCTCTTTTCAGGAGCCTTATTATTCTTCTCTCCCTCATCATTTTCTGATTCTTCTGCAGTCTCTGTGTTACCCTCCTCTTCCTTGTCTGCAGTTGCTTCCAACACTTTCTGTGCTGGGGCTACAAAGAAAAAAAACCATGATAAAATGATACAGAAACAAGAAATTACTGAAGACGGTAAGGCTGGATTGTCGGCAATTTGACCTTGAAAATCGACAAACCATGGTCAAGGTCAAAGTAACCATAGAAATCAATAGAACTTGTTACTGGTTACCTTCAGGCAAAGTTTCAAGTTTGTAACACTTTCCAGTGCTGAGATTTTGCCTCAACCTGAAACTTTAACCAAAATGTTGACGGACAGACAGACATCGCCAATTTATAGAACGGAATTGCTAGAGCAATCCGGCCAATAACAAATGTTAGAACAGAATTTTTAACATATAGCATCCACCAATGTTTTTTTCCAATATTCTCTTAACCAGAACATTATCACTACATTTTACAACAGCATTTTGCTTCCTTTCAGTATTATTTATTCAGATCATTGGTTGGAGACTTAAAACCCTTGTTGCATAGCCATTTTTTTTTTAAGTGTTCAACCAGCCACTGTAAAATCTCTCCAACACTCACTTGAGAGCATTTTCACTTACCATGCATGAAGATACACAGACTTGATAAACAGAAATTTGATCTTTCACTTTCCAAAATTCACAAATAAAGTTTATTGGAATCAACTTGAGCCTTCAAAAGATAATTCACATTTCCGTTTGGTTTCATTGACTTGGGTACATATAAAAGAGAACTTAACATTAAAATATTTATTCAAATTTAAAAATATTTTTTTGAAAATGAAATCATATCAAGGAAACAAGAATGTCATAATTTAAACCCGTCAAGATATTTACTCCAAAGTATCTGTGGTAATCCATTTAGAAAGCAAACTTGGTAGATATATCATGTCAATAAATGTCGTGACTAAGCATAGTGAAGATATTGATTGCTCATGCATTACATTTTTAATACTTAAAAAGAAATTTCTGCTTTTTTGTGAAAAAGTTGTCAAAATCGTAGAAATTTCAGCTTTTTTGTGAAAAAGTTGTCAAAATCGTCTACTGCCTATTTGTTATATAAAAAATAAGCCCATACCATCTGGTTTCAAAAAGATGTTATCATCATCCAACGCAATTTCAGTTGTAGCTGTATTTTTACGACTTCGTTTTATAGGTGTGTCCGATGTTGTTGAGGAGCGGCTCATTAGACAGGAGGCATCAATGTCTGAGGTGGCATCTTGTGAGATGTCCATGTCTAACACATCAGACTCCAGAGTGATGTTCTGCGAGTACAGACCTCTTTCTGTAAAAAAATAATAATAATATCCAGTCAAACTTCTGTTGGCAGTCACCCCAGAGTAGTCAAAATCTGGCTGCTAAAGAGAGGTGGCTGTTAACTTCATAGGAAAAGGTATTTTGGTTAACTTAAACTGGCCCTTTCCCTCATTCTACAATTCTGAAGAAGACGACTTTGAACATATTTTGTGAAAAAATGGAAAATCTCTATAATTGAATGGATAACCTATGACTAAAAGTGGAAAACATTGTGGAAATGTAGCTTGAAAAAAGGATTGATTGATTGATTTATTGAGGTTTAATGCCATTTTATCATTTTCTCAGTCTGCTGCAGAGGCGTCAGAAAGCGTCCATATGAGGGAAAGGGTTAAATCAGACAAGTTTTGCCATTTTAACGCCGTTCTGATGTTGCCTAAAGACCATTTTGAGGGTCACCCAAGGAATATTAGGACAAATTAACTTGAAATCAGAAAATCACTTTCAGAGCAAAAGAGGAGCTTAAGTTTTGTCATTTTACCCCTTTGTGATGCCATCTTGTTGGAATGTTTTTCAACAAATCAATATCTTGAAATTTCTTTGTGGAGGGTCAAATAAGGAAAAGATCTGCCAAAATGTTCTTGAAATCAGAACAGTGGTTTCAGAGGATGAAATTCATAAGTGTTGCCACCATTCCCCTCTTCCAGATGATGCAGCAACCAAGAAGAGGACCACTAAAGGCATATGCCTAAAAAGCTTGGTTGCAATGGACCATGTGGTTTAATAGATGTTTAAAATTATTGTTGCCAAAGCACTTCTACAGACACAGGACAAAGGATAAACAAAAAATGACGTTAGTAACCAAAACCTATGGTCCATTCAGAGGGGTATTCAGCTCTTTACCCCACAATTTCTCTCTTATTATTAAAGCAAACCCTATGTTGTGGGTACTCAAAAGAATCGTCTCACTGAGACGATTCTTTTGAGTTCCCACAACATAGGGTTAGAGGGTCAAATAAGGATTTTAGAATATGCAAAACGCCCCCCTTATCTAGAGCTCTGATCCAACTCTGTATAATATCAAATATTCTGATATTGTGGAGAATTATATTATTCCTAATATTTCTAAAGCCTTCCCCACAATTTCTCTCTTATTATTAAAGCAAACCCTATGCTGTGGGTACTCAAAAGAATCGTCTCACTGAGGGAAAACCATTCCTAATATTTCTAAAGCCTTGTATTTTAATAGTCAAATAGCCCAGCCACATGCATGTTCAGAGAAACACATGTCTGTATATATTCGTCAAACAACGAGGAAACTGTACCAGTTCAAATAAATATTTCAACACAAGAAATACAATTCTGAATGCAGGTCATAAAGTATTTAATTGTGTAATAAAAGGAAGGACAACATTTTGTACCAAGTTGGAAAATAGTGTAGTGTAACCCATTTCTTTTACCCCTAAAATGTTTTTTATACTAGATGTTTTTCACTAAAAGAGGATGTAATAAATATAAGACACTTACTTTTTCTTTTTGGTGTCTGTATCGCTTCCTCCCCCTCTCCCTCTACCTCTACAAATAAAGAAAGTATGCCAGTTAGGTTAGAAATCACAATAAAATGTTTTGAAATAAAGTAGACATAAAAGACCTACATGAAAAAATATTTAACAAGGGGTTTTGCATGCCATCATAGCTCATTGTGTAAACTTGAATGAAATTTTTTAACATTTAACCCTTTACCACATACAACAAATCTGCAGCTGACAACCTTGAAACAAAATTGACAAACACGTGAAAAATCTCCCTAAAAGAGAGTTATATTATTATCATAGAGCTGAAAACAACATTGTGGCAAAAGGAAATATTGCTCATTAGCAGCAATTTTTCCTTTTGTCACAATGTTTTCAAAAGTCCTCTGCTGCATAGGCATCAAAAAGCGTCTGTATGTGTGAAAGGGTTAACTGCCAACATTAACAACAGTGTTACAACAAAAACTCTCATGAGAAAAGTAGAAAACATTGTGGAATAAACTAGAATGGAGTGCTCCCTGGAGCACGTGTGTCACCTGCCGGGGCCTTGTCAGAAAATTTTAATTTTTGACAGAAAAGGGGCAATAACTCTGATATAAAATATTTGGATTATCCCCCTTTTGTGAACATATCACAAAGATTAATATAAACATTTGTCCAAAGTTTCAATGTAATCCTTTGAGTAGAAAAAAAGTTATTTGAAAACGTGACGAAAAAGTGTGACGACAGACAGACAGACGGATGGACAGACAGACGCCGGACAATAAAGCAATCCCTAAGTGCCTACCATGCTACGCAGGTGACACAAAAACTGTGAGAAAATCTCTATTTCCAAGAACATTGTAAACAAGATGTGTTTGTGAAACACTGATGCCCCGAATGGCAACATCTAGGTCAAAGGTCAAGGTTGCAAGGTCAAAAATGTTGGTACTGACAGAAAGGTCATGTCACAAGGAATACACATGTGAAATATGGTAGCCGTACCTGATATGGTTCAAAAGTAGTGGTCAAGGTTAAAGTTTTTTTCGACAGACAGACAGACAGACAGACAGGCCAAAAACTAGATGCCCACCGAATCGGTGCTTCCGGGGGCATAAAAATCTTTGGATACAGGTTCATTAAGTTAGTCATATGAATGAATAGGGTTCTTTACAGTAATCAATTATAACCCAAAATCAAAGAAATGTAATTACCTTGCAGCTCTGCAGGAGGCCCTATCTCAATGTTCTCTAGGTCATCATCATTGGTCACATATTTACTTGCCAGTTCACTGATGTTACCCCGAAACTTGGATAGGTTCTTCAAGCACAGTTTGTCTGTAACAGTCTGCAGTTACAAAAAAAGAGAAATTAACGCTATAAACCTAAGGTTTTAACATTGCTAATCAATTTTTGGTTCATGTTATATTGAATATAAACCTTTGAAAACAATGTGAGATAAGGATAAATTGTTCATATTCAGCAATTTCTCCGTTTGTCTTTATATATTCACTTATTTGTGATAATCATGTTCAAGTAGATTTTTCCATATTATTGCATAGATTCTTTTCTTACGAAAAAGGACTATCAGTCTAAAATAAATGAAATTGAAAGAAAATGATCATTTGGCTTATATCTGTATAAGAAATAACATACAAACTAAAGTAGCAAATTTGTGGCTTTTAAATGTTAGAGGAAATATTTTGATCTATGGATAGTAAGTTTTTTTGTTTCGTTTTTTATCTCTAATACTTGAGTAAACAGGTCTTTGGTTTACTGTATCTCCATTAAGCCCTTTGTTCAGGGTTCATCTCATTAAGATTATTCATTCGAATACAAACAACAAAGGGTTTGGAGGTCTATCCTTTAATGCATATTAGAACATCACAGCTATGCTTTAACCCTTTCACACATGTAACAAATCTACATCATAAAACTTTGCAAACATCCTGGCAAAAGTATGAAAAAAACCTGTAAATTAAAGCATAAAGATTGAACGGATTTGAAAATATTGAGGAAAAAGGAGAAATTGCTCATCATGAGCAATTTCTCCTTTTGTCACAATTTTTTCAAAGTTGTTTGCTTCAGGAATGTCATAAAGTGTCTGTATGTGGAAAAGATTTAAATATGTACCATGACGGTCTAAGCATACCTTCATCATCTTAAAACACAAGATGCGGAGATCTTTGAGAACCATTTCATTGTCTGGGCTCACTTCCATTTGGTTGAGTATTCTGATCCAGAGTTTTACATTGGGAGATGTCGGGTCCGATAATATCTCATTGCACACTTTCTCGGACAGGTTGTCATGGCCTGGATTGTCCTGAAATTAGAAGAAAAAAAGAGCCCTGCTCTATGATGGAACGTTTTTGACAAGTATAGAAAATCACCCATTTGCACATCCATACCGTTTGATATAAATGTACACTGTATGTCGGCATTCTTAACCCTTTCCCTCATATAGACGCTTTCTGACGCCTCTGCAGTAGACGACTTTTTGAAAACATAGTGACAAAAGAAGAAATCAAAACGAGCAATTTCTTCTTTTGCCACAATGTTTTTCCACTTTTAGTCATTTTTTGACAAAATATGTTCAAAGTCGTGTACGTAGGATAGTTTTCTTTGTTTGATTTCTTACCCGTTTTACAATGATCGAGATTTTCGAAGCGATGTATGCTTGATTTACTTGGGATTTATTCTTGCGAATCGTCCCGATTTTCAAAATGGCGGACGACAAAAATATTTTTGCATGCATGTTTAGAAATTCGCTTCGAAAGAGGAATTTAAATGATCCCACGTATCAGTTACGGTGAATTTGTACGTCGTAGGATAGATTTCTTTGTTTCATTCTTACCAGTTTGATAATGATCGAGATTTTCCAAGTGATGTATACTTGATTAATTCATCCCAATTTTCTAAATGGCGGACGGCGAAATAATTCATGTGCATGCATGTTTTTTGGAATAACTATCCTAATGATTGAATTTGCATAAACATTTCATAAACTTACCAATTCTAAGGTGACTTCTGGTTGATGTTATTGTTTTAGTGTAAAAATGTGTGTTATTGATTGCAGGTAATTTCGGTAAACAATAATTTTGTTTGTAATTTTTTTTTTCTCACTTGTTCTCACCACCTGTCACAGTAAATATATCAACAATTTGAAAACAAAATCTGCCTCAAACATTCAGTCATGTTTTGTTTTTCATTTAAATTTTATCAACATATAGTTTCTGTAATAAATTTGTGATGTTTTTTTGTTATTTAAAATATGTAAGTTACAGGAAGTTTTGTTAATTAAAATTTGTTCTTGATTAAACACTATCCTAGTTTTTAATAATTGCAATGATTAAACACCCTTTAAATATACAACAAAATATTAAATAGCAGCAATAAGTAAAACATGAATCGAATCGAAAATAATCGAATCAACATGTTTGATATCGGAATCGAATCGAATCGAGCTTTAAGTGAATCGTTGCAGCTCTAATCTCGTTACTAGATGAAGTTAAAAGGTTTTGCATTGAGCCAAGAATTTACTGCTAATGCTTTATGAAATATTCTTAAAACAGAATAAATACAACCACAGCAGATGCAATAATGTAATAAAAGTTTGTACCCAAATCAGTTTTGTTTGTTTGGAGTTTAACGCCGCTTTCAACAGCTTTGGTCATATCACGGCGGTCAGTGCACCTACCCATGTTTTCCTGGCTTTCCCACACCAGTACTTACACAACATTCTTTCGAAGCCACTGACTACTTTCTCACATAGATCAGAGGTGAGAGGCAATGGAAAACATCGCCCGAAAGAATGTCGCCGCAACCGGGTATCGAACCCGTGACCTCCAGACCACGAGTCAGATACGCTACCAATTGAGCTACCCGGCCGGGTCTACCCAAATCAGTATAAGATTACTCTAATTTTTAATTATATTCATGTAAAATATATGAAAGGATCTCAGGAAAAAAGTTGTTCTAGATATAACTGTGGTCATAACTTCACATATATCCACATTCTTCTAAGCCGAGCTTGTGCTTCAGATAAACCTTACCCATATACAACAACGCTAACTTTTAAATACTTTGTCAAAACTATGGAAATAATTCTCTATAAATTGAAATTGACATTTATTGATAAAAGTTGAAATTATTGTGGCAATACGAGAAATTTCTCCTATTGTCACAATGTTTTCAAAAGTTGTTAGCTCCAAAGACATCAGTAAGCTTTCATATGTTAGAAAGGGTAAAAGCAATAGCAATCCCTTTAACTTTAACCTACACATATGCCCTTTTGAATACATTGTGACAATAAGAGAAAATGATCACAATGAGCAATTTTCCCTTATGCCAAAATATTTTCAACTGTGCAAAAACAAGTATCTTTTCATTTAGAGATGTTTCCAATAATATATGCTTAAATATTTTCAAAGTGGTCTGATACAGATTTCTTGTATGTGGATTTTTTTTAAAAAACAACAACAAATGATAGCACAAATAAACCTAGTAACAGATTTCAACTAAATCAGAAACAGAAATAAGAACTGGGAAACTTCTGCAATCTAGTCAAAAACTTTCATTAACCCTTTACCTCATACGACAATTCTGCAGCAGACGACTTTGAACATATTTTGTCGAAAAATGGAAAATCTCTATAATTGAATGGATAACCTATGACTAAAAGTGGAAACATTGTGTCAAAAGGAGAAATTGCACGTTTGTGCAATTTCTTCTTTTGTCACTATGTTTTCAAATAGCCGTCTGCTGCAGAGGCGCCAGAAAAAGTCTATATGAGGGAAAGGGTTAAAACACAAAAACATAAAATATCAACAAGATTGTTCCAAGGAATACATGTATGTGATTTGATGATGAGCTGGATAGTGCCTGCCATAATCAAGTAGTCTACATTTAACCAATTAAATCAAAACTAGAGAAGTGATCCCTAGACGCCACCCTGCAAGAGCAGGTTGGGTAAAATCACAGGTAACAAAACTATTTATTTTACCATTGTTCCTGTACAATTCAATGTCTACAAAAACCAAAAACAGAATAGTCATCAAATATATGTTCAGTCTTAACATCTTTGAGATATTCAAAATCCTTATTTTAATAATCAATATCCCACATGTTTTATTCATCTGCAGCAAACAATCATTGAAAACATTGTGTCAAAAGGAGAAATTTACAATTTTTCATGAATGCTTTTCAATTTGTTAAATAATTATACTATATATAACAAGAAACCGCTGAAGACGGTAAGGCTGGATTGTCGGCAATTTGACCTTGAAAATCGACAAACCAAGGTCAAAGTAACCATAGAAATCAATAGAACTTGTTACTGGTTACCTTCAGGCAAAGTTTCAAGTGTGTAAACCTTTCCAGTGCTGAGATTTTGCCTCAACCTGAAACTTTAACCAAAATGTTGACGGACAGACAGACAGACATCGCCAATCTTTAGACCGGAATTGCTAGAGCAATCCGGCCAAAAATTGAAAACTGGTTATATGACAGACTTAGAATTTTTTTGGAATATTTTTTGTAAATTCCTAAAACAAATCGGCTTGAACCCCTTACTTGTGTTGTCTTCTTTGAAATCTCCTATAGAAACATTGAAACAGCCCGATTTTTCAAGCTTGAAACATAGTTATTAACTTCTAATTCTGAGAAATATCTTCTTCTTTTCCCGTCCAAATGTCAACTGCTTAAAAGAAGTCAAATGTGAAAAATTGAAGTAATGTTTAGCATACCCGACTGGTTTCTGAAGCATTCTGGTTTTTTGTCAATAAAGTAGAGTTAGTGAGGGGAACCAATAATTCTGCCACATTATTTACATCTACTTCAGCTAGAGGACTTGTCGTTGGAGCATTCAGTAATGTCTTCAGTGTAGGCAGGAAGGCCTCTTCTACCAATTCCTGGTTGGACCTGGTTTGACAAAAAGGAAAATGGAGTAATTTCTATGTTATACATTAACCCTTTCCCACATACAGAAGATTTCTGACGTTCCCTGCAGCAGACGACTATTAATAACATTGTTGTCTAAAGGAGAATTTGGTCATGAGAAATTTCTCCATTTGCCACACTGTTTTCAAATCTTTTCTTTGTTATATTAGTAATTATCCATATTTTTGTCTAGATGTTTTCAAAATTGTCTGCTGCAGTGCAGATTTGTTGTATATGCGAAAGGGACAAAATATGACCTCAATTGATATTTTTTGGTCTTATTCCATTTATGTAAATATTAAACAGTTATGAGGAGTTGATTTCAACGGTTAAACTCACCTACATCCCAGAGCAAACAAGGGGAAAAATGTCCCAAGGCAGTCTCTTAAATGTGTTTCATCTTCTGACATTGGGTTATACCAGAGTAAAATGAGATGAGACAGGATCTTGGATGACACAACACGACCAGATAGCAGTAGCTTAGCCAGACCCTCTGCTGCAGTTGTCCTCAGATCAGAACTCTGGAATAAACAAGTGATCAGTGTTTTTTTCGTGCTGTTTTGTGACCAGGGCCAGGGCCCTTTCAGTTGTGAACATAGTGACATGTTTAATGTGATGAATGTCAGATTTTGTGAAATTTAGGCCTACTTTTGTGGAAAAAAAAAAAGGTGTCTTTTGATTGTGAATGGGGCCCAATTTCGGCCCTAATTTTTGTTAAGAAAAAACACTGGTGATGTTTGTCAAACAGTACGTGCCTCTGAGCATCACATTGTCAGGAACATGTTCAGGGTCACTATGACCTTGACCTTTGAATGGATGACCTCAAAATCCATTGGGGTCATCTATCTGTAATGCCAAACCTCCCTGCAAATTTGAGGATATAAGGCCGAAGCATTCTGCGATTATCAATCGGACGAGCTTTTTGTGTTCAAAGTTGCTGTGAACTTGTCCTTTGGCCGCATATCCTCAAAATCAATAGGGGTCATCTACTGGTCATGCCAAAGCTTCACACCAAATTTGCGTTCTGTAGATCCACGCACCATCTAGATATCAACCAGACAAGCTTTGGTCTTCCAACACATGGATCGACCGACAATATATACCCCATTTTCTTTGAAGGGGGGTATAATAAGTTAATACTGTTATAAAGAGTTGGTGAAACACATGTGTCACCTGTCACTATTTCAATCAGTGAAAGTGCGATGGACATTACATCACAAGCGAAGTGATTCCTATGTGTCTCCCTAAAAAAGCAGGTAACCTCAAAATACTCCTTATTAATTAACCCTTTCCCTCATACAGACGCTTTCTGACGCCTCTGCAGCAGACAGCTTTTTGAAAACATGACAAAAGAAGAAATTGCTTAAAACGAGCAATTTCTCCTTTTGCCACAATGTTTTCCACTTTTAGTCATAGGTTATCCATTCAATTATAGAGATTTTCTATTGGTTGACAAAATATGTTCGTCTGCTGCAGAATTGTCGTATGAGGGAAAGGGTATAACAGCTTTGAAACTTATAAATACAGAAGCACAAATTTGAAAATATTGTGTTGAAAGGATGTATTATTTTTTCAAACATATTCTTTGATTTACTCAATTTTCTGCTTGGGCTCAAAATGGCATGTTCCACTTTACATTTCAAGATTTTATTTTGGCATTGGAAAATCAAATGTGCTAAACAAGTTGTAGAATTAAATACAGTGTACAGAGATTTAATTCAGTTTTGGAGTAGCAGGATAATAATTGAAAGTAGGTGGGGGTCCTCCCCCAGTAGGGATTAAGAAAATTATTTAAAGTAGAGGGGTAAAGGTGCTTTAGTAGTTTGAAAATTTACCCCGCCCCAGGTCGCTTTGAAACCCCTGAGTGAATCTGATATTTTTCTCAAGACAGTTTAAAAAACAATATTTTGATGTATCTCCATTCATTACAGCAAAAGAACACAGCACTTTTTGTGCATGCTTAGTCAAAATATGTTTTAAGCCAGTGCATGAGAAAAGGTACAAGTTGACGTTTCTGAACAGTCAGATCATCATTATATCCCCCTGCTCAGTCTTATCAGAATCTACACATGTTTGACATAATCCTCCAACAAGTCTGTGTCAGTTATATGTGAACAGTGTAGATTTGGATCAGACTGTACAGAAGCACAGGCTGATCTCAATCTATACTGTTCACAAAAGTAGCCTCACACCTTATCTCATACACTAGCTCTTTTGATCTTACAGGGAAACAAATAATTATTTCTAATATATATCAACAAATATACCTCCCCATCCAAGAAGGAACAAATAATGGCCACAAGCTTTGATGCAGTCCCAGCGCTGACTTCAGACTGGCCTTTTTCTTCATCTGTTGGCACAGCATCTGGGTTATCCTCTCCACTACTGGATGATTCCCCAGACTCTGTTGCATCAATCACATCTAAACCATAGATAAGTAGCAGGTCAAACAGGACTTGTAGGGCCGTGTTTCTGACCAATTCGACATCAATTTGTGAGGCCTGAAAAATATAAGCAGTTATTGATAATGAGCTGTTATCGTTTCATAAATAAACACTTTCTCAAATGTGTTGTGGCGAAGAAAACTTGCTCTTAGTTAGCAATTTCTCCTTTTGCCAGAAATGTCTTCACCTAGTTTTTAGGGTTGAGAAAATCAATTAAATTCAATGATGACGAAAACATAATCCAGAACCAATTTCACCTCTGACCGCCTTATTAATTTCAATCATACACCAAAGACTACCTTTATTTAGATATTATATTCTAAAGCAGTTAACCCTTTACCTCGTATAGACGCTTTTTGACGCCTCTGCAGCAGACAGCTTTTTGAAAACATAGTGACAAAAGCAGAAATTGCACAGAATGTGCAATTTCTCCTTTTGCCACAATGTTTTCCACTTTGTGTTTTGACAAAATATGTTCAAAGTCGTCTGCTGCAGAATTGTCCTATGAGGGAAAGGGTTAATTCAGACACTACACCATGACATTTACAACATTAACACACATTTGTAACAATTTTAAATAACATTAACCCTTTCCCTCATACGGCAATTCGGCAGCAGACGACTTTGAACGTGTTTTGTCAAAAACTAGAAAATCTCCATAATTGAATGGATAAAAAAAGTGGAAAACATTGTGGCAAAACACGTTTTGTGCAATTTTATTCTCTTGTCACTATGTTTTCAAAAAGCAGTCTGCTGCAGAGGAGTCAGAAAGCGTCTATATGAGGGAAAGGGTTAACAAGAGCAGGCAGAAACAAAAGATAATGTTCCAACCTCCAATTTTATTACCACTTTGTTTTGTTGTTTGATTATTAACTTCCATTTTTTAACTAGAGATTGCTTTTTTGAAAAAGCGCTTGTCTCCCCCATTTGTGTGGTCGTAGGGGAGGAAAAGAAATGATGGAGATGAATTTTTTAGTTTTGGACTGGAGATGAAGCAACAGTGACAATCCTCAGTTATTGAGCGGACACCATTTTTCAGCTGAGGGTTACCATGACCTTGGTCTTTGACCTAGTGACCTCAAAATCAATAGGGGTCATTTGCTGCTGGTGACCAACCTGCACACCAAGTATGAAGTTCCTGGGCCCAAGCAATCTTCAGTTATTGAGCGGAAACCATTTTTCAGCCAAAGGTCACCGCGACCTTGACCTTTGACCTACTGACATCAAAATCAATAGGGGTCATCTACAGGTTAGGACCAAGCTGCACACCAAGTATGAGTTCCTGGGTATAAGCGTTATTGAGTAAAACACATTTTTCAGCTGAAGGTTACCGTGACCTTCGACATTTGACCTTGTGACCTCAAAATCAAACAAATTCAATAAAGGTCATTTACTGGTTAGGACCAACCTGCACACCAGGTATGAAGTTTCTCAACATAAGCATTCTTTAGTTATTGAGAGGAAACCATTTTTCAGCTGAAGGTTACCATGACCTTGAAGCTAGTGACCTCAAAATCAATAGGGGTCATCTACTGGTGGTGACCAACCTGCACACCAAGTATTACTTCCATGGCCAAAGCATTCTACAGTTATTAAGCAAAAACAATGTTTCAGCTCATTGCCTTTGTGACCTTTCAGCTCAAGGTCACTGTGACCTTGACTTTGACCTCAAAATTAATAGGGTCTTCTACTGGGCATGGCCAACCTGCATACCAAGTATGGAGTTCCTCGGCCCAAGCGTTCTTCAGTTATTGAGCGGAAACCATTTTTTACCTCACAAGGTTACCATGACCTTGACATTTGACCTTCTGACATCAAAATCAATAGAAGTCATCTACTGGTCATGACCAACCTGCATACCAAGTATGAAGTTCCTACGCCCAAGCGTTCTTCAGTTATTGAGCGGAAACAAGTGTGACGGATGTGACCTTGACCACTGTGACCTAGTGACCTTAAAATTAATAGGGGTCATTTGCTGGTGGTGACCAACCTGCACATCAAGTATGAAGTTCCTGGGCCCAAGCAAAAACTATTTATCAGCTCATTGTCACTGTGACCGTTGAAGCTCATGGTCACTGTGACCTTGACTTTAGACGTACTAAAAATAAAAAGGGGTCTTCTACTAGGCATGGCCAACCTGCATACCAAGTATGGAGTTCCTCAGCCAAAGCGTTCTTCAGTTATTGAGCGGAAACCATTTTTTACCTCACAAGGTCACCATGACCTTGACCTTTGACCTTCTGTTATCAAAATCAATAGGGGTCAGCTACTGGTCATGACCAACCTGCATACCAAGTATGAAGTTCCTACGCCCAAGCGTTCTTCAGTTATTGAGCGGAAACAAGTGTGACAGATGGAAGGACGGAACGGGCAAAAACAATATGTCACCCCCATGTAATGGGGGGAGACATAATTAGAAATATTGTACATTCTAAATAAAAGTTTCAATACACAAACCTGCATGAACAAAGGCAAATAAGTCACAAGTAAGTCTTTACTCATAAAACAGCATAACCCAAGAGCTTGCATGGCCATGTTTCTAACATCCGCATCCTCATTCTGTATTCCTGGTAAAATCTAAGGAAATAAAATAAATAAACCATTTAAATTTATGAAACTGACATCAAAACTCTAAATAACTTTATCTTCAATTCTTATTTGACACGCAAACCATATAATGTGGATACTCAAAAGAAAGTTTCAGTGAGACGATTCTTTTAGCACCTACGACATAGGGTTTTGTTGTTTAATTAGCGAGATATTGTGAGGAAAAGAGCTGTATATCCCTCCTTATCTAGTCCTCTATGTCAACCATGAAGGATAGACAAACAACAGAAGTTATCCCAAAATGTTACACTGCTTATGCAGATGATACAAAAATAAACAATCTTAATACTGCACTTCATGAAAACCAACCAAACAAAATTGGCAACCAGTGTAGATTCAGATCAACTTTCATATTGCACAGTCTAATTTAGATCGGCAATGTTTGCTAATGTGTTAAAGAAGTCTCTGAATAATTAGATCACAAAGTTAGAATGTGAAAACTGATTGAACGCAGTCACTTACATAGAACACTGCACTCAAAAAAAAGGTGTACATAGTAACTTAACAAATGTATGAATAAACAGTCACACTATCAAACTATATGTACACAAAACCAATTAAACATCACCCTCACACACATAAAGCGATATCTTTGAATATTGATACGAAAATTCAGGATGGAACTGTATCTGCAGTGGCCTTAGTAATTTAACCCTTTCCCACATACAGCAATTCTGCAGCAGACAACATAAACAAGACATGGAAATTCCATGAAACCAGGTTTTCTATAATGGAAGGTGTTTGATTAAGAATTAACAGATCTGCCAAATCTTTCTGTTAATAGTTAATCAAAGCTAGTAATTCAAGTAACAGGGAATATTTCTATTGATGAATAAGCATAATTACTTTTTCAATTAAATATATCACAATTTTATCTAACAAATATCAGTTCAATACAGTCAATCGTGTGTTGATGGCCTTATTTATTACGAACATATAATAGATAACAGATATTAAGCAACCTTTTGTTGTAAGCAGCCACATTTTAGGATCCCTAATGCCAGGTTGATAATCAGTGATCTGCCTTAACCCTTTACTTGATAGTAACGCGTTTATGCCTTTTCAAACAGACTAGATCAAGGGCCCGAGGTTATGAAACTTACTCATATCTATGCTATATTCTTGTAAATTGCCAAGTTATTTAATATGGAGCATATTTGCGCTTAGTTATTTGAAAATATCTATATGCATGGTAAAGTTATGGTCTGAACAAGTAAAGTATATTTTCTGTCACTGTGACCTTGACCTGGAAGCTAAACACATAAATTGTGCATATGACACAGCGTCTTGATATGGTGTATATCTGTTCCAAGCTATTTGAAAATATCTCTATGGATGAAAAAGTTATTGTCCGGACAAGAAAAGTTCAACTGATGTCTATTTGTTGTCACTGTGACCTTGAAGCTACAGACAAAAGTTTTGCATTTGGCACATCGTCTTGATATGGTGCATGTTTGTGCAAAGTTATTTGAAAATATCTCTATGCATGACAAAGTTATGGTCCGGACAAGAAAAGTTCAATTAAAGTCTATTTCTTATCACTGTGACCTTGACCTTGAATCTACAGATTTTTTTTTGCATTTGGCACATCGTCTTGATATGGTGCATGTTTGTGCCAAGTTATTTGAAAATATCTCTATGCATAACAAAGTTATGGTCCGGACAAGAAAAGTTCAATTAAAGTCTATTTCTTATCACTGTGACCTTGACTCTACAGAATTTGTTTTTGCATTTGGCACATCGTCTTGATATGGTGCATGTTTGTGCCAAGTTATTTGAAAATATCTCTATGCATAACAAAGTTATGGTCCGGACAAGAAAAGTTCAATTAAAGTCTATTTCTTATCACTGTGACCTTGACCTTGAATCTACAGAATTTGTTTTTGCATTTGGCACATCGTCTTGATATGGTGCATGTTTGTGCCAAGTTATTTGAAAATATCTCTATGCATTACAAAGTTATGGTCCGGACAAGGAAAGTTGACGCCCGCCCAACTGCCCGCCCGCCGACTTCGCCAAACTAATAACCAGATTTTTCCTTCGGCAAACCTGGTTAAAAATGTATTGGCAAAAATATAAAAAATCTCCATAAATAAGGGTTTAATTAATAATTAATAAAGGGGTTGAAAACATCGTGGCAAATGAAGAAATTGCTTGTTTCGAGCAATTTCTCCTTTAGTAACAATGTTTTCAAAAGTCGTCTGCTGCAGGTGTCAGAAAGCGTCTGTATGAGGGTTAAAAGAGCTTCCATGGCCAAATAACTTGTCAGAAAACACTTGTCAAAAGAATGTTATACCCCTATCTCACCATCGCAGGATCGCTCGCGGAGACTCGTGGTGTGAGAACCGCAGCAAACCGCTGGGGACCGTGTAGACACCGCCGACGCTCCGCCACCATCCGCCACAAACCGTACGCACCGCGAGAAGCTGCGAAATTAGCAAACATGTTCAATTTTTTCGCAGGTTTTCTGCGGAGCGCTTTGAACCGTACAGACACCGTGAACACCGTGTAGGCACCGTACGCTCCGTAGTGGCACCGTACGCTCCATACTGACTCCGCAGCGATCCGTACTCATTTGCTCCTGCGTTGCTGGCGTTGGGTACACGGTACCACTACGGTGTCTACACGGTTGCAGTACGTTGAGTACGGAGCTACTGGCGGTGTGTGTACGGTGCCACTACGGAGTCAACGGTGCCAGCGGAGCCACCACGGAGTATACGGTGCCAGGACGGAGTCTACGGTGCCAACACGGTGTCCGCACGGTGTCAGTACGGAGTATTCGTTGCCTGGCGGAATATAAAAGGCGGCCGCCTTGTTTGTCGCATTATTTCACATCAGACCATTGGCAGAACAACACCTCCTTGCAGCATCTCATCGCATCTCATTTCATAATATCACATCATCACAACTTCACCTCATATGAACTTGCCTTGGAACTTTTACAGTGCAAGATGCCAAAAGGAAGAGGGAGAGGAGGAGCGAGAGGAAAGTCCAACAAGAGGAAGCCTTCTCCTCCTACATCTGATGAACATGAAGAAGCACCAGCCAGTCCTACCTCCTCTGTGTCCTCCACAGAGAGCACAGCTCAGGAAATTGCACCACCAAGTCAATCACAAGAGCCAGGTCATGCTGCAAAGGCCAAGAAAGTCAAAGCTCAGGCACTAGTTTTGAGTTCGTCCAAAGAACAGGATGTGGCAGACTGGTACAAAGGGCATGAGTTCCTGTATAACTACAGGCTACAAGACTACAAGAACAAGGAAAAGAAATTGAGAGTGCAACAAGAAAAGGCAGAAGAACTTGGAGCCACTTCAACGCAGTTGGGAACGTGGATCAAGTCGATGAGGGACCGGGCTGAAAAAATCACCAAGGAGCTATCTTCTGGCTCTGGAGCAGGTCCTCCTTTAAGTGACAGGGATCAGTGGATCAAGGATAACTTCGGTTACATCCGCCACTTCATGAAACGCGTGGGAGAGGGCAAAAGGAAGAAAGGTGGTGACCTGGCTAAGAACTTGGCTGCTGCATCAGGTCATGACCCTCCTTCTGGCTATGACTCTGTCAGTTCAGACACGTCGGCAATTCAGTCGGGACCTCCCACAAGGCCACCATCCAGGACACAAGAGAGGCCACTTTCTAGGGCACTTTCCAGGGCACCTTCCACTGCACCTTCCTCGGCATCTTCCAGGGCACAAGAGAGGCCACCTTCCCGGGGACCTTCCAGGGCAACTTCCGCGTCTGTATCAGACGTAAGTACCCTGCATTGCATTTCTGTGGTTTCTAATAGAGGTAATGAGAGTGATACAAGAAAAGGCAGATGCACTTGAGATGCACTTCACAATGTTTTCTTCTTATGTTGTTATTATTATGCTTCTTTGGATTTTCACAAGCAGGCGAGCTCTTTAGCTCATGTCAACTTACTTTAAGACTGGTGCTTACTTTTTCAGATTATCGACAGGGCTACAGACATCCGAGACCTGCGACAGCTGGTGTCGACAGCCCCAAACGCCCAGGGCAGCAGAAGGAGTTTTTCGGATATGATCTACTTCGCGTCAGCTGACATGGATGACGAGACCTTTTACGACATGCAGCTGGCGTTGTTCCCAATGGTCATGCAGTACCAAAGGAATGCAAGGGACAAGCGGCGGCAACAGCAAGGGGCACAGCAGTCTCCCTCGTACTACCACCAGCAGCCAGGTCCTTCGTACCAGCAGGCAGGTCCTTTGTACCAGCAGCCAGGTCCTTTGAACCAGTAGCCAGGTCCTTTGTACCAGCAGGCAGGTCCTTCGTACCAGCAGGCAGCTCCTTCGTACCAGCAGGTAGCTCCTTTGTACCACCAGCCAGGGACTCTAGATTCTTCGCAGCAGCCAGGTCCTTCGTACCACCAGCCAGGGACTCCCGCTTCTTCGTATCAGACCGATGTCCCAGCGCCTTTGACGCCTTCCCTCATTGGACAGGCGTTCAACACGAGCACCCCGGCATTGTTAATGACAATGAATGAGAATAATAATGATACAGACAATACTGACAAATGAGCGGCAGAGTGGTGCAGTTGACTTTATTACAGAGTGGTGCATTTGACTTTATTACATAGAGCACTTGGACTTTATTAGTGGTGCCTGAATTACACTGTATTATTGTACAATTGAAATAACATTACATTAAATTGTTGTTCATTTCCTTTCAGCTGATTTCACTGTTTGTTTTAACAAAAAGTTAATAATAAAATACGCAGTCTGCAGAAGCGAAGTGTTGCTGTAGTAACATTGTTTTACTGGCCATTGTGATGGCAGAAAAGTTCAAATCATGTCTTGTTGCCAAGGAACACTTCCTACTTCTGAGTTGACATAATGGATAAGGTATTCTCTTTGCAACTTGGCAGCCCTGTTGGCGTTTCCCCTGTAGACTTCTTGCATGTCATGTAGAGTTGGATTGTCGGGCAAATTGGCTTCATCATGGTTGTGATCCGCGTCATGGTCCACAGGAATGTCTGCATTATTAGCATTTCTCAATCTCAGCAAGTTGTAAAGGACACAACAGGTCAAAGCTATGTCGGTGACTCTCTGTGGGCTTTGTGGCATGGTACCGAGTAGGCACCTAAATCTTGAGGCCAGAATTCCAAACACATTTTCGACAACCCTCCTGGCTCTGGACAGCCTGTAGTTGAAGATTCTCTGGTTGACAGACATGTTCCTAATGGGCAGTGGCTTCATCATCCATGTCTTGAGTGCAAATGCATCGTCAGCGACTATGAAGTAGGCAATGGGCTGGTCATCATGTGGTAGAGGTTCAGGTGGTGGTAATCCAATTTTGTCATCTTCCAGTGCTTGTTTTAATTCAGTGTCATTGAATAGTCCAGCATCAGAACCAGCACCATTGGCTCCAATATCCACATAGAGAAACTTGTAATCAGCATCCACCACTGCAAGCATGACAATAGAAAAGAAGTGCTTATAGTTGTAATAATTAGATCCACTTTTCTTTGGTTTTCTTATGGCAACGTGCTTGCCATCAATGGCTCCTACACAATGAGGCAAATTCCATCTGTTCTTGAAAACCTCAGCGACTTCTTTCCAGGCTTCAGGTGTATTGGGGCAAGTCATGACCTCACTGGAGTACTCCTCAGTGATGGCTTTGCAAACTTCAGGGACGAAATTGCAGATAGTGTTGGCTCCAACATGAGTACGACAGGGACTTGTAACTATCTCCTGTGGCTAAATATCTCATTGTCACTGCTAACTTGAGCCCTGGTTCCAAGGCTTTCCTGAAGAAAGTGTCTTGCTTTTGGATCCTTGGCCCCACACGTTGTAGCAGTGAACAACTCTGGCTCATGAAGTTTCGGAAGCTTGCTTTGTTATCTGTTCTCAATTCATCCATGAGTTTCTCATACTGTCCATACAAAGGTCTTCTCAGCAACCACTCTCTGACCCACACTATTTTCTGTTGTCTGTGTCTCCTCCTTCTTCTTGCAGCAGCAACAATTTCTATTCTTCTTTCTGCTTGCTGTCTTTCTGCTTCTTTTTCTTCTTCTTCCACCATCATAGCAGCTACAGCCAGCAGCCGGACTTCTATTTCAGCCAACAGCAGCATCTGCCTTCTTTGTTCATACCTCAGATGAGACATGTCTTCAGGTTTATGTCAGGAATCGAAATGATTTTGGGTAGATAAATGCCTTTAAATAGCCCCTGAGTTCCCCTGCGGAGTCCGTGGTGCCGAATCCGCCGCTCCAACCGTATCGACAACGCGCTTCCTCGTACGCACCGTACTCTTGCCGTGGTTGCACCGCAGCGTTCCGCAGTAGCCGTACTGCCACCGCCCCAATCCGTACTTCAACCGCGACATTCCGTAGTCACACCGCCCCTTCCGCAGTGACACCGTGGCTATGCGCAGCTATTGAGGAAATTCCAGCCAGTCCGCATCAAACCGCAGCGATCCGCAACACTCCGTAGTCACACCGCCACGCACCGTAGTGACTCCGTGTAGACACCGTGAAAAATGTGTTACGTCATGCAATGTCAACAAAACTGGCGGTGTACCGCGTCTGCTCATACCGCGAGTCTCCGCGAGCGATGGTGAGATAGGGGTATTAAGGTTGATGTTCATACAGTATAACTCTATTATTCTTTCAAAACATTAAAACTCTTTGTTGTTGTGTTTTGAGTCAGTGAGCTTTGGCTGAGTCAACAAGAACTCAAGTCCTATTGATTAGAAAACAGATAGAACCATCTTCCTAGCACTATGAACAATAACAATGCTAATACCATTACTTCACACAGACGACATTTGACACCTGCCATTGAACATAGCTTTTGAAAACGAGCAGTTTCACCTTTTATTGCAATATTTTCAACCCTATATCAATATAAATCTTTCAGTTTAATAGATTGTTGTATATGTTTGTAAGACAACCTTTGAAAAGTCATCTGTGGTAATGGGTTAAATTTTTATAAATTCTGAAATACCTGTGATTCGATCATCATCTGCATTGTTGGGCTGACAGCATTGAGATTAAGGTTCTTCAACATTTCTGATATGATTGTTTGACACTTCTGTATCGTCAGTGGGTCATTCTGAAATGTGCAAGTATATCTTGAGTATTACAAGTATCTTACGGTCAGAGCTTTAGGTAAGATAAGTATTTCACATCCCAAAATCCTTATTTGACCCTTCAACCCTATGCTGTGGTACTCAAGAGAATCGTGTAAGTGCTCTAGAATTCTGAATGTAATTGAAGACCTATGATCTTTGTATGTATATTATAGCCCGTTTACTTTTTGTAAATTACTATTTATAAAATAATCAAGTTCAATTTTCAACTATTAATTATCTCCCATGTGGGCATTTCCTATCAATCCCAATTATAATCGAGTATCAGACAACACTGCTTTATTTTGAGAAATATCCCAGATTATATCTAGTTCCAAGTTATCAGGTAATTCAGAGCTCTAGATAAGGGGCGTTTTGCATGTTATTTAATCCTTATTTGACCCTGTAACCCTATGTTGTGGGTACTCAAAAGAATCGTCTCAGTAGGACGATTCTTTTGAGAACCCACAACATAGGATTTGCTTTAATAATAAGAGATAAATTGTGGGGAAAAGAGCTGGATACCCCCTCCTTATCTGGACCTCTGAGGTATAAAATATCTTCTTCATAAATGTTGCTTTGCGTGAAAAAATTATGACGACCATTTCAAAACTTATTAAACAACCCTCGTATTTACCCTTTCTGATCTAATTTCCTCTCTGGCGGGTTCAGATGCTTCCAATAGTTTAATCTTCTCTTCATCAAGTTCAGCAATAACTTCTTTCAACTCAGCAGCTTTAGTAAAATCCTGGCTTGTAACAGCTTCATCCAACTCTTCCCTGGACTGATTCAGTTTCACCCGAATACTGGCAATCTGAAACATGTAATCAATAGAAATGACTCCTGTGAGATTCATCTCTCAATCATTAACCCAGTCTGACTCTGGACGTATTTTGTTGAAGCATCTGTAGCAGATGTTTTCAAAACAATGTTAAGAATAAATTGCTCTGAATAAGCCTTTTTTTTTTTACTTTTGCCACAATGTTTCAATAATTTTCCTTTAAGTTATACAGATTTTTACACAATTTGCCCAGATGTTTATGAAGTTGTCTGTTGTAGATTTGTAATTTTTTGGAAAGTATTAACCAGATTAAACAATTTTCAAAACTGCAGTTTCTTTCATCCACTTAAATATCTCTCATCATCTGACCAAACCCTATGTTATGAGAATATAAAAGAACTTTCTCACTGAAAAAGTAGTTTGGAATACCCACATCATAGTTTGATAATCTTATAAGGTTTTTATAACATGAAATCAGCTCACTATCTAGAGTCCTGTATCATATTAATATCGGTTTATTCAAATCAGAAAAACAAATACACTCTTCCGACATAATTTTTTCAGACCACAAGCAAGTTTGGGCATGAAATTGTTTGTAAAAATTTGTATCTTTAATGCTTGGGTATGATACTGCTTTATGGACCTCTGTTGTATAAGGCATTATTATACAGAATTGCAGTCAATGTATCAAATTGTGGTATTTACATATGAACATTTTCACTAGCCTTAGCATTATGTCAAAGAAAACATACAGATCTATAGATCAGACAGCTTAATAATAACAAACCTTTAGATTTAGCTGGCGTTTCTGCTCATCAGCGATATCTTTCTCCACTAAAGTAATTGGCTCCCTGATCTCTGACACCAACTCAGCGAAGTACTGTACAAGACTTTCATTATCTCCTCTCAACTGACATATTCTCAGTACAAACGGTGAAACAAGTCTGTGGCTAACATGATCTGCAATCACCATGTTGTGTAGCAGGTTATCTAGTGCCTTCCTGTAATAAATGTCAAATGTAATGATATCAATTCATAAATGTGTTATCAAATAAAGTTAACCCTTTTCCTCATAGATATGCGTTCTGACGCTTCTGCAGCAGATGGCCATTTGAAAACATTGTGACAAAAGAGGAAATTGCTCAAAACAAGCAATTTCTCCTTTTGACACAATGTTTTCCACTTTTAGTCATAGGTTATCCATTCAATTATGGAGATTTTCTATTTTTTGACAAAATGTGTTAAAAGTCGTCTGCTGCAGACTTGTTGTATGAGGGAAAGGGAAAATGACACAAGCAATATGACAAATGTAATTATGATCACATAAACCATATTTTTTTTTACTGTCACCTTCATTAAACCTGTGGTCCAAAATGGTCCTGAGCAATGGCATATCAGCAAAGGTGTTACTGATAATGTCTCGCATCATTTTGTCAAGAGTGGGGGAAAAACTACAAGGAGCAGACACTGTAAATGAAACAGCTTATCAGTAAAGGACATTTATAATACAACTTTCTTAACCCTTTCCCTCATACGACATTTCTGCAGCAGACGACTTTGAACGTATTTTGTCAAAACATAGAAAATCTCTATAATTGAATGGATAACCTATGACTTAAAGTGAAAAACATTGTGTCAAAAGGAGAAATTGCACGTTTTGTGCAATTTCTTCTTTTGTCACTATGTTTTCAAATAGCCGTCTGCTGTAGAGGCGTCGGAAAGCGTCTATATGAGGGAAAGGGTTAACAAGCATTTGAAAGCCAAAAGTAAGAACAAAATTTGATATAAAATCCATGGATAGCCAACTTGAATTTTTTGTCAACCAATTAAATTTGTTGATTAATGTTTGTAAAGGTCAACTAAAGATACCTTTCCACCAATTTCTCATGACAAGCAGATTTTTATTTTATTTTTTCTTTCTCCATTTTTCTAGTGCCGCCTGACTGCCATGTTTTTCAACCAAACAAACTTGCTAGAACAGTTGTATGTCTGGTTCATCTAAGAAACATTCTTGCTAAATTATCTTGAAATCATGAAACAGTTTCAAAGCATAAGTGGTTTTTTTGTAAGTATTGTCAAGTATTGAAAATGGAGAAGTTGTTCGATTTCTGCTATTTCTCCATTTTGCAAAATATTTTTATTTTGAGATGTCATGTCAAGCCATATCACTTCTGAAAATTACAAGATAATATTTCATTTCATTTTTAATTATGTTTGCAAATAGAAACACTTCCACGCTTTACTGACCTGCTAGCAGTGTCCGCTGTATCCATGTAGCTTGCAATCAATAAAAGTTGTTCAATTATAAATTCTCTACCAAGTTGAACTTCAGGGTCTTCTACTGCCTTTAACCCATCAATATACCTATAATAACATGATAAATAATAGATCACCAGAGGTCCAGTTAAGAACGGGTTTTCAGCTCTTTTTCCAACAATTTCTCTCTTATTATTAAAGCAAACCCTATATTGACCCACAACATAGGGTAAGAGTGTCAAATAAGGATTTTAGAACATGCAAAACGCCCCCTATCTGGAGCTCTGGAAGATATTCCCTCATCAAGGTCAGTGACACAATTTTGTTACATGACACAGTAAACCTTATTGTTTAGAAAATATGGCTTTGACAGTGTTTTCAGGAAGAAAGAAGTGCAAACCTAAAGCCCCCTTGAAATATTTAAAACTAATTCAGCATAGATCATAAAAGAAATTAAGTTTGTTCAAACTAAAGTTTTTAAATACAAATGGTTTTTTAAGCAATATAGTTTCGAATTCAAACTAAATACTAAGTTAAAAGCATTGTGGCGAAAGGCAGAAGTTGCCTCAGTGTGTACAAAAGTTGTCTGAATCCAATGCATCAAAAAATTATTGCATGTGGAAAATATGTTAAATACGTGACATAAATTAAGACTGGAAATCTTACTGTTTAACATATCCACAGAAATCCACACAGTTTGGTAAGACCTTATCGAGATACTCGTCCCCATCCGTACCCATCTTATGGATGTATTTACAGATCATCTGCCAGTAAAATACACTCTCACTCGTCAACATATCCTCAGGGATCAATAACCTGAAGTGTACAATGAAGCTACATAAATACTTAAATCAGAAAACTATCATAAGATTGATTGATGTTTAACGCTGTTTTTAACAATTTCTCAGTTATATCACGGCGGCCAGCTCACCTACTCATGCATTTCCTGGTTTTCTCACACCAGTACTCCACACAACGATCTTCCCAAGCAACTGGCTGCTTTTCCACATAGACTTAGCCCATTGGTGGAAGACGAATGACGCATGTCACACTGTTTTCTGTCAATCCAGGGAAAGAAAGTTGGCCGAGCCGGGATTCAAACTCACAACCCCTGGATTGACAGCCCGCGTTGCTACCGACTGAGCTACCAGGGATCGGCTATAATAAGATCAAGTAACCTGGTCTTTCTTCCACCATATCCTTTTAAGTACTGATTTAAACCTATGTTGTGGGCACTCAAAAGAATTGTGTCACTACAACATAGGTTTTGGAGGTCAAATAAGGATTTTAAAACATGCAACACACCCCTTAGCTAGAGCTCTTGTTTCGTTTTAACCCTTTCCCTCATACAGACGCTTTCTGACGCCTCTTCAGCAGATGGCTTTTTGAAAACATAGTGACAAAATAAGAAATTGCTCAAGATGAGCAATTTCTCCTTTTGCCACAATGTTTTCCACTTTTAGTTATAGGTTATCCATTCAATTACAGAGATTTTCTTTTTTTTGACAAAATATGTTCAAAGTTGTCTGCTGCAGAATTGTCGTATGAGGAAAAGGGTTAACAAACAAAAGTTCATTACTCCAGTGTAATTATTTCCAACATACAACAAAGCTGCAGCAGATAACTGAAAACATATTTATTGGAAAAAATATGGAAAAAAATGTAAGAATAATGAGTTCAAAACAGTGTGCTAACTGTAGAAATTTGCTTGTTATAAGCAACTTTTCCTACATAATTTCACAAGTTGTCTGCTCTAGATATGTCAAGATGTGTCTGAAACCGGAAAATAATTAGACTTACATAATTCCCTTTTTGCAGGCCATCAAATTCACTGCTCCTCAATAATATTGACCTGATCCAATCAAACTTTGGAGCAGAAATATAAAGTCAAACCTGTGCTAAAGACCAACTTTGTTTATTAATTCCCTGTCTTTAGCATTCACACTTTTAATTTTCCAATAATGAATGACTCATTTTCTTCAGAAATAAAACCAGAGTGTTCACTTCCTATTGGTGGTCTTTTAATACAGGTTGGACTTTACTTCTATATGGTTTGCATGTATTTTCATCAAAGTAGTATTTTGTTTTTATGAAAAATACAATTGTCTGTACAAATGTAAGGGTCAAGTTACTATTGTCAAGTTACAATCCATGTGTTTCAAAACATATAAATGAGTTAATCGTAACCATGACTTGTGTGTTGTATATATTGAAATAATTGTTTAAGATTACATTTTTAAGTTTTCTTCGATTTTCAATCCATGTCCATATACATGATTATTGTCCCCCGCTTTAGCGAAAGCGTGGGGACTATTATTTCTCATTCGTCAGTCAGTCCGTCAGTCAGTCAGTCCGTCCCTCCGTCACAAAAACTTTAACCTTGGTCATAACTTCTGAACCGTAATAGGTACTGCTTTCATATTTCACATGTGTATTCCTTGTGACAACCCCTCTCCATCAATACCAATTTTTTTGACCTTGTGACCTTGACCCTGGCGGGGGACCAGAATTCTCTGAATTTGCTTGTTCAGCTTATAACTCACCCAGTGATTCCATTATCAGCACAAGGATGTTCATTTTTTTGTTTCATGTATATGTTGTATTATGCCGCTTTAAAACAAGAGCCAAACATACGGCACAGACGCTTGACTGATAGAAAACAGAAAAAAAGCTGAGCTGAACAAAAAACCTAACCGGATGACCACACTGCCGACGACGACGTCAGGGTCATGACAATAGCTCTCGTTTTTTCAAAAGTCAAGCTAAAAATCAGTTATAGCATTTCAAGTGTAAACTAGAGATTGCTTTTTTGAAAAAGCGCTTGTCTCCCCATTTGTGTGGTCGTAGGGGAGGAAAAAAAATGATGGAGATGAATTTTTTAGTTTTGGACTGGAGATGAAGCAACAGTGACAATCCTCAGTTATTGAGCGGAAACCATTTTTCAGCTGAGGGTTACCATGACCTTGGTCTTTGACCTAGTGACCTCAAAATCAATAGGGGTCATTTGCTGCTGGTGACCAACCTGCACACCAAGTATGAAGTTCCTGGGCCCAAGCAATCTTCAGTTATTGAGCGGAAACCATTTTTCAGCCAAAGGTCACCGCGACCTTGACCTTTGACCTACTGACATCAAAATCAATAGGGGTCATTTACAGGTTAGGACCAAGCTACACACCAAGTATGAAGTTCCTGGGTATAAGCGTTCTTGAGTTATTGAATAAAACACATTTTTCAGCTGAAGGTTACCGTGACCTTCGACATTTGACCTTGTGACCTCAAAATCAAACAAATTCAATAAAGGTCATTTACTGGTTAGGACCAACCTGCACACCAGGTATGAAGTTCCTCAACATAAGCATTCTTTAGTTATTGAGAGGAAACCATTTTTCAGATGAAGGTTACCATGACCTTGACCTTTAAGCTAGTGACCTCAAAATCAATAGGGGTCATCTACTGGTGATGACCAACCTGCACACCAAGTATTAACTTCCATGGCCAAAGCAATCTAGTTATTAAGCAAAAACAATGTTTCAGCTCATTGTCACTGTGACCTTTCAGCTCAAGGTCACTGTGACCTTGACTTTGACCTCAAAATTAATAGGGTCTTCTACTGGGATTGGCCAACCTGCATACCATGTATGGAGTTCCTCGGCCCAAGCGTTCTTCAGTTATTGAGCGGAAACCATTTTTTACCTCACAAGGTCACCATGACCTTGACCTTTGACCTTCTGACATCAAAATCAATAGGAGTCATCTACTGGTCATGACAAACCTGCATACCAAGTATGAAGATCCTATGCCCAAGCGTTCTTCAGTTATTGAGCGGAAACAAGTGTGACGGATGTGACCTTGACCTTTGACCTAGTGACCTTAAAATTAATAGGGGTCATTTGCTGGTGGTGACCAACCTGCACATCTGCACATCAGGCTCATTGTCACTGTGACCTTTCAAGCTCATGGTCACTGTGACCTTGAGTTTAGACGTACTGACCTCAAAATCAATAGGGGTCTTCTACTAGGCATGGCCAACCTGCATACCAAGTATGGAGTTCCTCAGCCAAAGCGTTCTTCAGTTATTGAGCGGAAACCATTTTTTACCTCACAAGGTCACCATGACCTTGACCTTTGAACTTCTGTTATCAAAATCAATAGGGGTCAGCTACTGGTCATGACCAACCTGCATACCAAGTATGAAGTTCCTACGCCCAAGCGTTCTTCAGTTATTGAGCGGAAACAAGTGTGACAGACGGAAGGACGGAACGGGCAAAAACAATATGTCACCCCCATGTAATGGGGGGGACATAATTACTAGAAATATTGGTGTATTTATCCTGACACTGTATTGCTCTGAGGCTGTCAAATCCATAATAAGTGCCAAGGAGGGAAGCCATTACTACTATTTGTAAAGGCTTTTTGCATGACATAGCCAGGAATCCATCCCTCAACCTCTCTCACAACGATGGATGCTCTACCAATACACCACAGGTCTCAAGGATCACCTGCTAAAAAACAAAACCTAAAGATTTGTTTTATTGGGGTTTCATGCCATGTTCAACATTATTTTAGTTATTATTATATTACGATAACAGTTCAATCATTCATGATCCCTGGGTAAACAAACCAGTACAAGGCTAGAAAAATGTGCCTTGCCGTGACTGGGGATCGATCCCAATACCTTAAACTAAGTCAAAGAGTGATGGATAGATAACAAACAGCACTTACTTTTCCCCTAAAAGGTTGAAATCCTGGACGATTTCGGGCATAGTGGATCCTTTAAAGAGTGTTTCTACCACAATGCAACAAGTTTCAGTTGAGTCTTCCACATCTAAACTCTTCAACAGATTCAAAATGCTGCCGCCAAATATTCTCATCCAAACTTGTAAAAGTTTCCCTGAACAGGCCTGTTTGACCATATCTAAATGGAATGATAATGAGTTACTTTTTAAATCTTTCCTAAATGCAGACATGTGTTAAAAAAATAGTGTCGCAAAAGGAAAAATTTCTCATAATGTGCTACTCTTGCCATTGCTTTTAAATGAATGTTCTTTCAGTTGTGAATTAAATAAAGTATATTGCAATTTCTTCGACATCCAACACATTATTGACAGCATTTAACAGAATCATCTCCATGATAGGACAGCCAATAGAACTTATAAACTATGCAAAAGAAGCAAGCAAAAGGGGCATTCACTCATTTTTTTATCAATTAAAGTCAAATGTTCAGGGCAAAAACAGCTTCAGATGGATGAATGGATAATACCTTATAAGGCGGAATAAATAAAGATAATCAGTATCTGATAGTAGACAGTATATTAAAGCAACAAGTCAAGTGTTGTGTCAATAAGGTTGCATATAGGGTCACTTTTAAAGGATGAATGGGTCTTAACCCCTTCCCTCATATAGACGCTTTCTGACGCCTCTGCAGCAGACGGCTTTTTGAAAACATAGTGACAAAAGAAGAAATTGCACAGAACGTGCAATTTCTCCTTTTGACAAAATGTTTTCCACTTTTTGTCATAGGTTATCCATTCAATTATCGAGATTTTCTATGTTTTGACAAAATACGTTCAAAGTCGTCTGCTGCAGAATTGTTGTACGAGGGAAAGGGTTAAATCAACTTTACAATTATAACAGCATACCTGATCTGTCATTTAGTCCTTCGTTAAGAAGCTGCAATCTAACAGCAATGGACAGAGCTTTAACATGAATCTTTTCAGACAGAACTAAATAGGCTGCCTTCCGCACTGTGTCTTTCACATCTCTGGTACGTCCAACAATACTGGCCAAGGTCTTAGTGGATGGAGCGATGGATGTTAGAACTGATCTCCTGACATCAGCATTCGGATCACAATTCAGCAGAAACAGGTAGGCTATAAGAAATACAATGAAGATAAATTAGATTAATCTTTATGTTTCATTGAGGTTGTGCAAGTGAAAAGGTTCTGATAACATCTATAAAAAGTATTTGTTTTGATCACATGGATCCCAAAACCCTTATAAGACCCTCAAACCCTAAGCTAAGGGTACTCAAAATAATCATCTCATTGAGTATCACCAACATAGGGTTCAGTTGAGTAATAAGAGATATTGTTGGGAAAAGACTAGTTCACACCTTATTATCTAGTCCTCCATTTAGACATATCATAATCTACACAATTTACAAAAACTTCGTGTTTCCCACTTTAATTTGCAATTTCTATCATATGCAGCAGATGACTTTTGAAAACCGCGTGACTAAAGGATACATTGCTCTTATTAAGCAATTAATCCTTTTGTAACACAATTTAATTTAATTAAACTGTTTTCAACTTTTTGAAAACATAGTGACAAAAGAAGAAATTGCTCAAAACGAGCAATTTCTCCTTTTGACACAATGTTTTCCACTTTTAGTCATAGGTTATCCATTCAATTATAGAGATTTTCTATTATGAGACAAAATTTGTTCAAAGTCGTCTGCTGCAGAATTGTCGTATGAGGGAAAGGGTTAAAGGGATTTTTCAAACTTTTGCCTACACAATTTAAAGTGGTCTATGTCAGTGATGCATGTGCCATCAGAACTGCTGGGTCACAGTGTGACAGATGATTGGTAAAGAGATGCCTATGAGTAGCCCTTCCAAGACAGGTGACATACAAATTGTATGAGCCATAATATGATGTCCGGGATTTTTTTGTTTCATCATAAACACTGTGGTGTCCACATTTGGTGTGGTGTAACATGACACCGAAGACTACACCAAGTGTGTAACAGAGGGCACCAAACACTGAACAAATCACATAAAGGCATAAGCCTGTTCAGTGTAACTATTCGCCATTAAAATGAATATAAAATAACATGCGCCAGTTTGTTCAAACATGAAGTTTCTGTTTAAATTTGTGATCGAGCATCCAAATGAGTGGTTACATGTGGTAAACTATTTAACACATACTTCTTGAAGTTTTTCAAATACAAGTAGTCATTGAAATTAACTTTTAAAATTCACTGGTCTGAAAATCCTTACTGTTTGGCTGTTGTAAGATATAACATGCAAAATGACACTGGCCAAAGGAACTTCTTCACTGGTCCGAACCAAATGTTACTGGCGCCACGGACCATAGGGCCACTGCTAATTTCACAACCAAATTAATTAAATATCAAATCAGTGATGTAACAAAAAATCCCAGACACCATATCATGGCTCTTATCTCACCTTTAATGACGGGACAGTTATCGTCACTCGGATCCTGTAATCTAGCCATGGCAAGAACGGCGTGGTACCTGACGACAGGGCATTTGTCCTTAAGTCGATCCAGCATACATTCGTACAGTCTGTCATAGAGCTCGTCATCAATCTGGGCCTCGTCACCGAGGTTGGCCAACAGCTTATTAATCAACTGACAACAACGGAATCTCACAGCTCTATCTCTGGCACTGTGATGCTGAAAAATGATCAAACCTAGCCATATAATAAATTAATTAAATCAAATTCTTTTTGTTTAATTTTTTGATAAAATGCCGTAATCTTATATGTTTTTTTTTTTATTACAGCTCTTAGTGAAGATGAAGTGGTATATCAGAATCATCAATAGTAGAGAGAAACTGAAGATGATATTTTAGTAGAATCATAATTGATTCATCACATTTCAATCAAGAAAACAGACTTCATGCGCTATCTCACTGAAGCAACAACACACTGACTGTTGCTTTGACGATAATGGATGTAAAAAACTGTGTTGAACTTGAAAATGATGTGGACGAAACATTTCAGGCATAGAGTCTATCCCAAACAAAACACTTTGGTTTTTCAAGAAAAATTATAAGATAGCGAATTCACAGTTGTAGCAAGTTTTTAACTGGCACAAAAATGTTTGCGCAGCAACCAGATATATGACTAGAATTGAGGGGACTTTTATTTAGATGATTTCAGAATAATTTTGAAAAATGCCACTACAACTCTAGCTTTTGATGGTTTACTAATTTGTTATCAAAAGACGAGATGGATAAGATATTTGTATGCCATGTGAATTAAGAATTGCTTAACCCTTTCCCTCATATGACAATTTTGTAGCAGACGACTTTGAACATATTTTGTAAAAAAAATGGAAAATCTCTATAATTGAATGGATAACGTTACTATGACTAAAAGTGGAAAACATTGTGTCAAAAGGAGAAATTGCTCGTTTTGAGCAATTTCTTCTTTTGTCACTATGTTTTCAAAAAGCTGTCTGCTGCAGAGGCGTCAGGAGGGTCTATATTAGGGAAAGGGTTAAGCATGAGATTTATACTTTGTGAAAGTTGGCGAGAAATGATTATACTTCTGTAATTGTAAGAAGACCTTTGAAAGTTGAATATTTTACCTGCAGGAGAAAGTCAAAGGTTTCTTGCAGTAATTTATTGTCTGCTAAAATGTCCACTTCGTCTTCTTCTTCTTCTGCACCCTCTTCCCCTTCAAGTTTCTTGTCCTTGTCTTTGTTTGGCTCCTTTTTAACTAAACTTGGCAGAAATTTCGCAATAAAGTCAATCACACGCTCAACTGCTGGCTCTCTTCTGAAAACTACCATGGGGTATTTCATACAATGAAAGAAGTCTGATGTAAATGAGGTAAGATCCGTCTGAAAAGACAATACAACAAAATATTAGAGTAATGGTTATATTAATAATTACAATGTTTCCTCAGCCTATAACTACACTAGGAAATTAAAAGATATATATCATTATATGCGGTATTTTCTATGCAGACGACATTTTAATTTTGAGCGAAATGATGCAGATATGCAGGGCATGCTAGACTATATTCAAAATTAGTGCAGAAAATGGCGCTTACACGTAAACAAAACAAAGACTTATGTAATGCACTTAAGAAATAAAGGCAGGAAAGGAACAATTTTTAATTTAGTCTTAAGTGGTTCTGTTCTCAATCTTACAACAGAATATAAATACTTAGGAGTTTATTTTCATGAAAACCTTACTCATGATAATGCCATCAATATAATTGATATTTTATCAAAATCTGGCAGTAGAGCATTGGGGTCAGTAATTTCTAAAAATACACAGTAATAAGAACATTGGTTAAAACACATATATATAGTAAATTATATAACTCATGTGTTGTCCCAGTGATAAGATTATTGTTCAGGGGTAATTGGATTCAAAAGTCATCAAAAAGACAATCAACATCCACAAAAGAGCTATACCATATTTCTTAGGCGTGCATAGATTTGCTCTAATTATGGCGATTACCGGAGATATGAGTTGGTTATCACCTACGAACAGAAGTTGGCTAAATATTATACGATTATGGAATCGACTAATTAAAATGGATGACGCTCGATACTTTCAGGAGAAGATTTTTTAAGTTTTCACTTTAGCCATATATAGCAAAATAGCCCCGCCCTGTGGTGGCCATGTTTTTCGACCAATCAACATGGCTTAGAGGAATCTTAGAGTGTGTCGGTCACTTAAGGAACATTTCTGCAGAATTACTTGAAAATCGGCCATACACTTTTGGAGGAGAAGATTTTTTTAAGTTTTCACTATAGCCATATATTAAGGAAAAATAGCCTGCACCCTGGCGGCCATGCTTTTCGACCAATCAATATGGCTTGAAGGAATCTTGATAGTGGGTCACTTAAGGAACATTTCTACAAAATTGTTTGAAAATCTTTCAGAGAAGAAGATTTTTTAAGCTTTCACTATAGCCATATAAGGCAAAATAAGTCCGCCCCCTGGTGGCCAATCAACATGGCTTAATGGAATCTGATAGAGGGTCATCCAAGGAACATTTCTTCAAAATTATTTGAAAATCTGCCAACCAGTTTGGGAGAAGAAGAATTTAAAAAAAAATGCATTTCGTGGCCATAGAAACCAGAATGTTGCATGGATCCCAACAATTTGAAGAAATTCTGGTGAGATCACCGACTGAGAGGATGCTTAGCCTTTCTGTGAAGTTTCATCCAAATTGACCAACTGGTTACTGAGGAGAAGATGTTGACTGACGCATGACGGACAAAAGGCGATCACAATAACTCACCTTATGCACTTCGTGCTCTGGTGAGCTAAAAATGGCGTTATTCAAAAATACATGAATGCATCCGTTTCAATCTGAATGTGTATCAAAGGGACTTGCTACAGGACATGTTTTAACATTTTGAAGAAATAAAAAATTGTCTAGGAAAAAAAAAAGTATCTTACACATATTTTCATTTAAATAAGTATAAAAACGGAGATTTACCTTTTTATATATATTAGTCAAGGACTTAATCAGCTTTCCATGTCCTTGTAGTCCAGTTTGACTCTGGTTAAAGATATCCTTTATGGTGACCTGGTCCTCCATCTTGCTGGCAAGCTATTGAAAAAGTGATAAGACTGTTAATAAATCAATCCTTTCCTTGACACAGACTGTGACAGAGTACCAGACAATCCAACAAGTAGCCACAGCTCTAGATAACAGGGTCCTTTCAATTGTGAAAATAGTAACATGTAAAATGTTATGAAAGGCAGATTTTGTGAAAATTATGGCCTTTGATTGTGAATGGGGCCCAATTTAGGTTAAAAAAAAATCACGGGATAAGGTATTATTTCACATTCAAAAGTCCTAAATTAAGTAATTTGACATTCATTGATTTCAATTTCAAAAGTTAACCCAATGTTGTGGGAACTCAAAATTATAAGTCTCAATGAGACAATCCTTCTGTCTCTGAGCACCCATAACAATAGGGTTTAGATGTGCCTTTCCCACATATAGACGAGTTTTGACACCTCTGCAGCAGACAAGCAATTTCTCCTTTTATCAGTCACAATGTTTTAATTTTTTTTCTATTATTGGTCTTTCATTCAAGTTTCCATATATGTTCAAAGTTGTCTGCTGCAGATTTTTGCATTCAATTCCTTTTTTTTTTAATGTTTCAAAATAAGAATTCTCTTGAATTTATCTACACCTGTCAGATGCTTGTACACAAAATAGTGCACTACCAAATGGGCCTATAGAGTATAGAAAGCTTATATAAATGCTCGATCAGAACAATTGGTCTATATCAAAAGTACACTAACAGTTACAGTACAATACAAATTTTCTACTTTTTGACTCCACATATACCCGGTAATACCGTAGTCCTTCAAAAAAAGACATCGCATTATGCTCTTTTTTCATTAAAATGTTATTATCCTGCGTCTTTTCAAAACGTGCTAAATTCCAATCGCTAATTTCCGACCATGAATCTGGTCGGAAATTTTGACGACACTTCAAGTTCAACGGTTGAATCTGGCGTACGCAATGTTTGTCACACCAAAATACACATATTGGACAAGTTGACCATTAATCTATCGTACAAAGTAAACACAATGGGTCTTACTCAACTTGTATGTGTTTAAATCCCTTGTTAATCCATCTCTTAGAGGCTTTGCCTACATTAATCACATTTCGTCGAATTTACTTAACCAAAATGGATATTAAATGAAATGGATTCTAAACGAAATAGATATTTAACGAAATAGTTATATATCTTATTCAAACAATTTTGGGCGATATTTCGTTTAAAGTGGCATTTCTATTCAGAGGGAAGAAATTCATGTAAAAAAAGTTCAAATCGATTTTTCTGAAAATAAGAAGCTGAATGGGTTTGGGATTAACCACAAACGTGTTACACAAGAGCACAGACTCGCGAATTATACTTTTCTCCAAGATTTCAGGATTTTAAAAATGGACCCATTCATGTACATCATAACGCTTAGAATAGTAAACACAACTATATTAGACGTAAGTAAAGGTAGGGCGTCATATACAAATCGGGTGTCAGAGATAAAATGTACATAACTGTTATAAAAACACACTCAGTTCAATGAGGCATATACAATTGTATACACAATAAGCATGTTTATCTAGTGCTTTGAAAAGTAATATAAATGCTGTTTATGGAAAAAAGATGATTTGGTATGTCACAGATAACTAGCATTATTTTATTTCCACAGTTTATGTGACATACCTGAAATCATCTTAAGTTACACAGTAAGTAAATGTTTATTGTTTGGTGTAAAAAGGCGCTTTCAACATTTTTATGTTATATCACGGAGTTTCCTGCGTTAGTTACCAGTCGAGAGGTGACTATTGAGGTAAAAAGAGCTATCACGATAGTATTGCGATAGTATTGCAATAGTCTAGAAACTATTGCGATACTATCACAATAGGTATTTTTAACCTTTAAAAGATATATTTTTTTAAACTTGTCACAGGGGAGAAAAAAGAAATACTAGAAATAAAGCAAAGAATCAACTGAGAGTATCAAAATGCTTTACTCAGCATTTCAAATATGATAATAATAATATGCTGAAAACAAACCTGGTAATCAGGCCTCGATAAATCCACTCGCCCGCTCGCATTTGCGAGTGAATGTTGAGGTCGGGCGAGAAACAAATTGATCACGCTCGCCCGATAGGGCGAGTAAGATTCTCCAGATTCAATTACGGACCCATTCACAATTCTGGCCGTCTAGCCTAATTTTAATTTTGTAACTTGCTTTTCTGACAAAATCAAAAACATTCTCGGCCTGTCGCTGTTGTTTACATTTTAAAACAAATCGCAACATTTCTCAGTGCCGTATATCCATTCAGGTGTTGCAATTATTTATCCGAAACAAATATTTAACGAAATAATTATATTTCTTATTTGTACAATAAGTATTGGGAGTTGGGTGATATTTCGTTTAATTATTTTTTACCCATTTCGGCTTGTCGAATTAACCACGTGTTTTTAAGAAAAAACATGGCGTCCGACGAAATTTTTCGCTGATGTGAATTGGATTTTCATGTATTTAAATGATAAGCTGCATATTTTTTAGACTCAATTTAATGTTAAATATGATTTATTTTATCGTTGCAATAGCTGTCTATGTTCATAACGTTAACCGCGCCGGCGGATAAATGAGAACAAAATTACTTATTGAAGACGCATGCATTTATAACTAAAGCGTCTAGATGATTTATTAATACGATGAAAACGATTTGACCTAAATGTCAAGAAATAATAAATATCAGAAAAAACTACCATCAGCGCCTGAAAAAGGCTATAAAATGATCAATTTTGTAATTGGTAAGGCTGAAGTTTCCTATTGTCTTATGAAACAATAAATGATTGAAACCATTGCTTTTACAGTGAATTTGAGTCAGTGGCTGCAAAACAAGCCCATGTGTATATTGTGTGGCAGTTTTTCACCCGTAAAAGTGCAGGGCAAGTACATTTTTAGGGTCACTCGCCCTGCAGGGCCTGGTAATAAAATGAAATGAAATTTAAAGTTAACTGTTAAAACTAGCACAGGAAAAAGCTAACAGGAAAGGCTGGAAACTTGAAAGTCTTTAACAATGAACTGTAAAATTGAGTTTCTTATGTCTTTCGCCCTTTGAGAATGAGCTGGTACCTTTGTAAAGAATGTCTTTATATCTGTGGATACAGTTGTGTATTCATATGATTTTGAAGCTGTTGAAGAACCCGGTTTAGTTGATATAGACGGGTGCTTCCTTGTCATATGATCATTTAAGTTGTAAGTGTTTCCGCTATACTTTAAAATAATTTTACAGTCTCTGCAGGCTATTCTGTTTTTTGACACTTCGTCCTTCTCTTTGACGAAGCCAAAGTGCTGCCATACCGTGGGTTTGGCCTTTTTATTTTCCACTATTTCAAAATTAGCGCTGCATTCGGCCATTGTTGTTGTCATAATCACTATGCAGAGGTATTGATAGAACTAGGTCATTTCTGATACCTCACTCTAGTGCATTTGAAGGACATGTCTAAAATACGGACCTGTCGTATTTTTATAGTAAATGACTTGAGACTTCTTCTTTCAATTGACATTACATTTAATTGTGATTTTATATAGCTAGCACCAGCCTTTAAAATTTTCCGGAAGTTAGACCTATCCATGATCACAAAGACGCTTTTTATATACATGCAAGCGTTTAAACTAAAAAATGGATCGGATGACAATTTGCCGAAAATCGTTCAGATTTGTTTTATTAATATGAAAACTATTGTTAACAAGCAAATTCATGAAATTTATATCCCCCGCTTGCAGGAAATATTGTAGGAAAATGTTGAGGTTAGGTTTAAACATGTCAGTAGACTTTTTATTGAACATGTATTACAGGGTAAATTAAACGAACTTGGCCTAGGTTGTTACCAAGTTTGTGGCAGTTATTGCACGGAAACAGCAAGAAACAACATTTTTTGTTAAATAAGGGGCTATAACTCCACCGAATAAAGTCCGCCGAAAGTGACGATCGAACAAGGCCTAGCCTTTAAGGCATTTGACCTTGTTACCAAGTTTGAAAAAAAAAAACGGTTCACATTTGTGGCAGTTATTGCACGGAAACAGCAAGAAACGACATTTTTTGTTAAATAAGGGGCCATAACTCCACTAAATAAAGTCCACCGAAAGTGACGATCGAACTTGGCCTAGCCTTTAAGGCATTTAACCTTGTAACCAATTTTGAAAAAAAAACGGTTCACATTTGTGGCAGTTATTGCACGGAAACAGCAAGAAACAACATTTTTTGTTAAATAAGGGGCCATAACTCCACCGAAAGTGACGATCGAACTTGGCCTAGCCCTTAAGGCATTTAACCTTGTTACCAAGTTTGAAAAAAAAAAAATCACATTTGTGGCAGTTATTGCACGGAAACAGCAAGAAACAACATTTTTTGTTGAATAAGGGTCCATAACTCCACCGAAAGTGATGATCGAACTTGGCCTAGCCCTTAAGGCATTTAACCTTGTTACCAAGTTTGAAAAAAACCGGTTCACATTTGTGGCAGTTATTGCACGGAAACAGCAAGAAACAACTTTTTTTATTAAATAAAGGGCCATAACTCCACCAAATAAAGTCCGCCGAAAGTGACGATCAAACTTGGCCTAGCCCTTAAGGCATTTAACCTTGTTACTAAGTTTAAAAGAAAAGGGTTCACATTTGTGGCAGTTATTGCACGGAAACAGCATGAAACGACATTTTGTGTTAAATAAGGGGCCATAACTCCACCAAATAAAGGCCGCCGAAAGTGACGATCGAACTTGGCCTAGCCCTTAAGGCATTTAACCTTGTTACCAAGTTTGAAAAAAAATGGTTCACATTTGTGGCAGTTATTGCACGGAAACGAAGTGTGACAGACAGACAGACGGACAAACTGAAATTAATAACCCCCCTTTTTTTCTTCGAAAAAGCGGGGGATAACAATCGATAGTTGAACAAACTATTGCGATAGTTATCGACTTGAAAATAGTCTATCAACTTGTTGCTATCGAGAGCAAAGCTATCACAATACATTGATAAGTCGACCTATCGTTACACCTCTAACCAGTCCTACTGGTCCATTTATCCTGACATCAGCCAGTCTATTCGTAATGCTAACCCTGCAACCTTCAGCGCCACAGAAGGCAGCCATTTCTACAATTTGTAATGTGGTATGACCCGAAAGGGATCACACCTGTGACCTCCCGTACCCAAGGTGGACGCTCTACCACAACACCATCGAGGCGGTCAAGTACAATTGTATCTAGTGCTTAACTAATTATAGTGTTTATTAGATGATTTCCGGTATGTCACAAGAAAAAAACATTTCCTTATTTCATAATAATGAAGATCCTGATCAGTATGTACGTATGCAGTATGATCAGGTTCTTCACTATTCGGAAATAAGAGAATGTTACTTTTCTGTGACATACCTGAAATCATCTATATCCCATATTAAAACAGCATAATTGTAATGCTTTAACACTAGATAAACACACTTATTGTGTATATGTGCTTCAATGAACTGAGTTATTTTTATAACTGTTTTCTTGTATGATTTTAAATTTCGTCGTTCTGAATTGAATTTTGATGGAATAAAGATGTAAAGAGGTAAGCAACATAGCGGCAGCACGATTTACCCAATACTACCCAATACTACCCAATACCACCACATACTACCCAATACTACCACATACTATCGAAAACTAGCTATAAATACGCTCGATTTTAGTGTGTTTGAGTTAATTGTTGCTTTATCTTTAGAGATTGTCTTTAATAAAAGATTTACCATACATTATTATTGACTTTTGTAACTTATTTTATTCGTTACCTATTTGATTCGTACCTATTTGATTCGGCAGATAAACGGTTGTTCATACGAAATACTTATCAGTGATAATCACTCAATGCGAGTGGTGTTAAAAAATGAAAACCGTTTATCTGCCGAATAAAGTACGTACCAATAAATAAAAGTCGTTTTACAGGAGATACATCTATATATTTGTAGCCTACTTCATTTTTTAACACCACTCGCATTGAGTGAATCAGTTCATCTACGGTCTGACCGGGGTGATAATCATGTTTTAAGCTATATTTTATTATGTGATGTATATATGATGTATTGATGAGACTTTAATAAACTATCGAATTATTATACTATCGAAAACTAGCTATAAATACGCTTAATTTTAGTGTGTTTGAGTTAATTGTTGCTTTATCTTTAGAGATTGTCTTTAATAAAAGATTTACCATACATTATTATTGATTATTTGCGGGGCACCAATTAGAATAATTAAACTCATTAAAAAAGTATGATACCCATGATACCAGGTATTGCACTTAGAACATAGAACACAATCACGAACACAATTTGATCTACAATCACCACAGGGGAATCTAGCAATGCGGTTCTTACTTAAATTAGACATATTCACTGTTAACACAAAGTGAAGTTAATATCCAAATTATAACTCTCAGAAATATCCAAAGGTTCCACAAATATAGGACGTGTATAATATGTTGGTATATGGATGATTCACAATGAGGTGTCTTTGAATATGGAAAATTATATATACCCATCTAAATCGCAGTAATTACCCTTCTCAGCACCTTGTGTAATTACCGATTGTTGATAAACAAAAAATGAGTATAATTATGCTAATTGGTGTCCCGCATATGTTCAAAGGGTTAATTTGTTTGTTTTACAAATCATAATCCAGTTCCATTAAGTTCCATTAAGCAATTTTTAAACAAACTTGTCATCTTGTGTAATTACACATTTTTGATATACCTTTTTAATGAGTTCAATTATTCTAATTGGTGCCCGCAAATGTTCAAAGGTTTAATTCGCTTGTTTTACAAATCATACTCTATTGTTATTCAGTTCCATTAAGCAATTTTAAAACAAACTTGTCACCTTGTGTAATTACACATCTTTGGTCTACTTTTTTAATGAGTTTAATTATTCTAATTGGTGCCCCGCAAATAATCAATAATAATGTATGGTAAATCTTTTATTAAAGACAATCTCTAAAGATAAAGCAACAATTAACTCAAACACACTAAAATTAAGCGTATTTATAGCTAGTTTTCGATAGTATAATAATTCGATAGTTTATTAAAGTCTCATCAATACATCATATATACATCACATAATAAAATATAGCTTAAAACATGATTATCACCCCGGTCGGACCGTAGATGAACTGATTCACTCAATGCGAGTGGTGTTAAAAAATGAAGTAGGCTACAAATATATAGATGTATCTCCTGTAAAACGACTTTTATTTATTGGTACGTACTTTATTCGGCAGATAAACGGTTTTCATTTTTTAACACCACTCGCATTGAGTGATTATCACTGATAAGTATTTCGTATGAACAACCGTTTATCTGCCGAATCAAATAGGTACGAATGAAATAGGTAACGAATAAAATAAGTTACAAAAGTCAATAATAATGTATGGTAAATCTTTTATTAAAGACAATCTCTAAAGATAAAGCAACAATTAACTCAAACACACTAAAATCGAGCGTATTTATAGCTAGTTTTCGATAGTATGTGGTAGTATTGGGTAGTATGTGGTGGTATTGGGTAGTATTGGGTAGTATTGGGTAAATCGTGCCACCCGCAACATAGTTACATACTATTCAGGTTCAAATAAATATAATAATACAGTGAACTCGACAGTTCCGGGTCAGTAACCAAATTAACGAATATTGTCTCTTTGAAAAGAAAGTTGAGAGAAACAACACTACATAAAATGTTAAACAAATACTTCCTCCCCACGATAATATAATTTAATAATTATACAAATTTGTTAAAATGTTTCTTTAGTGTCTGTAATTGCAAGCTGTAAATTTGACAGTTTCGGGTCAAACTTGCCATTTCCGGGTCACGTGACAAATGTTTATATCTGTTATTCAGGGGTAACCTCAAACAGCGGTTTTTAATAACAAGATATTCATTTAACATTTTTATTTAAATAATATGAAAAAAAGAACTAAAATATATCACTTGCAATTACCTATTGCCGCGAACAACAGAACAGTGATGGGGCTAAATTTACAGTACACACTTTCATGCACGAAAACTGATGAATTTTTCAATCAACTAATAAGTCATATTTGACAAAAAATGTAAATTTTAATAACACATTTTTAACATTGATTTATCACCATAAGCGTTAAATTATTCTTAAAAAATTCCCAAAATAGTTTTACTAATAAATTGATAATTTTGAGAAATTCCTTTTGGCTGACCCGAAAGTGTCGTATGTGAACTATGTCAAATTTATCCGCTAGTTTGGCATAAGCAACTTCGACAGGTCAATAAAAGATATATATCTTGTTCAGTAGTAAATAACCTATACATGTATGTGCAATACATAACTGTATTACTGAAATTATGGCTACAATCAGCAATTTACGCTGTGACAGGTAAATAAAAATATTGAGATTTTGCTTTCGCGGGAATCGATGCAGTCATGTGTTTCGAGATTACGACATCCGTTCTTGAAATGACAACGTCCTAAATCGAAGTGAAACTAGCCAAACTAATGGGAAATATGACCTGATAATCAAATTGTCAAAATGCTGTATCATTCTCGAATACTAAACATTTTTTTCCAAATTTGACCCGGAATTGTCGATGACCCGGAACTGTCGAGTTCACTGTAGTTATATATATATGGGTTATTTTATAGTTGCGATAACTGTCAAGGATGTAAACTCCATAATAACGTTGATCGAGTCCGTCTGACAATGCTATGGGAATTTTGAACAGAATGTGTAGACTTCGGTTGACCAAAAAATGACAGATGATAAATCGCGAAACCGAAAGTCTAAATGATTTGGATTAGTAATACCGATAATAAAGTATTATGTCTAAAAGTGTATTTGATCACATTGCGCAAATGAACAGCTGCTGTTTTCTTTAAATATCGTTTCAAATCCAGCCTAGTGGCCTTAATTTTCTATAATTAAACTAGTTGCCACCTTACTTAGAGCATTACAACTTATAAACATTGTCATCAAAAACTAAAACGTTCAGAATTTCAGTTGAAGATCAAAGTCTACCGTTTTCGTGGCCAATTTCAACACTCTGAAGAAACTGCAAAACAAATATATATTTTAAAAAATGATTTAAAAAATCTTAAGTCTTAGAAAGCTTTAAAAATATCAATTTAAATCAAATCTACTTACTAGGAAATTCTTTCACTTTTTGTGCGCCTTCAATTTTGAATCAACTTCCGGTAAAGTCGAAAACGGAAGACGAATAACTGCCTGTTAATCTGAAACGGTACAGAATATCGGACTGCTCGACTACACTCTCATGTACTTACTTATGTAACTCAGAGACATATAAACACATATATATATATATATATATGTCTCTGTGTAACTAAATTTTTTTAATTTTTTTTTTATATGTATTTATCCCATGGAACAGTGAAATGTACTCACTCAGTCACTGTGTAAATATCTTTATTAAAGTTGCTGAACTCCATACGGAGATCAACATTTTTAAATGTGGAAACTTTTGCAAATACTGCAGTACCTGTATATTCAGTTTTGCTAATAGTGACAACAAATTAGGTAATAAATAGTTCAAAATTATTTTGGCAGTAAATGTTGAAAACAATCAATTGGAGTCAATGAAAATCTACAAAATTTGGTTTGCTGGGTATGTCTACCGAGTACAAATGACGTATACACGATCAATATTTAGATGTTTATTGAACTGGAAAGTGAAATTGTATTTCTAATTTCTATCTCAGAAGTATGATTCTAATATTTCAGGACAACTTTTGAACAGTTAAAAATGTTTGACTTTACTCTCTATAATCTGAAATTCGGCACCTTTAACAGTGACATATAGGCCCATTTCGTTATTGGCTCGACTATTCGAAGAATAAGGAAGCTATTGCACTCGCCCCGACGTCGGCGTCTGCGTTGGTTACAGTTTTTTACAAATACAAATATCCTCCATATCATCAAACATATTTACCTCAAACTTGGCATACTTGTTTCTAATGACAACATAGACAACTGCTGCAGCAAGTCACATAGCTCTGACAATCATATGTGTAGAGTTATGCCCCTTTTGGTACTTAGATTTTATCACAAAAACATTACCATATGCTATTACTTTGCCATTTCTCAATAATTCTTCGTATTTTTTTTAAACTATTTTCTTTGTGACAACAGGGTTGTGATGCAACTAGGATTATTGCGTCAAGGTCATATGTGACAAAGTAATGCCCCTTTTTGTGGCGATTGGGTAGACAATCGCCACAATGCTAACAGAAACATCAACAACGGACAAATTTACATAGTCAGTTTTAAACAGCCCGTTGACTTGTTATGCGATACTGCAAACCAATTAACCTACATCTGTTAAACCGCCAAATATATAGTTCCATCAGTGATGCAGAGACACGATTAATGATAATCATGTCAGTGCTACTGAGGTACCGGATTGATACTTAGATTTGAGATATATAGAGATAATATCTACATATGTAAATATTATCTTTCTTCATGTTTGGGCAGATAATAAATATCATTGCGCGTTCTATCTGCCATGCAAAGTACTCTCAAAACACCTCGCCAAAATGGAAATTCCAAAAGGTTCTATAAATAGCTCGCGAGACTGGTTATCGATTCTTAAATCTCAATATTACAAACGCTTTATTTTGTAGTTGTTGCAATATATGAAAGCGTTTAGATGATAAGACTGGTTTAAACAGTTTAAAGGACACGATGTCATGCAGTGTTCAAGTTAGACACGTCTGTACGTTCTTGCGTGAATTAGCAATCAATGCTAAAAGTGTAGCCTAATTGAGTTTGAGATCGAGCATTATCGTAAATGCCTATATATATTGAAAATCGCAAGGTCTACACCGAGATACTGCTTGTTACTTTGCAAGATTTTCTATACTATTGTACTTGACATCTGCGTTGGTTAAAGTATTATACAAATACTAATATCTTCGATACCATGAAACATATTTACTTCAAACTTGGCATACTTATTATTAATGACAATATAGACATCTTCAGAAAGTAACTTAACTCTGTCAACCATATTTTAAGAGGTATGCCCCTTTTTGTACATATTTTATCCCAAAAACTTAACCCAAGCTAATATAACTATAGGTGCTACCTATTTACGAAAAAACGCAAGATAATTATAAACAAAAATTTAAGAGCATATTTTGGCCATAAATAAGGATTTATAAGTAATTGACTAGACAATAATAATGTTAATGGCATGTGTCTTGCATTATCAAAACATATTTGCAATTATTATTGCTGTCGTCTATTATTACGAACAGAAAATAATAAAGTAAAGACTTTCAGAAAAGCAAGGAATACATTTATAATGCACGAGGTTAAAACATGAGGGCCAAGATGATCCTTAATCGATCACCTACATTAAAGAAGCAAATAGATCAGCCCTTTTCTGATGCCACCTGGCGACTGCCTTTTTCAAGCAGTCAATATGACTGGAACAAATTATGCAAGGGGTCACATTTCTGCTTAACCCTTTCCCTATTAGAGACGGTTTCTGAGGCCTATGATTTAGGAAAAGATTGTCGCAACAAGAACAATTGCTCCTTATGAGAAAGTTATCCTTTTGCCACAATGTTTGATAAATAATTATACTTTGAATGATTGAGTCAATAGCTCATGTATAGGAATTTGGGGTCTTCATGTACCACTTTTTTGCGGGAAACGACGTCGCTCCATTGACGTTACGCCAAGATGAAGTGTAACGGAAATGACGTCACGTCCTTCTTTGGCTACGATACAGTCACAATTTAGTTTCGGGCGTAGAAGGCTAATGCTGTCGTTTTTTGACATATTTCTTATAGATTTCCATTTATTTTTAACTTTTCGTACAAATGTTAATTCCAGCACTTTTATGATCTTAAATATCGATTTTAAAAAAAATGATTAAAAAGACGACAATAATTTTCAATCCGTGTTTTTCTGCTCATTTTATACATACCCAAAATACCGATTTTAAAAAAAATGATTAAAAAGCCGACAATAATTTTCAATCTGTGTTTTACGTCTGCTTTTTATACATATCCAAAATGGCGGCCCCCATGGATTTTTTTTTTCCCCAGTTTCATTTCAGAAAGCTTCATGGGTTATTGAAAAAAAAAAAAAAAATAATAATAATAATCTCACGCCATTTTATCAATATTTCTCAGGGTTGCGGGGTTAGCATTGCGACTGACTGGCTGGTGTCAGGATAAACGGACCCGTAGTACTAGTAACCAACTCGGAAAACGCCGTGATACAACTGAACAAGCGTTGAAGGCGGCGTAAAACACCAATGAATCATTCGACCAATCATTAAGGAGAATAGGGTTATGAAGAAGTTCTCTCCATGTTCTCTTCCTTTCTGATTCCTTTCTCCTCCTATAGTTGGTCGCCAAGTTTGTTTCGTTGTGACGTCATCTCATTCGCCTGCCTCAGGTGTCTCGGGTGAGTGCAACTGTTGTTGTTCAAGCTGAATACATGTCAGATTGATGTCCATCTTCGTCACCCTTCCTTATCGTCACCCTTCCTTATACAAGACAGGAATACGGAGACTACGACCAACTACCATAACATACATTAACTCTTTCACTGCCGAATTTCACAAAGTCGATTCTTCAAAGGTTGAACAAATTAGACCACTCAATATTTCGTCTAACAGGACATTTAGAAAGTAATGCAGATTTCAGTTAACACGAAATGACGCATATTGTAACCCAGTTATTATATGATTATCATGTTATCTATGAATGTCGAATGTCCTAACCTACAAGATAGCTACATCAAACGCACGAACCGTTTGATTATCATGTTATCTATGAATGTCGAATGTCCTAACCTACAAGATAGCTACATCAAACACACGAACCGTTATGTGGTTATGCATATGAGCCATTCCACGAGAAAACCAACATTATTGACAATGCGTAATGTATCGACACGGATCAACCTAAGCATGCCGCGCAGGCTTACCCAGATAGACACTTTTCGATTCCTGTGGATTTTCTGTTTCAGGAATCATTACTCTTTACCTCTATCGCCCTGAGACGGAATATGTCGGTCCGGATTAGCCTGCGAGGACTGCGCAGGCTGATCTGGATCGATACATTTACGCAGAGTCAATAATGTTGGGTTTCTCGTGGAACGGCTCTTTTATTATATATTTAGTAAAAAAGAAAAAAAGACACTACATTGGTTTAAAACGTGCAAACCGGTTTCGTTTATCCTACTCATCAGGGCAACGCTAATACTTATTATATAAATATACCCCAATTTACGTAATGACGAACAGAACAGAGTCTTATAAGACATCGAGAGAGCCCACTTTAGTAGGATCCTTCTTAGTTGAAAGGGTTATAAGGACGGTTTTTGTATGACATGATCCAAGGTTTGAGTCGCGCTCTACGAACACCAATCGGAAAGTATTTTCAACAACACGTGTAGGAAGCGATCAATTAAAGGAATAACATGAGGGGGTATATTAGAAAAAAAAATAGGCCTCCTTTTATTTCTTTTCGTCATAAGTTACATCTATTCGTCGTCTGAGGAGAAGCGCAGCGTGAATGATTTATAACACTTTGCTAATGCATCGGCTTACCTGTTTACGTAAGATTGGCTGACACGTCTCACTGATAACACAGGTACATGCATATCGTATAGTTTTACTCAAGGACGAAATGGAGACTTTAACTCTAACTGTGCTTTTATTTGTGATCACTTTGTTTTTGTATAGATATATAAGACAGCGTCGACGACCTGTTGGAAGCTCTATTCCGGGGCCAAAAGGATACCCTCTCGTCGGAAGCGCCCTTGAACTCACGCCGGATAACATTTACGATAAATATTACGAGTTTGCCCAACGATATGGCGACATATTCCAGATTCAAGTCTTTCAAACGACACATGTGGTATTGAATTCGGCTGATCTGGTACACAAAGCTTTTTGCGGGGAGCAGTACAAGGCTTTCTTCAACAACAGACCGAGCTACTTTTTTACCGAAAAATTCTATCATGGCGCACAAACACTATCGTTCTACAAAGATGCCAACGATAACGTCCACAGCGGTTTGCGAAAAGCACTTGCCAAGAGTTTTCACGTGTACGGTGAAGGTATCCCTGTTTTTGAACAGAACGTTATATCGGAAATCAAAAGAGTTGTAGCAGAACTTGAGTCCCTTGATGGAAAAGAGTTTGAGTTTATATCATTCATACGTGTACCGTTGTCAAATATCATATCAATATTGGTACGTAGCCAAGTACTCTTCTTTCACATATACAGCCAAACTTGTGTTTAACTAGCGGTCACCTCTGTTAAGCAGCCAGCTTGTATTGAGAAGCCACTTGAAGATTAACCAAATAAACATATTCTTCTTTATTTTACTTGCATTAAGCGGCCACCTGTGTTCAGCAGACGCATCTTTACTCTCCCCTGAGTGGCTGCTTAAGACAATACTTTGACTGTAGTTGATATGGTCGGGTCATTTATATGGTCCACAAATACAGAAAATGTCAGTTGACACACTTTGACTCAGTTTCATGCGGTTCTGAAAAAAAGCATATAATGCAACCTGGATATCAATTGAATGACGATATACATGTACATTGTCTGCTCAAACCTTTCACTTGTTATGTTTGGTTAAACACCATTTCATATCTATATAAATGTCCACGGAACTGACATATCGATGATCACCATTTAATCTGCCAAAACCACATTGTTTATCGACTCCGTTTAACCTTTTTGCTGCCAAAGGCAGTTACAGGCTTTGTCAAACAATGCAGATTCAGGTGAGACAGCATGTTACTAGCTGCATTTTTTGTCAATTAGACATTTTATTTTTACCAAATTTCCTGTTGAGAACGAAAAATGTAGTGGTCTTAAAATTATTACTGAAAAATATCGAAAATCTTTATAATTGTAAGCATAATTACTGAAAACAGTTGAAAACATTGTGGCAAAAGGAGAAATTGCTCGTTTAGAGCAATTTCTCCTTTTGTCATAATGTTTTCAAAAGTCGTCTGCTGCAGATGCATTTAAATGCGTCTATAGGTGGGGAGGGGTTAAAGATGCAGCAGTCGGCTTCGGTGGACATCATTACGACGGACGCACATTCGCCACAATAAACTTATTGGAACTATGAAATACCGTCATTAAACCGAAATCCATACTGTCGAAAGAACTCAACATTAGAATTTCTGTAGGTTATATTGCGTTCGTTCTGAAACACTTAAAACAAGTTTACGAATTCATGACTGGAATATATTGTTATTATTTTTATTATTATTATTTATTGTTTACATTATTATTATTATTATTATTATTATTATTATTATTATTTATTATTATTATTATTATTATTATTATTATTATTATTATTATTATTTTATTATTATTATTATTATTATTATTTTTATTATTATTATTTATTGTTTACACTATTATTATTATTATAATTATTATTATTATTATTATTATTATAATTATTATTTATACTAAAATTATATTTATTATTATTATTATTATAATTATTATTTATACTAAAATTATAATTATTATTATTATTATTCTTTTATGCAGTTGATCGGTGAGCCCGCGGAAGAAGAAGACATTAACGCTTTTTGGGACCTGGTATGGCACCAAGATTACTTCCTGAACGTGCTCAGAAATGCTGTGTTGTCTGTATTTCCATTCCTTGTACATACGCCCGGTGTCTACAAAAACAGATATGGAGAAGTTATAACCGCTAAACAGAGGATTATTGACAAGTATTTCCTCCAGCAAAAGGTATTCTGTACAGTACATAAAACATAGAATCTACATAAAAGACCCTTCCTGTGCTGCTAGTTCAAACTAAATAAAAAACTTCTGATGAAGGAAATACGTATATAGAAAATAAGAATCTCTTTGATGTATATATCACACTTTGAATAGACAGTTTACCTCTGGAGGAGAACAACATGTGGCGTAAAAGGATGTGATTGTTGTGTGTTAGGCTGCTACAACAATTTTTCAGTTACATCACGGCGTTCCCTTGGTTAGTTACAAGTACTACTGGTCCAGTTAGTCAGTTAGTCAATCGTAATGCTAACCCCAGAACCCTGGCCAACAAGGCAGCCGTTACTACCATGTTTAGTGTGTTTTTATGGTATTTGGTATAACCCGACCGGGGTTTGACCCTGCGACCTCCCGCACCCGAGGCGGGCGCTCTACCATTACACCATCGAGGCGTTAAATGAATTAACAAGCGAAAATGTTCTCCCTTGTTGAATGATGTGACTAAGAAATTACATATTGCATATAATAAATATTTTCCAGGGGCGTAGCTCCCTTTAGGCACTGTAGGCAGTCTAAAAATGCCCCAACATGCAGCTGCGGCGATAAACATCTGCGTAATGTATCGACCAGATCAGCCTGCGCTGTCCGCTCAGACTGATCCGGCCGACACATTCCGGCTAATGGGGAATAGATGGAGTAGTGATTCCTGAAACAGAAAATCCACAGAAGGCTAAAAGTGTATATCCGGGTACGCCTGTGTGGCATGCTTAGGCTGACCCGGGTCGATACTTTACCCAGAGTCCATAATGTTGATTTTCTCACGAGAAGGCCTACACATTGATTATTGCCAAGCTACGCCCCTGTTTTCCTACGTATATACATTTGTATTGTGGCCCTCCATATTATTACTAATGGGAATGATCGCCAGCTTTTGAGTATGAGATAAATTATCGGGTTTAGAAGGGCGGAACGTACAGGAATGAAGCTAGATATGCACATTTTTCGGCAGTTAAGGGTATAGCCCTGTCCGGAAAGGTGTTATCTGCCCGTGGCGCGATTACGTCCCTTGCATTCTCAGAAATAATTCTACTTCCGGGGGGCATTTTCTAGAACAAATCTATACAAATGGCGACAAATAAAGAGAATGAATCAGCAATGCGTGAATATTTGGATTTTGATAATGTTAGCGAGATGAAATTGTATCTCCGTGATCATGGACAGTATGTATCAGGAGTTAAATCAGAGTTGATTAAACGCGCAAAAGGAACGGATATTCTTCGCAAACCACCGTTAAGCGAGTTGAGCTTGGAGGATGAGAATTTCGAAAAACGAAGGAACTTGGAAAGATTTGTTTCCCCGTTAGAAGAAATATTATCCGTCGACCCGTAAACACGGTTGGATTGACGATTGTGAAAAAATACCGGATTTTTCAAACACAGAACTTTACTTTGGCAAGAATGTCTTGTTAAAGTCATCAAATTTTATCAGAAGTTTGTTCTCCCTGAACTTTTCTCATGTCGTGTACAAAGAGGAAAATGTTTATATGATTAAACGCAAACAAATCATCAAGACTTTAAAGTAGTCTACTTAGTGACAAACTGTAAAAAAATAGGTTCAATGTTGACTTTTTTCATTTCCATTTAGTTTAAGTTTGTTTTAATGTATCATTTATTGATCCCATCATGAGAAGTTATTACAATATATTGTGATATTTCAATGTTGATTTGATGTTGTTTGTGTAATATATTAGGATGTTTGTTGTTTTCTGTATAGGTTAACTCTTTGTACAGTCTTGATGAATGTTTTATCCTTCTTCCACCATAATTCCTTATCCCTTTTCCTAATATAGACGCTTTCTGACGCCTCTGCAGCAGACAGCTTTTTGAAAACATAGTGACAAAAGAAGAAATTGCTCAAAACATTCAATTTCTCCTTTTGCCACAATGTTTTCCACTTTTAATCATAGGTTATCCATTCAATTATAGAGATTTTCCTTTTTTGACTAAATATGTTCAAAGTCGACTACTGCGGAATTGCCATATGAGGGAAAGGGTTAACTTTTTCCCTGGTAGCTCAGTCTGTAGGGACGTGAGCTGTCAATCCAGGGGTTGTGAGTTTGATCCCCAGCTCGGCCATTTTTCTTTCCGACAATGGACAAAAGACACTGTGACAAGCGTCATTCGTCTTCTACCAATGGGGTAAAGGTCTATATGGAAAATCAGCCAGTTGCTTGGAAAGAAACGCAGAAATCACATGAATAAATGAACTGGCTGCCGTGAAATGACTGAAAAACTGCAGCAGACCACTTTAGAAAACATTGCGGCAAAATGATTTATTGCTTACAATGAGCAATTTACTTTTGAGTTGGAGCCTCACCAGTCACCTGCTATCAAAACCATCCAACCAAATCCCATCCGTCATCCAGTTAGTTACCCTTTCCCACATACAAAATTCTAAAGTAGACAACTTTGAAAACAGCAAAGATTTCTTTTTGCAAATCTCTAAAATTGAAAGTATAATTTCCCTATAATCATTGGAATGAGTTGAAAACATTGTGACAACAGGAGAAATTGACCCTTATGAGCAATTTCTACTTTTTCCAGAATGTTTGCAATGATTGTCTGATCAATGTTTATGCAGCAATGAGGATCTACATGTGGATAAGGTTTACCAGCACTTGCTTATTTTCATTATGTAATATAAACACCAAAAACGTGTATTTGTAAATATTTTAATTTCGTTTCATATAAAATTAATATTAATAACAAAGTAAACCATATGAATTGAAAATCAGGTTTTTGTCTTATTTTACATTACAATTCATTTATTGGAGTTGTCCGATTGATCATCAAGGTCAGGACTAATTTCATTTCATGATAATGGAGACCTCAGGTGCCCCCATCCATGCACTTTAAATGACCTGTACTAAAGGTCTCCATTATACTGGGCACTTGTATACATGTTAAATGGAATTATAACAGTAAATTCTTTTAAAATTAATATTTAATTATTAACCCTGTCTCTCATATAGACGCTAGTGTCAAAAGAAGATATTGCACAAAACATGCAGTTTCTCCTTTTGCCACAATGTTTTCGACTTTTAGTCATAGGTTATTCATTCAATTAAAGATATTTTCTATGTTTTGACACAATCTCTAGACTAAGCCCATTGTTGTAAGACAAATGACGCATGTCAAACGTCGGAAAGAAAGTTGGCTGAGCCGGGATTCGAACTCACAACCGGTTACCCCTGGATTGACAGTCCGCGTCGCTACCGACTGATATATAATGGTTTATAGAAATATATATATAAAGCTATAAAGCTTTGATAACAGTTGTGTTGAAACGTCTTTCACCAAATATCGATGGAACCATATTCTTCTGAAATTCGCCACCGACGAAGTGTTCAGAACAAAGACGTTGAGAGTCGTTGTGTTTGAAGCCCTTTTTCAATAGTTTGATTCGTCGTATCCATGCATTCCTAACTCTGTCATTCGTAGGAAACCTATGCAACGAAACAATACGTCCATTTACGTTTTTCCCTCGATAATGTGAGCATACGGTACAATAATGTCGCTTGTTTGGTGTTAAATCTTCCATTTAGACAAAACCTCTCCGGAAGTGACTGAAAACGGTGCGATGGCCTTTATCGATTTCTATTTGTAAAGAGTAGCGCAAAGGGAAGTAACAAATCAAAGTACGGCAACACCTTTCCGGACAGGGCTATACACAAGCATTATCGTAGCTGAATAATTGACGTATTTAAATCATCGATAACGTTTGAAGTCTTTCGAACTACAATATTAAGAGCCATTGTAAGGTAATTAAAGAACGTTTTCTGCTACCATCTATTGAATAATGCTCGATCGAGTCGCTAAGTCGTCGTGACGTCATCGTTTGCCAGACAAAACGTAGTTTATAAATGCTTTCTACCCAACACCTATATATCGAGGGCTTGGCGTGAAACGATTGTAACTAAAATTGGTATTTTTGTACCAAGATTAACCACCTCGCCATAAATCCTTATAAGCGTTAAATCAATTTACTTGGTAAACAATGGAAATTTAGGTGCCATTGCTCGTTCTGAGCATGGCACCTAAATTTGCATTGTTTACAAAGGGGTCAAAATTGCCCCTAAACCAGGGTTTTCGAAATAGGTTTTTGGTTACAACCGTTTCACACCAAGCCCTCGATATATCCCAGAAATATTCGACACCACATTCATTATTTGCTATTGCTATTACAATTGAAATCTTCTAGCGAGACAACAATGACAGTCGACAGTGGCAACAGAACGAGTCCCGTTGAAAGCTTGTGACATGACCTTTCTGTCAGTACCAACATTTTTACCTTGCGACCTTGACCTTTGACATTGTTTATTTGTTTGTTTGTTTGGGGTTTACGCCACTTTCAACAACTAAGGACATATCGCGGCAACGGGAAACATGATATTGGTCACACACCTGATATTTACATCGATATTAAAAAAAAAAAAATAAAAAAAATATGGAACCAATACATGGAGCTCAAGAGTTGCATTGACCCCGATCGTTCAGACCATTTTAGCCGGCTCTTGTGGTTCAAGCGAGTATCAGACTTTGTCTGTCATTATTATTGAGCGTCTAAAATCCACAGGGGTTTCCGTTGATAGTCTCTTCACGCGCTCCGTAATATGATTACAGTATCTATTGTTAATCAGAATGTTCTTTTGCAGACTAAATGATATGTATTTCTGTAGTTACGGCAGTATAAATGGAAATAGCATTTTTTCTAACAGTTGACACTATTCTCTACGTATTATCTCCATTCACGCTCGCTTAGCTATAAAGCCAAACATGACTATGTAAGACTTAACATAAAGCTAATCAATATCTGACACGTTTACTTAAACATTAAGTAATTATTTGAAATGCAGAATTCTTAACACATATATCCGTGTGTGTGTTCCCTGCATTATCACATGTCAAGATTGCCAATCTGACTAAAGTACACGATCTGACCTATGCATAGCGTTAATAGGAGATGATTTCAATGAGATTGTCAAGATTGCTTTCTTACTGTTCATTGCATTAGGCAACCAGAAAGTCTGGAACATTTCGTGGTATTGTGGACTGGTATCTAAACAATCAACAAGAAGACATCGATCAGGGAAGAGAACCCTTCCTAACTGATGAATTGATATCGCTTAATATTGTGGAAACAGTTCTTGCAGGTACATCTTTATACATCAATATGCCATCAGGCACCCTTTGCATATATGATTATGTCATACAAAGCCATGGGCGTAGCTTGGCAATAATCAATGTGTAGGCCGTCTCGTGAGAAAATCAACATTGTGGACTCTGCGTAATGTATCGACCCGGATCAGCCTAAGCATGCCACACAGGCGTACCCGGATATACACTTTTCGCCTACTGCGGATTTTCTGTTTCAGGAATCACTTCTCTATCTATCCCCCCTTAGACGGAATGTGCCGGTCGGATCAGTCTGCGCGGACAGAGCAGGCTAATCTGGTCTATACATTACGCAGATGTGTATCGCCGCAGCTGCATTTTGGGGGCATTTTTAGAAAAAATGTGCAGGCATGTGCCTACAGTGCCTAAAGGGAGCTACGCCCCTGATAGCAAAGCCAGGGTTCAATTGTGAATTAATAAGTAAATTTGAGTGATAAATATAACAATTACTTGTCTGATTTCGGTCCATGAAAACAATATAAACAATATTCTAAAAAGAAAAGAGACTTTCTGTTATTTTGTTTTATCGTGTACGCTCTGCTTTAGAGGATTCATTGTGCATTGGTCTGTTTCTGGTCATTGGCCTGAACTATTGGATTCCAATAAACTATTTACATTTTATTTGTCTCCTTTACCATTTTGACAAGATAGAAAAGGTCATGCATTGTGTAATTTGTTTTGCCATGCTACATTATTCACATTGACAATACAGAACGAGACTTAACACTATAAACTTACGTTATACGTTAGGTTTCTTGGTATTGTATACGTTCATGTAATCGTATCTTCTTCATTTAAAGCAGGACAATGCTTGGTCTTTTTGTCACTCTTTAACTGTAAAACAAATCTGCACTAAATATGAAACTATTTCTACTCATGCTAGGCGTCGTAACAACGACATCAAGTCTAGCTAGCATGTTAGTGTGTGTGTTGGACCACGAAGAGTACCAGAAGAAGATACAAGATGAACTCGACGAAGTGGTTGGAAATCAGAGGTACCCATCTATTTCGGACAGAAGAAATTGTCCGTTTATCGAGGCTTTCATTTTGGAGAGTCTGCGGTATCTCACTCCCGCGCCTTTCCTCGGACCGCACGCTGTATCCCGAGATTTGACGTTTGAAGGTTTCGCAATAAAGGAAAACACTACGGTAGGTTGTACTGCCTGTTTCATTACAATAATTATTTAATTCTGCCTATAAAAATATACATTGACATGTTTTTGTTTAAACATTCATATCAATTTAAGCTTACAATGCATGTTTCATCTTAGTGTTTAAGCAAGCTTAAAATGGCTGCAGAAACGAAATAACAAGGAAAAGTTATTTTGGTATTTTTAAGATTAAACTTACAGACACAAATAAAGTAATAGTATCTTTAAAAATGGTCTTGGGATTTAAAGTGAAAGTTTGTATCACAACAATATAGAAATGCGCCAACAGGAAATAGATGCTTTCGCTTTTGAATATTATTTTAGAGATATTCACGACGCATGAGTTTCAGATAGACGGAACAGAAGGTGGAGTGTCCTTGGGTAAGGCACATTTCCTAGCCTTTGTACTGGTTTGTTAATCCAGGGAACATGAATAAGTGGAGTGGCGCCGTGATATCTGAAATAAAACCCCAATTAAAAAAGAGACAAAAACAGGCGGAAAAGAGTGAACCAAAACCTGCGAATATTAGGACATAAACATGACTACAAAATCTCCAGTGCTCAGCAAGAGATGTCAAGCTGCGAACAAAATAATATCCATACACTTGCAAAGGTAGCTGAGCAGGACTACCGATTACGGTTCAGTTTCTTGTCTGATGTATATGAGATATATTCGATTAAATATATGCACTATGATCGTATTTCTTTGGATCTGTAATTTTAAAAACCATCACTTCTTCTTCACTGACAACGTCCGATGAACCATTTCCCACATACATACACTTTACAGCAGGCTAATTTTGAAACCATTGTGACATAAGGACACATTGCTAATAATGAGCATTTCTGCTTACTTCCTTCGTGTACCCGAATAGAGCTTTTAACATAGCTTTGAGTAAATGTGTTCAAAGTCGTCTGCCGAAGGGTTAATAATCCGATGAAATATTGGCAGGTAGCTTCCAACTGATAACGTGGCATTACATTATGATTTCAGGTGTTTCCAAACGTATGGTACATACACCATGATGAAAAGGTTTGGGGCGATCCGTGGGTTTTCAGACCTGAACGATTTCTTGGCGATGATGGAGAGATCCTCCCGAATACACATCCATTTCGAAAGAGGTACTATGAACAATTTCTCCTTTTGACATAATTTTTGATACTACCTTTCCAGTACTTTTGTACAATAATGTTTTAGTGTTAATATATGGAAAATAAAGCGATCTTCTACCAAGATGTTAATTTAAAATTCCGTTCCGTTATCTAACACGACCATTGAAAAGATACACGTGAGGCCGTTACAGTACTGATACCAATTATTTTAGAATTATGTGAATTTTAACCTAAATGGGTTATTGTTCACACAGGTCTCGTTTAAAATGGATAGTCAATATATAGTCAAATGCTATTTTTAGATTTTAAACGAGACTGGTACCTGTTACCAGTCTCGTTTAAAATCTAAAAATAGCATTTGACTATATATTGACTATCCATTTTAAACGAGACCTGTGTGAACAATAACCCATTTAGGTTAAAAGTAAAATGAACATTGCTGTAACTGTTATTTGAGCATCCAGTGTAAATGTTATGTACCTCTTTTCATCTATTAGTAACGCTTATCAGGCAACTCTTTGTGATGTCCATAACGGCGACAATATTTGTCATACGAAGTATACACACACATATCAACGGAAACAGACAAATTCGACGTTATAACATCCGAGAATTTCGCTAGCACCGGGTTTCTCATGGACTTGCTGAACTCCAGATTAAAGATAGAATAGTCATAGTTTTAAAACTGTTTAAACAAGATGTGTTTGTGAAACACTGATGCCCCCGAATGGCAACATCTAGGTCAAAGGTCAAGGTCGCCAGGTCAAAAATGTTGGTACTGACAGAAAGGTCATGTCACAAGGAATACACATGTGAAATATGGTAGCCGTACCTGTTATGGTTCAAAAGTAGTGGTCAAGGTTAAAGTTTTTTTTCGAGAATGGCAACATCTAGGTCAAAGGTCAAGGTCGCAAGGTCAAAATTATTGGTACTGACAGAAAGATCATGTCACAAGATATACACATGTGAAATATGGTAGCCGTACCTGTTATGGTTCAACAGTAGTGGTCAAGGTTAAAGCTTGTATCGAGAATGGCAACATCTAGGTCAAAGGTCAAGGTCGCAAGGTCAAAATTGTTGGTACTGACAGAAAGGTCATGTCACAAGGAATACACATGTGAAATATGGTAGCCGTATCTGTTATGGTTCAAAAGTAATGGCCAAGGTTAAAGTTTTTTTCGAGAATGGCAACATCTAGGTCAAAGGTCAAGGTCGCAAGGTAAAAAATGTTAGTACTGACATAAAGGTCATGTCACAAGGAATACACATGTGAAATATGGTAGCCGTACCTGTTATGGTTCAAAAGTAATGGCCAAGGTTCAAGTTTTTTCCGAGAATGGCAACATCTAGGTCAAAGGTCAAGGTCGCAAGGTCAAAAATGTTGGTATTGACAGAAAGGTCATGTCACAAGGAATACACATGTGAAATATGGTAGCCGTACCTGTTATGGTTCAAAAGTAGTGGTCAAGGTTAAAGTTTTTTTCGTGCAGACAGACAGACAGACAGACGTGCTGACAGACAGACGTGCTGACAGACAGACGTGCAGACGTGCAGACAGACGTGCAGACAGGCCAAAAACTAGATGCCCACCGAATCGGAGATTCGGGGGGCATAAAAATGTCTTGAAATATTAGAATCATAATAAGATAAAGTTAGAGTAATAGTTTGACTTTCCAGTACAATAAAACATCTAAATAGTGTTCGTTTATGATTCATGTTTTACTGGGTAGACATACCAAGGAAGCCAAATTTGTTACATTTTTTTTGACTTTCAATTGACTGTTTTTCAACATTTACTGCCAAAATAGTTTTGAACTATTTATTACTTACTTTGTTATCACTGTTAGCAATTAATATTTGAAGAAGTTTCAGCATTTCAAAATGATAAAGATAATCTAGAGTTCAGCACCTTTAAGTTGTAATATTGATGTGAGCCGTCCCGCCAGAAAACCAACATTGTGGACATTGCGTGAAGTATTGACCCGGATCAGCCCAAGTATGCCGCACAGGCTTACCCGGATAGACACTTTTCGCCTCCTGTTGACTTTCTGTTTCAGGAATCATTACTCTGTGCCTCTACCCCAATGAGACGGAATGTGTCGGCCCGGATCAGTCTGCGCGGACTGCGCAGGCTGATGTGGGTCGATACATTACGCAGAGGCCATACTGTTGGTTTTTTCGAGGGACGGCTCATGTTTCCTTTTCGGTTTTTTTAACAGTTGGCTAACCTTCGGAACCGGCAAACGACAGTGTCCTGGAGAAAGTCTGGCAAGATCAAGGTTGTTTTTGTTTGTTGGGTGCTTGTTTCAACGTTTTAACTTTCTTGGGCCCAAGACCGGGCGTATTACATGCGACCCAAGAACGGGTGAATTCGACCGGAATATCACACTTAGACCCAAACCCTTCTATTGTAGAGCTGTTAAGAGGGAGATGAAGGAGGACGTCAGAAACTGACCTACAATCATTTCCCTAATTAAATAGTTACTAAATTAACATTGACATAGTGTTGCAAATTGACTACGTGATTGTCAAGGTGTTCTTCATTGACTCGTTATTGCAATCAAGTCGCCAATTAAAAATTGATTAAGTAACATCTTTTGACAAAAAATTATACCTGTATTAAATATACGGCTTAGGGATAATTACATTAGTGCATGGAGAGCCGGTATGAAACTTGTGTTCATCCCTTAGCTTATTTAAACAGGTTAAAACTATATTTGAAATGTCCTTTTACTTGTTAAGAATTGTAAACGTAAAGCATAGAAATACTTTGTCAAAACTACGCTTATCGTCACATCATTTATATATAGAGACTGGGAGACACAGAGGCATTCCGAGATGTGATCGAATTTGTGAAATGTGTACAAATGAAGACATTGAAGACGAGTACCATTTCGTTTTAATATGTGATAAATACGAGACATTAAGACACCAGTATATCCCTCGTTACTACTATACGAGACCAAGCATGTATACATTTATTGGGCTTATCCAATGTGAGAATGTTAGAACTTTAAATAACTTAGCAAAATATGTGATATGTGCCCAGAAACTTAGAACATAAAAACTCTTAAATCACCACTCTCGTATTAACTATAATATGTTGACGTTATAGTTGTTTGTGTTTGAGTGTGTGTTCGTGCGTGTGTGCGTGAGTGAGTGAGTGCGTGAGTGCGTGAGTGCGTGCGAGCGTATATGATATTTCTGCATTATTTTCCATTTTTGTTATTAATCACAACTCTGTATTTGCATGCTCACACATGATAATATTATTTGTATGACGATTAGCTATGTTATGCTAAAGTCTAATAAACTATTCTGTATTCTGTATGTATTCTGACGAAAAGATGTTATCCTGTTTGTTAAATGCCTTTACTGTAATTTCAGTAATTCAATGAGTTAATTGTTTAACAAAGAGAATATCCAATTAATTAATTTCTAAAGTTTAATCAATTTACTTTAACAGATGAAAAATAGAAAAATGGCGAAATTATAATCGAGTACTCAAATACCTATTTTGTTAACCGGAACTCGGACGTTCGATCGAGTACTCGGGTACCCGGTCCCATCCCTAAATTATTTAGACATTGGTTCACATTGAAAGTCTTTGTGTGTACGACACAAATCACATTTTTATGGAACCAAACATTGGCACTTCGGGCATATACGTGTATTAAAAAGAGCATTCCGAATTTTAGATAAACATGCGTATTTTGAATTACTTGAAAATGTAACTCTGGTTTTATTTCAAATGACGGGCCATTTAAACTTCTTAATTAAAAAATGTCATGTTCTGTCATAATTATTAAAAGACATGAATCGAGGGAAACATGAGCTACATAATAAAGGCTAGTTTGATCTACTCGTGTATTGTATCCAAATTATTTGATCACTGCTTTAACGGATCCATACCATGTTTAAACAGTAACGTTATGCAGTGAGTTGAAAACAATGTATGCTTTATGACAACAAAGTTCTAGCCACAATTTCAATTCCACACTGGAGGGGACACAAATCTATTTTCATCATCCAAGAAATGTTATTGAAAACAAATTTTCACATTAACGTTGATGATGGGCATTTTCCAAATACTTTTTATAAACGTTATTACATTCTTAAAGGTGCTGAAACGCAGATTATAGATGGTATAGTCAGAGTTTTAAATGGAATAATTTCACTTTCCAGTACAATACACATCTAAATATTGATCGACTATGCTTCATTTTTCCTGGTTAGACATACCTGGTATGCCAATATGTGTACACTTTCATGACTTTCAATTGACTGCCTGGTTAGACATACCTGGTATGCCAATATGTGTACACTTTCATGACTTTCAATTGACTGCCTGGTTAGACATACCTGGTATGCCAATATGTGTACACTTTCATGACTTTCAATTGACTGTTTTTCAACACTTGGTTCCAAAATAGTTTTGAACTATGTATTACTTACTTTGTTGTGATTAGCTGCTTCAGTTAAAGCGACTAATAAATAGTTAAAAACCTTTTTGGCAGTAAATGGTTTTTTAGTTTAGTTTTATTTTTACTAAACTATCTTTAATCTGGAGTTCAGCGCCTTTAAAGTTCGAACGCTGAAAATTACTATTGCAATCTTTATTTTCGGGTTTTTATTTAATTATATCATTCATACAATGAACATTTAATTTGATGATGTTAATGGGCGGGATGGGATTTACGTATTAGAATACATTATTTGGGGGCGTGGTCTAAGTATATTTATCCGCCATTCACACACTTCATTTCACGATTAAAAAAGTGTTATCTCAATACAAAATAAATTGAATCTATATAGATTGTAGGTATATAAAACAATGACAATTTCGTTACAGGAGCGATAAATGGGTCGTATTGCACGCTTTCACCAGTGTTTAAGTATATCACGGCGTTTATGGGTAAGCTACCGGTACTACTTGTCCATTTATCCTGCCACTAGCCGGTCAGTCGTTATGCTAATCCCGGAACCCTGAGCTCCAAGTAGCAATTACTACCATTTTTAAAGTCTTTGGTTTGACCCAACCGGGGATCGAACCCACGACCTCCCGCACCCGAGGCGAACATTCTTCCACTACACCACCGAGGCGGTCATTTGACTCTGAGGTAAGATACAGAAATCAAACTTTCCTCCATTATTTCATATGATGAAAGAGGTGGCCTTGTATGTTCTCATAAGTAATGACGTTATTTCAAACATTAGCAAATGTATTATAGTACATCGTTCTCCAAAACCCCGAAATAACCAAGGTTTGAATCCCGTGTTGACCAGGTTCTGCCCTTCAGACTTTTCCATCCAAACGGTGCGAGTACTGGTTAAGTACCCAAGGTGTGGACAGCGAGCTTAATTACTATTAGATGAAAGCTTGATACGTAATCGATGTCAAATAAAGTTCAAACTAATTTAATTAGTGACCATTGACAATTAGAAAATACTTCTCTGGATTCAAGAAAGTATAAGTGTGGACATATAAATGATGTTGTAAAGAATTGAATACCACAGTGTGCACATCGTTGGTGCATTTGTTTATTCATCCGTAGTTCAAGATGAAGTTAAATAAGAACTATTTTTCAAAAGATGTTCTTGTAGGATTAGAATGATCACTTGAAATAAATGAATTTTTTGGTTAACTTATTTAGATGTGAATCATGACAGTTGATTAGACCTTTTCATATTCAGAACATAAATAAGTATCATACTTTTTGCGAAAACAGGGTACAACGGTAACGTTTATGTGTTTCAGTTTCAGTAGATTATGCTTAAAATCGTCGTACTTTTTATTGGCAAACTCGTATCAATTAAAAAACATAATTGTCACAGGGATGATTTATCGGTTAATCATTATATGTGTTTTCTGATTGTCTTTTTGTCTTACACCTTCTCCTCTCACGTTAATCACGTTTATTTACATGTAGTACTATTCACTTAACGTTCACCTCAGGCTCTCATTATAAGCTCGCCTATTCGAAGAAATAGGGGAGCTTATGTAGTCACCCCGGCGTTGGCGTCCGCGTTGGCGTACGCGTGTCCAGCTTGGTCAAACCTTTGCATGCATGGCCTTTTCTCAGACACTGTGTATGCTGTTGCTTTGAAACTTCACACACTTATTCAAGGACATTAGGTGACCTTGTATGTCAAGTCCCATAACTCTGGAATGGATTTTTACTGAATTGTGCCCCTTTTTGGACTTAGCATTTTGGTCAAACCTGTGCGTGCAAGGCTGTGTATGCTGTTGCTTTGAAACTGCACACACTTATTTAGGGTCATTAGATGACATTGTATGTCAAGTCCCATAACTCTGGCATGGATCTTTACTGAATTGTGCCCCATTTTGGACTTAGCCTTTTGGTCAAACCTGTGCGTGCAAGACCTTTTCTCAGACACTGTGTATGCTGTTGCTTTGAAACTTCACACACTTATTCAGGGTCATTAGATGACCTTGTATGACGAATCCCATAACTCTGGAATGGATTTTTACTGAATTGTGCCCCTTTTTGGACTTAGCATTTTGGTCAAACCTGTGCGTGCAAGGCCTTTTCTCAGACACTGTGTATGCTGTTGCTTTGGAACTTCACACACTGATTAAGGGTCATTAGTTGACCTAGTATGTCAAGTCCCTTAACTCTTGAATAGATTTTGACTGAATTGTGCCCCTTTTTGGACTTAGAATTTTGGTCAAACCTTTGCGTGCAAGGCTGTGTATGCTGTTGCTTTGAAACTGCACACACTTATTTAGGGTCATTAGATGACATTGTATGTCAAGTCCCATAACTCTGGCATGGATCTTTACTGAATTGTGCCCCTTTTTGGTCAAACCTGTGCGTGCAAGACCTTTTCTCAGACACTGTGTATGCTGTTGCTTTGAAACTTCACACACTTATTCAGGGTCATTAGATGACCTTGTATGACGAATCCCATAACTCGGGAATGGATTTTTTCGCAGAAACTATATAATGTATGCTGTTGCTATTAAGCGGTGTACTTTCTTTTGTAAATTCAATTTCAACTGAATTATTCCAATTTTGGATTTTGGACTTTTACCAATGCTATAACTGTTCTGAAGTAGGCCCTGATAGGCGAGCTATATTGTCGTCCGACAACAATTGTTATTATAAGTACTCATGCCATGGCCTCATTACAGCCCATACCATTTCATTAGTATACATATCTGAGCCTCATTAACTCATTCTTGTCACGTGAACTTACTGAAACATTTTCTGGTCAGTGTTAGGCGTCTTCTCCACCCTCCGACATTATTCAATTTGTTTCCCTTAAAACACATTGTGATGTAATTAAAACGTTATTATAACACATCGGATTTCCAGAAGTAGCTGATAAGAATAACTTGATTCATAATTGAATTCGCTTTTAATGAATTAGCTCAGTACTATACATGTTCGAAATTTATATATTAACCCTTTCCCTCATATAATTCTGCAGCAGACGACTTTGAACATATTTTGTCAAAAAATAGAAAATCTCTATAATTGAATGGATAACCTATGACTAAAAGTGGAAAACATTGTGTCAAAAGGTGAAATTGCTCGTTTTGAGCAATTTCTTATTTTGTCACTATGTTTTCAAAAAGCCGTCTGCTGCAGAGGCGTCAGAAAGCGTCTATATGAGGGAAAGGGTTAAATAACCCAGAGTCGATTACTAGATAAGTCATTGAATTTATATCAGAACTCCACTCCTAGCATTGCTTTCCTGTGAGCGAATATGCCTGAACTCGTAATTCGCAACCTGCATTGAAATCTCTTTGAAATCAGAACTTGGAAATTTGATAACCGTCCGAACAGTTGGACGTTTACTCCTCGAATGACCACCAACTGCGTGTACAGTACACAAAACCTGCTTGGCACGAGCTTACATTTCCCGTCAACATACAGTACAATAGACTAAACAAAAACCTCCGTATATATGGTCATTATTAAATTTAGCCTAGTTACCTATATCATTAAGAAAAGCATTCTTCCAACGTTTCAAACTGCCGAATTAAAAATGCGGTCTCTAGTGTTAACAAGACTATGGCCTAGTTATCTTTATTCAATCTGAGCCTGGGCATCAAGACAATTATTCTGACAAAATGCTCAAGTTAAAAGTGCGTCTTTCAGTGTTTTCTTTCAATTTGACCCAACACGATCCAAAATCGAACTAGGCTTAGACATCATCAAGACAGACACATTCTTGCAATATTTCAAACTGTTTAAGACAAAATGTGCTCTCTAGAGTGTTTACAAGATTTGTCTTCAATTTGACCTAGTTTTGAACAGCCATGGCCTATAGTTTAACTTAGCATAGATATCATTATGATTGGATGGAAAATGTTGCCTGTAGAGCGTTAACAAAGCAGGTGAGCCATTGCAGACAAATTTGAGCTTGACTGGAGCTAATAAAAGGGGGCCAGAAAAAAAAAATCCTAGAAGAACAAAATTCCCAGAGTTCTAGAAAAGAAGATTATTTCACATCCAAAAACACCTTTTTATGACCCATAACATAGTGTGAAGTCGAGTTATTAGTCGCCGGGCAGAAGCCCGCGACTTCTATTTTTAATAGGTTTTCGGAAATGACATGGGAGGGGGGATTATTATTAGAAAGAAACACATTTAGATGTCTTGAACATATTACAATTGTGTTTGTTTAAAAACACTAAGTAATGACACATCTAAAATGAAATAAATATTCCGATGTTTTAGGTATTTTCAGTTTCTTTATTTTGACTCGCATTTATGTTTTTTTGTTTTATTTACGAAGACAATTTACGACAATTCTGCAGCAGACGACTTTGAACGTATTTTGTCAAAACATAGAAAATCTCCATAATTGAATGGATAACCTATGACAAAAAGTGGAAAACATTGTGGCAAAAGGAGAAATTGCACGTTTTGTTTTCAAAAAGCCGTCTGCTGGAGAGGCGCCAGAAAGCGTCTATGTGAGGGGAATTAAGAAGACTAGATAAGTTGTAGTAAACATATTTTGTCAAAAATAGAAAATCTCTTTAATTGAATTGATAACCTATGACAAAAAGTGGAAAACATTGTGTCAAAATTCTTTTGTCACTATGTTTTCAATAAGCCGTCTGCTACAGAGGGGTTAGAAAGCGTCTATATGAGGGAAAGGGTTAATTAAATAAACTAATTATATTTCATGTGGAAAAATCTCAACAAACACAAGAGTTAAATAAATTTACAATATTTATTCATACATTTATATCAATAACATGACTTTTCCTAGAATCAGTCAAGATTCAAAGAAGTTTAAAGATTCAAAGAAGTTTAACCATTTGAAAAGTTGTCTCCATTGTCAAGTATTTGAAGATAAAACAGTTAAATCTGGAAAAGTAGAAGCATTATTTGGATACAGAGTTGAAAATACTGTAAGAAATTTGCTTGTATCAAGAAAATTTACATTTTCCAATAATATTTTTGAAAGTTGTTTGCTTAAAAAGTGCAAGGTCAGCTGTATTAGGTAAAGGCACATAAATTACTACAGCAATCCGATAAGTATGACTACCCTGCATGGTGCTGACCATTAACCTAATCCCACATACAGCAAATATGCAGCAGGCGACTTTGATAACATCTTTGCATCATTTAGGAAATGCCTTTTAAATGTAAGAATTATTATTGAATAGTCAAAAACATTTTGCCAATCGAAGAAATTAATTTATTTAAGCAATTTCTCCTTTTGTCACACAGTTTTCAATAGTCGTCTGCTTCAGTGGCCTCAGAAAACGTCTGCATGTCGGAAGGATTTTAAGTTTACATCTATAGCATGTAGCACAGGACTAGTGAGTCATGCTCTAGGAAAACCAACCTTTTTAGAACAAGTGCAGATGAAGATCTACCAGCACAATTCATGTGCAAAGTTTGTCAGTTGTTTCTGTGAACAGAGTAAGTACAGATTGGACTGCACATACATGCTAACTGATCTGAATCTACACTGGTCTCTCATTTAAAAAAAAAATGAATTTCATGAACCACCGATGAAATTTCCTAATATGTGCGATGCCACTTCTTGCACATTGTTAACTGCAGACAACTTTTAAATTATCTAGGTAAATTCTCTTTGAAATAAATTTTGATTGTTTGAAAAATTTGTGACTGAAGGAGAAATTGCTCACCATGGGCAATTTCTCCTTTAGCCATAATCTTTTCAAAATGCATCTGCTATAGATGCGTCAATATGCATTTGCAGGTGTACGAACAGTTAAATCTAAGGAGATTTTTTTTTAAACCTGCTCAATTTGAACAGAAAGCTGTTATATTTACTACAATATTACAAATTCTAAATATTTCTATTTAATAAATGACCTACAAATGATAAGCATTCAAAAAACAAAACTGAACATAATGGAAAAATGTCTAAGAGCTTTGAATCTAAAGCCAATTTCTACCTATGTGACAAGCATTCACACTCCCCCCCCCCCCCCCCCCCCCCCCTCTCCCTCTTTTAACCCTTTACCTCATATATACGCTTTCTGACGTCTCTGAAGCAGACAGCTTTTTGAAAACATAGTGACAAAAGAAGAAATTGCACAAAACGTGCAATTTCTCCTTTTGCCACAATGTTTTCCACGTTTTGTCATAGGTTATCCATTCAATTATGGAAATTTTCTATGTTTTGACAAAATACGTTCAAAGTCGTCTGCTGCAGAATTGTCGTATTCATGAGGGAAAGGGTTAAGTACCCACAACATATGGTTAGAGGGTCAAATAAGGATCTAAGAAGATGAAAAACGCCTCCTTATCTAAAGCTCTGGCAACCACTACACAGGCAATCTAATGTACTTGTGTAAGCAAGATCTCAATATTAGCTATCTATCTTACGGTCTAATCAATTTTTCCATATTAAGAAATAATGACCTTGACAACGATCCAAGGCAATCTTTCTTTCTAAGACTCGTCTACCTTCAAATAAAGTTTGTTTAGAATTGGTCAAAACTAAATGAAATAACAAGAGCGCAGCGAAGCAAACTCTTGTCTGGGTTTTTTAAGTCGGAAAAAGGGGCATAACTGAATAATTAAAAAAAAACAGAGTTATGTGACTTGGTACACAGATGCATATTGTTTCTAGGAACATGTCTTCCTAGTGTCATTTGAATATGTGTCACTGTTTTTCAGTAATGAGGTTAGGTTAAACTTTTGTGATGACACCAAGGATATCACAATAGGCCTACTTTTTTTGCGAAAACAGAAAAGCTCAAAATATTATCATTTGCATTCTAATAACAAGGTTTCTAATTCGTTGAAACGCTGATTAAACAAGAGCTGTCAGAGGACAGCGTGATAGACTTTTTCATGCTTGCCAATAAAACAAAACTTTTTTGGTAGGTACAGAAAACATAACCAAGTACTTTATTATACTATTTATAAGCCAAGTACATTATAAATTGTTAAAGGGTCATAATTCTTACAAAACCTTCACTGAATTATGCACTATTGGCTGTTGGTGGAGGTAATGATGGTTTAAAGGTATTGTAAGTGTCTAAGCTATATCTCTAGTTGTTTTGAGAAAAAATTGAATTGATTTGGTATGTATCGAAAAAGGGCAATGTAGGGGTAACATTTAAATAATCAATAAACATGAAATAAACAAATGTCAGAGAATAGTTCTATACTAAACAAAGAAAATAAATGATATGTTGAATTAAACATATTAGAACTCAGTGCTTTGTATTCATTGAAGTATAAAAAGTAATATAAAGAAATACATTTCCATGATAAGGACACAGAAGTGCAATATCTTCGAAAAAAATTAAGTTTTTTGAAACTCTAAAAAGAAGGCCCCCCCCCCCTTTTAGAGGGGAATCTAGAGGGGCATTTTATATAACATTAATATTAACCTCCCTTTCCCACATACAGCAAGTCTGTAGCAGGCGATTTTGAAAACTTATAGGCAAAAATATGGAAAATCTCTATAATTGTAGGTATAATTACTGAAAAGAGTTGAAAACAATGTGGCATTTGAAATATGCATCAGTATGTTCAAAACTTTTTGTTATTGTTGTACTTTGTTAATGTATGTCAACAAACTTATAGTTTTGAAATATTTGTTAAGTATATTGCTAATCACCATTTGAACTAATACTTCCATTTTCTGCAATGTATAGTTTAGGAGGTTATAGGAAAAAATACTTGTTTTGTGGTTATTGTTTTTTAGGAGGGGCATCAAGTGGCAGCAATTTGGTATATCATTTTAGAATGCCTGGATGCACTGGGCGTTTTGTATCTACACTGATTGCAAATGCCTTATGGTTGATTTGCTCATCTGAACATTGTGCGTAAAAGTGTATTGTTTTGCTACAAGTTATTTTTCTCTTTCACTTGCATTTAGCAGAATTGCCCCCCCCCCCCCCCCCCCCCCCCTCCTTTCAAAATACTAGGACCTGTTCAGATGAAGTTTTGAGTTAACCCTTTCCCTCATATAGATGCTTTCTGACGCCTCTGCAGCAGATGGATTTTTGAAAACATAGTGACAAAAGAAGAAATTGCACAAAACGTGCAATTTCTCCTTTTGCCACAATGTTTTCCACTTTTAGTCATAGGTTATCCATTCAATTATGGAGATTTTCTATGTTTAGACAAAAGACGTTCAAAGTTGTCTGCTGCAAAATTGTCTTAAGAGGGAAAGGATTAAATAATTTTGACTAGAATTAGATGATTCAGTGATGCAAGGAAATGATAGATAAGTATGACATTACTGTGTTGTGATGTATATGAATAGGAGATCAGTTGTAAAAAATAGAGACATATTATAAAAGTAAAAAAGTTAAATCAACAACAACATACATGAAATATAATCTATTGACCATTGTCTGCCTTCTGCAGCTAAAGATATTGAAACAACTGTTGAAAGAGATGAAGTCAACTTCAAACGAGAAACTTCTCAATTTTCCCACAAAATTTAAACTATACTTCCAAACTTTCCAGATACAATTCAAATCAGACTACATTAACAAAATTGTAAACTGTTCAATTGATATATCAGGCAGAGACAGTTGACCTGAGAACATTTGACGTATCAAGATGGCTTAACCCTTTCCCTCATATAGACGCCTCTGCAGCAGACGGCTTTTTGAAAACATAATGGAAAAAAAAGAAAATGCTCAATACAAGCAATTTCACCTTTTGCCACAATGATTTCTACTTGTAGCATAGGTTATCCATTCAATTAAAGAGATGTTCTATTCTTTGACAAAATATGTTCAAAGTCGTCTGCTGCATAATTGTTGTATGAGGGAAAGGGTTGAAGGAATCTGGTAGGGGCTAATGTTAGGAATATTTCTGTGAAATTATTGGCAAGTCTGGCCAGTAGTATCTGATAAGATTTTTAGTTTTAACAAATGCATATACGGCAAAACTACCCATAGTTTCATGTTTTTATGAAATAATAACATGGTTTGATGGAATGTTGTTGTGGATTACAAAGGGAACATTTCAGCCTTTGAAAATCAGGCTGGAAGTTTATTTTTTTTCTTCAAAGTTCTCAATATATGCATGTAAAGGCAAAAGTCAATGGGGATCTGGGCAAATCTACAAACCACAGCAGAATTTTGGCTATGGCCTGTTTCTATTTCATGGATATATCAGAGCTCTAGATAAGAAGTGAATTTCACATCCCAATATCTTTATTTGACCCTCCAACCCTATGTTGTGGGTACACAAAAGAATCGTCTCAGTCAGAGTACTCACCAGTCACCACATAAGGTTTAACCCTTTCCCTCATATAGACGCTTTCTTCTGCCTATGCAGCAGACGGCTTTTTGAAAACATAGTGACAAAAGAAGAAATTGCACAAAACGTGCAATTTCTCCTTTTGCCACAAGGTTTTCCACTTTTTGTCATAGGTTATCCATTCAATTATGGAGATTTTCTATGTTTTGACAAAATACGTATGAGGGAAAGGTTTAATGGAGTCATAAGAAGAGATATGGATAGGAAAAGACCAGTTCACTCCTCCTTATCCAGTCCTCTGGATACATGCTTTCAATATTAGAAGCTAGTCTGTGAGGTAAAAAGCAAATAAATCTGTAGCACTGCTGTACAGGTGGGATTTGTTCAAATATTATCTTCCCCTTTTCATCGGCCAATGTGTCCATAGTGACCCTGTAAAGAGACGAAATGAACTGTTGGAAGTCTGATTTAACCAAACTTTCCCACATGTACTCATGATGTAAATGCTTTCTGCAGCTTCAGCTGCAGATGACTTTTGAAAACATTGTGACAAAGGGAGAAATGTCTCATAAAAAGCAATTCCTCCATTTGCCACAATGTTTTCAGCTATATTCAATAATTATGCTTTCTTCTATAGAGATTTTTCCATTTTTTTTTACCTAGATGTCTCCTGCTGTATATTTGTCCTATGTGGGAAAGGGTTAAATTTCCAACTGATTGTATTTAAATCTTAGTGAAACAATAACAGAAGTGTTGCGGTTTTATACAATGGGTCTCTTCTTTGACCCCTTCATTCAACAAAACTGCTGATGACCACTTTGATAACATCTTGGCAAAATGTAGGAAAGACCTCTATAAATGAAGGTATAATTATTGAATAGAATTGAAAACTTTGTGGCAAAAGGAAAATTGCTATTGATAAGCAATTTCTCCTTTTGCCATATGGGTTGAACGCTTGAAGTGAAGCATATAATATACAGGTACTATTCTTAAAAACATATTTTATTGACTGTCAAATGTTTCCGACAAATAGCTTGGCTTTGAAACACAGCTGAATGCACTACACTACTTAAATTCATATTGTAACTAAGTTTAATAAACTAGCCCCGATAGCAAGGTCTGTAGCGATATGGGTTTTCAATCCTGGGTTTGTGAACTAAAACCCCAGCTCAGCAAACATTCTTTCTGACATTTAACAAAAGTCAATGTGACAAGCAACTTAGTATCATTTGTCCTCCACCAATAAGATAACAGTCTACATGGAAAAGAAGCCAGATGCTTGGAAAGACTGTTGTGTGGAGAACTCTAGACTCTAGTGAAAAACACAAATAACATGTGGTAAGTTGTATTGATAATCGCCATGATATGAATTGCCTTAAACAGCAATCAGTCAATCAATCATTAAAAGGTGTTGCAGAACTTTCGAAAAGGTCAAATTTCATTTGATAAAATCCTTTTTTAACCCTTTCTCACATACAATAAATCTACAGCAGATAACTTTGAAAGTATCCAGGCCAAAACACAGAAAAGCTCTATGAATGAAGGTTTAATTACTGAAAAGAGTTGAAAACATTGTGACAAAAGGAGAAAGTGCTCGTTTTCAAAGTTATCTGCTGCAGAGGCGTCAGAAAGCATCTATATGTAACAAATGGTTAAATAAATGTTGTTGGTTGAAAAAAAATCAATTCATAGCCTATGATAGGGTGTTGTATGGCAAAATGTTGTCAGCAAGACTCATTTACACTTTCTTATCTAGTCTACCAAGTTGTTACAAAACAGTGAACCAGATAATGCTCTGTTCCCCGTACTATATCTACCATTATGATCCTAACCAAACCCTATGATGTGTGTACTCAAAAGAGTCCTCTCATTTTAGAAGATGCAAAACACCCCTTTTCTAGAGCTCTGAAGAAAGATTAAGAACCCTTTCCCTCATATAAACGCTTTTGGACGCCTCTGCAGCAGACGGCTTTTTGAAAACATAGTGGCAAAAGAAGAAATTGCACAAAACATGCAATTTCTCCTTTTGCCACAATGTTTTCCACTTTTTGTCATAGGTTATCCATTAAATTATGGAGATTTTCTATTTTTTGACAAAATACGTTCAAAGTCGTCTGCTGCAGAATTGTTGTATGAGGGAAAAGGTTAAACATATACTAAATAGCAACTTGAAATAGCAATTCCATGTCTATAGCAACCTAACTTTTAGCTTCATTATTACTATTTTTTTTCATAAAAGAGCCTGCAATTAAAGACCATATTCATTCATGTGTTCCCATGGGTGGTCTTTATACACAGTGTCCCACTGCATCAGCAAAGAAGGTAACTTACTGCTTCTCCAGCCTGACATCGGACACAAATATCTGTTGGAGTGATGTATTTATCTACCATAGTGTTGTTGTTGTTATTACTGTTCAGGGTACAACTGTTGTTAATCTTTGTTGCTTGCAAACTGTTGCTTCTGTGGGTATCTAACCCACCACAGCTTTGTTGTGGATAATGGATGATATGTGGATGACTGGCCTCTCTTGTATTCTACAATGATATGTGTAAATAAAGAATTTTGTTTCAAACACTGAATGCTCATGGATAAAAAGTTAGAGCAGTGTTAACCCTTTCCCACATAGAGACTCTTTCTGATGCCTCTTCAGCAGACAACTTTTAAAAACACTGTGGTAACAGGAGAAATTGATCATAATAAGCATTTTTTCCTTTTGTCAAGATTTTTTAACATTTTGACCAATGTGTTTCAAGGTTGTCTGCTGCAGATTATGTGTAGAAAGGGTTAAAAGAGGGTCAGTAACAAACCACTGAGCCTGACCTGGGTAATACTTGTATGCATACAAAGAATTTCCTTCCATGGTAATGTACTAAGAAATAGAATAGACAAGAATTGAGGATAATATCAGTGTTTTAATTTAAATTTGAGCATTAATGCACCAGATTCATGTTTTTTTCCATATATGACATAATTAGTAAATTACTAAATATAAAATCCATAGTAAGAAAACGACTATTGCTCATTGCCATGGTTTAAATATTTGCATCATCCAGGATGTTTGTTATTGTAAACAATGCAAGCATTGGTGAGGAATTTGGCCTCGCTGTTTCCTAAATGAAAAAAAAAACACTCAATGACAGTTACACTTACAGGTAAACATTTTCATGATGAGGATTAATTTAAGGTAGTAGGAGCCTAATGGGCATCATTTCAAACTATGATTAGCCTGATAATTTCTTAATGTGTATCATTTCCTGGATTCAAAAACAAAATTTAAAAAAAAATTACTGTAAAATAATTTTTTTATTTTAAATTGAATTACCCATTGAAATAATACATTATATATATTCAAACTGTACTGAAATAGCCATATATGACATTACAATTTTAACATACTGTTTTGACCACGTAGAATTGGAACATCGACGTTTAAAAGCAAAAATCAACAAGTTCTAGAAATACTCATGACCTGTTCTTTATTAATAATTAACTTTAACCTTTTGGGAACATTATGCCAAAAAATCAAAATGTTTTACTGTCTCATTTAAAAAAAATTAGAGTTTGAAATTCCCAATCACCTATTTCAGCCGTGACTGCAAGTAATAAAATCTTCAAAGAAGCTAATATTTATGTATAGAAATGTATTTAATTACTTTTTAATGAAAGTACAATATAAACTTCAGTAAAAAGTGTTAGCTAATGAAACAAAGAAGAAAAAAAAATAGTTGTGCTTATGGAGGGATTCGAACCACTACCTTGAAACCCTCAAAATATTTGAAGTCCTGTGCTTAACAACATAGGCTAAAGCATTAAAATTGAAGAGTTTCAAATGGAGGTTTTCATTAGGCTCCTACTACCTTAAATTTCCCCCCAAATAATATATGTTTTCCTGTTCAAAATATAGCCATTCAGTTCCAATGCATTGGCAACCTTACTTGTATCTGTATAAATGGTTCACAATCCATTTCAGTTGAAACATCATGCTCAGTTACTTCCCTTGTTTCCATCTGCACTGCATATTTTGATGGTGAACAAGATTTGTCTTTACAATGCCTCTTCTGAAATAAAATAATAAGTTCCATTGACATATTGTAACCTCACAATAAAATGCATAATTATACTAGTATTATACAGGGCCTTTTTACCTTATATAAGTGACGCCGTTAAACGGTGTCTTCCCAATTGGAAAAACGTTGGTTTTTTCCCAATTGGAAAAAAATATTTCCCAAAATCTAAAAAAAAAAAAAAAAAAAAAATTTTTTTTTTTTTTTTTTTTTTATTTTAAAGTGAAATGAAGTGGAATACACTATTAACAGATATATTTGTCTTGTTTAAGGTAATATGATTGTTTAATTGCATTATATAAACCAAAAGTCTTAAGTTATTGTAAAAAGGACTATTTATATAGCCACATGTTATATGTCTAATTTTTCCCAATTTGGCAAAAAATCGCGCTAAAATTTCCCAAAATGAAAGGCTAAGGCCTCTTCCCAATTTCTGGAAAAAAGGCCCTGTTATAATTTAATATGTTCTAGTGTCACGTGCCGGCCCGTTTTGTTCGGTTTTATTAATTCAACGTTTTAACCATCACCCAGTTTTCACAACCTCTGGCAATTAAAAAGTAAAAGTGCTTTATTATGTTGTTACTTGTATTAACGAAGACACCGGTATGAATTAAAATTGGACGATTAAAATTTGGCCAAATGTTTACATTTCTCCTCATTTATTCATACGAAAATAATTAATAAAACCTTACAGCAGAATTGATTTGTAGCCTGTAATCTGTTAAACAATCGCCATTTTCCGCGAAAGGAAACTGTCTTTTGCAGCTTTGCATTGTTATGCGACTTAAATTACTGTTAATTGTTAATAGCAAGGAAAAACTGAGAATTTCAAAGTTGGCACATTTCCTTTGTTTACACCGGAAGAAAATGACGGTTATTTATTTGAGTGGAAGGATACTTTACTGTATTAAAGGAAAACAGAAACTCCCTTTATTTCAAAATAACGAGACAGTCATTTTTACAAATCACTCGTTGGAATCTGAAGTTATATCTATAAATTTGCAATGGATATATTAAGAGAAAATATCTACGGACTGACGAGCGTATGTTCTGTATATCGCATCGAAATATTTTCCTTTGCGTTCATTAACGCCATTGAGGTTTTTCAATTTCGAGAGTTTTCTCCCTTGAATGTCAGGATCGTCTACGTTGATAATAAAGACAAAATATTAACATTATCAATCTGAATAATATTGGTATACTTGTATACCATATACTTTGTTCTAACCTCGTTTTGGCATTTTATACTGCGTGGAAAGGTATTTACAGGCATGATATTAACTTCACACGAGTAATATTGCACCATTATAATGAATTAAAACTTTTATGGCTTTCGGACTGTGTCAATATTCGGATATTGCTTTTTAACTCTCTCGATCACGAAATGCTCGAGATGAGTTATAACTTATTGTGATCGTCAGTTGTCCGGCGTCCGTCGTGCGTCCGTCAACATCTTCTCAGTAACCAGTGGGTCAATTGGGATGAACCTTCACAGAAAGCATCCTCTCAATGACCTCTCCACAATTCCTTCAAATTTTTGGGATCCATGCAGTATTCTGGTTTCCATGGCAACGAAACGAAAAAAAACTAAAATTCTTCTTCTCCCAAACTGGTTGGCCTATTTTCAAATAATTTTGTAAAAATGTTACTTGGATGACCATCTATCAGATTCCTTCAAGCCATGTTGATTAGTCGAAAAACATGGGCGCCAGGGGAGGGGGGGGGGGGGGGGTGTGGGGGTAGGGCTTTTTGCTTTATATGGCTATAGTGAAGACTTAAAAAAAATTCTCCTCCGAAAGTGTCACATCGATTTCAAATAATTTTGTTATAATTGTAAAAATGTTCCTTGGATGACCCACCATCAGATTTCTTCAAGCCATGTTGATTGGTCGAAACGATTTCCAAGATTTTATTTTGAATCAAAATCGTATTTACGTCGCTCTATTTAATCTTAAAGTCATACCTACAAATCATTTGTTAAATTATTATTTCACATACATAAGTTTTCAGACTATAAATAAAAAGAAAAACAGTCTGTTTTGGTTTTCAAAAAGCCCTCCCATGCCTTTGTCTGGAAGGACACTTTGAAAATGCTCAAGAAAAGTATAAATTAAATGAAATCAACAGTTCTTTCAAAAGTCAATGGCATACTCATTTAAAAGATTTAGCTGTTTCTAACAGTTTATGACATGCTATTAAACTTTATAACACATAGTTCTTCAAATAAAGGAGAATAAATCATGACTCTGTGATGTAACACAAAATCCCGGACACCATATTATGGCTCAAATGTTTTGTTGAAAAAAGAAATCGTGCATAATTGACAATAACCTCTGTTCTGCTATTAATTCTTATTAATTCTTATTAACCCTTTCCCTCATACGACAATTCTGCAGCAGATGACTTAGAACATATTTTGTCAAAAAGTAGAAAATCTCCATAATTTAATGGATAACCTATGACAAAAAGTGGAAAACATTGTGGCAAAAGGAGAAATTGCACGTTTTGTGCAATTTCTTCTTTTGTCACTATGTTTTCAAAAAGCCGTCTGCTGCAGAGGCGTCAGAAAGCGTCTTTATGAGGGAAAGGGTTAAAGTAGTAATTTTCATTTAGAACAAATAATACCATGTTACAGTAATTTTTTATATAATACTTATTTCTACAGTCAAACCTCAGTGGGCCCACAATAAATATTTTAACCTCTTTGTAGTTTGAGGCATTGTTCAAATTTGGACTTAACAAAAAGGAAGAAGTGTTTTATCCTGACTGTATTCATTTATTTTGAGTTATGAAAACGCATATGTAAAAATACCACTAACCAGTGTGTTTTCTTTTGATCGCAGACACATTTATGACACAGAGATTATGTTCTTACAAAGAAATCTAAAAGAAATGCCCAGTTTTATTTCTGTATTTTGATTTAATACATTTTGTTCATGAATATAGCAATCAACATCAACAATAAGATAAGAAATTCACATTGTTTATCTCCATGCTGCTTGTATCATTGCAGACTTACAGCGTTTAAAAAATAAAACAATTAAACTACTACAGACAATGTTTTCCACTTTTTGTCATAGGATATCCATTCAATTATGGAGATTTTCTATGTTTTGACAAAATACGTTCAAAGTCGTCTGCTGCAGAATTGTCGTATGAGGGAAAGGGATAGTAGATCATCTTGAATTATATAAAGTTTAGGGCGGGACCTACAGACGAGTTCGAGATTTTAGTGGTGTTTGAACTTTCCATTGTTCGAGCCACCGAGGTTTGGCTGTATATAATTTGCCATTTTGACTCCTGATTTGTTGTTTTATTCATTCCACATTTTGACCATAACTCGATTTTGAAAATCAACAGTAATAAATAGTTACAAATTTAGTCCTTCCCACAATAAAGATGCATAAATTTACCAAAGTAGTACATTGTAGGTAAAGGTGTTTGCATCAGTACTGAGCAGTAGATTTTATTTGAATATACTTGGAAATGGAGAAATTGCTTTTGATTACTTAAATAATCTTAACATTTCTTTCACTGTCTTTTTTTCTATAAATATGTAATTCACTTTCTTTCAAAGTTTCTTCAACTTGAAGGGAGATAATAAATTCATGGTTTATCAAATCTGCACCTCAAATTTTCAAAAATATTAAATGGTACATATACGCAAAATGTTAGTGCTCAGCTTTCTCTGTTTGGTTAGACACATTATTATGTCATTTATAATTATATAAATTGATTCCAGAGATGATATTCTGCATAAAAAACTAAACAATTGAAACAAAATCTTCTCAGTCAGAATGAAAGTTCATTAACTTGATATAGGCTGATTTACCAATAGGTAAAGCTCTTGTGATAGTCTAATAAAACTAAGAAGTAAGACTTCAAGTTCCAATGAAAGTGATTAAAATTCCTCTTTTTTTAACTAAATGATAAAAAAAGATCAGATCTTTAGCCGACTATTCGAAGAATATGGAAAGCTATTTAATACAGGTTAACGATTTGCATGCAAGGCTTTTTCTCACAAACCACAGATGCTATTGCTTTGAAACTTCAAACACTTTTTGGACATCATCAAATGACCTTGCAGGAAAAGTCCCAAAACTCTATATCAGATTTTGACACAGTTATGCCCCTTTTTGGACTTAGCAATTTTGGTTAAAGTTTTACATGCAAGTTACTATCATGGACATAATTTATATCTCAGAAATTTTGTTTACATTTTTACATGCAAGATACTATCATGGACATATATTTCAGTAACCACCAATGATATTAACTTGAAATTTCCTTTTTCTTTTTATTGACAAAAGTTGTGTTAAATGTGTTTTATTGGCAAACAATTAGAAAAGTCGAGTGTGCTGTCTAATGGACAGCTCTTGTTTTTCATGTAATTGAGAACAAACTACTTCTTGAACAGAAGCCTCAAACAATGTAGCAACAAATTCCAAAAGGAAAACAAAAGTTTTAATAACAGACTCAAAAGTTGTCTTTACAGACATACCATCGAAGGAAACACTCACATGTATAAATGTACATAATTATTTAATATCAGAAAAATATTAAAAGTGTCCTTTACTGCATTCTGTACACATATAATTTTTAATCTGATACTTAAAAGATAGATTGGGAGAAAATGGCAAGATTCCGGGTCAAAGAGGCTGTGGTGTGTAAAATCCAATTTTCCGAATTCAATGAGTTAATTTAGCAAATATTTATAAAGATACACTGATGTTTCAAATTTTCCCTTTACTATAATAAAGAGCAGAGGGAGCCTTTTTAGTAGGTCTCAAGCTTATTTAAATTTCCGAAATAACGTTTTTTATAGTGATCTAATATGGTAATCTACTTTATTTGATGAAGGCCTTCTTCTTAAACTAAACAAATATCCTTTCAAATATTTTTTTATGTGTTTTACAGGTTAGATAAATTCCTGAATAATCAGGAAGTGATCAATTGTCATCCCACAATTGCAGTGAAGATATAACCAGACATTTCATAGAGCTGATGTCGTATGGCCAGACGATGGCCTTTAATAAAATGGCTGGTTCTATTTGCGGCCTTATATTCTGTGACTGTAACCTTCATGTTCATGTCATACATTCCAAGTCAACAGCCCTGTACCCATGTAGATGACATACAGTATGACCAAAGAGACAGAATTATGCATGTTCCAGAAGTGCCAAATGCAATTCCAAAACAGAATAAAAGCATCAACAGAAATAATGAGGCCAGTAGCAGTAACCATTTAAATTTCTATAATGAATTGTTGGATCAGGCAGATAATCCAGCCTGGGGTCAACATAAAATGGCTGTGATAGTCCCATTTAGAGGGAGACTGGAGGAACTGTTGGAGTTTGCTCCATATATTCATTCTTACTTTGTGAAAAAGAAAGTGCGGCACAAAATTTATGTGATCAATCAAGCCGACTCATTAAGGTACGTTTGATACAAGTGTTTGATAGTGAGTAGGTACGTTCAATACAAGTGTTTGATAGAGAGTATGTACGTTCAATACAAGTGTTTGATAGCGAATAGGTACGTTCAATACAAGTGTTTGATAGCGAATAGGTACGTTCAATACAAGTGTTTGATAGCGAATAGGTACGTTCAATACAAGTGTTTGATAGCGAATAGGTACGTTCAATACAAGTGTTTGATAGAGAGTAGGTACGTTCGATACAAGTGTTTGATAGTGAGTAGGTACGTTCAATACAAGTGTTTGATAGAGAGTATGTACGTTCGATACAAGTGTTTGATAGCGAGTAGGTACGTTCGATACAAGTGTTTGATAGCGAGTAGGTATGTTCGATACAAGTGTTTGATAGAGAGTAGGTACGTTCAATACAAGTGTTTGATAGTGAGTAGGTATGTTCGATACAAGTGTCTGATAGTGAGTAGGTATGTTCGATACAAGTGTCTGATAGCGAGTAGGTATGTTCGATACAAGTGTCTGATAGCGAGTAGGTATGTTCGATACAAGTGTCTGATAGCGAGTAGGAATGTTCGATACAAGTGTTTGATAGCGAGTAGGTATGTTCGATACAAGTGTTTGATAGCGAGTAGGTTCATTTGATACAAGTGTTTGAAAGCGAGTAGGTATGTTCAATACAAGTGTTTGATAGCGAGTAGGTATGTTCGATACAAGTGTATGATAGAGAGTAGGTACGTTCAATACAAGTGTTTGATAGCGAGTAGGTATGTTCGATACAAGTGTCTGATAGCGAGTAGGTATGTTCGATACAAGTGTCTGATAGCGAGTAGGTATGTTCGATACAAGTGTCTGATAGCGAGTAGGTATGTTCAATACAAGTGTCTGATAGCGAGTAGGTATGTTCGATACAAGTGTTTGATAGCGAGTAGGTTCATTTGATACAAGTGTTTGAAAGCGAGTAGGTATGTTCAATACAAGTGTTTGATAGCGAGTAGGTATGTTCGATACAAGTGTTTGATAGCGTGTAGGTATGTTCGATACAAGTGTTTGATAGCGAGTAGGTACTTTTGATACAAGTGTTTGATAGCGAGTACGTACGTTCGATACAAGTGTTTGATAGCAAGTAGGTATGTAAAGAATATATTTTCTTTCAGATGATTACTTTTTGCGTTGGGGTTTTACACATTTCAACATTATTTCAGTTATAACATGGCGACAGTTCACTTTTTCATGATCTCTCGGTAAACACATCAGTAATAGGCTAGAAAATTGCACTCCTCCATGACCTTGACGACTGGGGATGGAACCTGGGACGCCTATTTTGCACACTAACCACACGGCCACGATGGATTCCTTTCAAATGATTACATTATGGTCTAAAAGGTTTATTTTAAATGAAAGAAGAATTATTTTATAGAGTTGAAAACATTAAGAGCAATTTCTCCTTTTGCTACAATGTTTTCAAAAGTAGTCTGCTGCAGATGTATCAGAAAGTTTCTATATGAGGGAAAGGGTTAAACTTTCAATCATTAGTATTGCAGGTCAATTTATATTTGCACTATTTAATATTTTACAGGTTTAACAGAGGATCTCTTATAAACGTTGGAGTGCTGGAAAGTTCCTCTGCCTGCGATTATATTGCCATGCATGACGTGGACCTTTTACCTGTGAATGAAAAGTTAGACTACTCTTATCCTTCTGCGGGACCGTATCACATATCAGCACCAGAGTTACATCCCTTGTATCATTACCATAGTTTTATTGGTGGTATATTACTCGTAACAAAAAATCATTTTAAGTCTGTGAGTATTACTCCTTTTACCTATTCAATATATTTAACCCTTTCCCATATACAACAAATTTGCAGCAGACGACTTTGAAATGAATCCTGCAAAAACTTGGAAAATCATAGTAAATGAAAGTACATGTATAGTTACTGAAAAAAGTTGAAATCTTAGTGGCAAAAGGTGAAATTGCTTGTCAAAAATTGTCTGCTGCAGATGCTTCAGTATGCGTCTACAAATGGGAAAGGGTTTAAACATTTGTCTGAATAAAACAATAGTATACTTATTGAAATATGTCATATGACAAAATTATCATAGTGATGCCTGTCTTGCAAGGGTTACACAAATGGACTAATTCTCCACTGTCTGTCTCTCTGTCCGGCATGCCTTCGTAAGTGACTTTAATGGCAGGCAATACAATCATGTATCTTCTTGATCCTTTTAACATTTACATTTAGAGCATTTTTTTTTTTTATCTAACAGTCTTAAATCCTTTTTCCGCAAACACTCTTTCCGACTCTGCAGGCCAGCAGATGACTTTTGAAAACAATTTGGCAAAAGGAGAAAATGCTGAAAATGAACAATGTAACCACTTTGTCTTCAACTTTATTCAATGATAGTTCTATCATTTATAGATAATTTACATATTTTACCTATCAGTACATGTTTTAAAAGTTGCCAGCTGCATATTTGTTGTATGTAGGTAAGGGTTGTTATTTGCCATCAAATGGAATGGTAGATAGTTGGCATGGGGTATCAAAAACTTTTATGATTAACCCTTTCCCTCATATAGACGCTTTCTAACGCCTCTATAGAAGACAGCTTTTTGAAAACATAGTGACGAAAGAAGAAATTGCTGAAAACGAGCAATTTCTCAATTTGCCAGATTGTTTTCCACTTTTAGTCACAGGTTATCCTCCATTCAATTATAGAGAATTTCTATTTTATGACAAAATATGATCAAAGTCGTCTGCTGCAGAATTGTTGTATGAGGGAAAGGGTTAACTCCAGAGCTCTAGATAAGCGGATTTCTTTTACATTCTAAAATCATAATTTTATCCTCAAACCCTATGATGTGGGTACTTAAAAGAAACGTCTCAATGAGTCGATTCTTTTGAGTACTCACATCATAGGGTTTGACTGAATGATAAGAGAGATATTATGCGGAAAAGAGCTGTACAATCCTCCTTATCTGGCCCTCTGTTTACTGATTCAGCCATCGGTTAATTTCAATTCTGTGTAAGCACTCTAACTGAAAGGATTAATAGCATACAAGTTCAGAGCAGATAACTTAAAATTATTGAAACTAATACTCTTATCCTAATGACCTTCCGGATTTTGATTTTCAAAATAAAAATTATCTTTAATCCCTTCCAAGATACAGATGGTTTTTCACGCCTGCAGCAGACACCTTTTGAAAACATTGTGGCAAAGGCAGAAACTACTCGTAATGAGCACTTTTTGCCACAATGTTTTAACTCTTTTCTATATTAATCATTCTTTAATAGAGATGTTTCCTATTTTTTAGCCTAGATATTTCCAAAGCTGTTTGCTGCAGATTTGTCATATGTTGGAAAGGGTTTATATGCGAGAAGAAATTTACTTTCTTTGTTTTACCATTTAGGTAAATGGTATGTCTAATAAATATTACGGATGGGGAAGAGAAGATGACGAGTTTTATGTGCGTTTAAAAAAGGCGGGACTTTTAGTGAGTATTTTCTTCTTGTTAAAGTTTGTCAAGTTAACCCTTTACCTCATATAGACGCTTTCTGACGCCCCTGCAGCAGACAGCTTTTTGAAAACATTGTGGCAAAAGAAAAAATTGCTCAAAACGAGCAATTTCTTCTTTTGCCACAATTTTTTCCACTTTTAGTCCTAGGTTATCCATTCAATTATAGAGATTATCTATTTTTTGACAAAATATATGTCGTCTGCTGCAGAATTGTCGTATGAGGGAAAGGGTTAACTTGAACTGTTTGGAACTAGATCCATGAACATGGTAATCTTGTGTTTTAGTAAAATAGTTTATTAAAGCTTTTCCCACATACAACAAATCTGTAACAGACAACTTTTAAAACATCAAGGCAGCAGAGAGTGAGTGAATGACTGAGTGAGTGAGTGAGCTATATGTAAAATGTCTATCAATAAAGAGCAATTTCAATGAGCTTTTTGACACAATTTTTTTCCAAAACTGTCTTCTGTAGATTTTCAAAAGGCAATTACATGTAGCAAAGGGTTATTGAATGCTGATTAGTTGGAACAGAGGCCAAAACAAGGAATTAATCTCTTTTTATTACAGAACCAAACCACCCAATATATTTTTGAGTACCAACAACATTGTGTTTAACCTTTTCCTATTTATAACGAATCTGCGTCAGACAAATTTGATACATAGAGGTAAAATATGACAAATTTCAATGAAAGAAAGTATCATTATTGAATAGAATTGAAAACATTGTGGTTAAAGGAGAAATAGCCAATTCTATTTCTCTTTTTGCCATAATGTTTTCAGAAGCCGTCTGCTGCAGAAGTTTTATGGGAAAGGGTTAATGTACAAATAGTTATGGACTTGTTAGTGCACTATTTCAAGATCATATTTTGTCTTTTTTAGCTTGTCTGTTATTCACAAAACTTAAACCTTACCGTACCTCAAAACTAAAAAAAAACATTCAACATTTTCAATGAAACTTGGTACATATGCTCCTTGGAACAATACACATGTCTATACCAAGTCATATAACTTTGGCTTAATAATTATTCAGAAATGCTCCTTTTTATACTTAGAAAAATAAGAGACGAGCGTTGGCAATCTCTCTGCAGCGCTCTTGTTTGTATTTGAAGATATTGATTTTTGGTTTGAATGGTGATGTTATGTGACAAAATAAACCAAGTGCGAAGCTATACATGAGTCCATCCATTTGCTTTTGTGCACAGTGAAGATCCAGATCAGCCTGTGCATCTGCGCTTCTACCAATATGTGTAGATTCTGATAAGCCTAATGAGTCACTCTGTTTTCAAAAAGCCATCTGCTGCAGAGGCGTCAGAAAGCGTCTATATGAGGGAAAGGGTTAAGAATGATACACAGTTTGAATTGATGAATTTTTGAAACTTATCTTGGTACAAAGGTTAGAATCCGGTCAATTTTTTTCATTTAACCCTTTCCCTCATACGACAATTCTGCAGCAGACGACTTTGAACATATTTTGTCAAAAAATAGAAAATCTCTATAATTGAATGGATAACCTATCACTAAAAGTGGAAAACATTGTGGCAAAAGGAGAAATTGCTCGTTTTGAGCAATTTCTTCTTTTGTCACTATGTTTTCAAAAAGCTGTCTGCTGCAGAGGCGTCAGAAAGCGTCTATATGAGGGAAAGGGTTAATACTCTGTTACAGTCATGGTGTTCTTATTTGTATATCATAATAATTTTTTTTATGCCCCCGGAATCACCGATTCGGTAGGCATCTAGTTTTTGGCCTGTCTGTACGTCTGTCTGTCTGCACGTCTGTCTGTCTGTCTGTCTGTCTGTCTGCACGAAAAAAACTTTAACCTTGACCACTACTTTTGAACCATAACAGGTTACCATATTTCACATGTGTATTCCTTATGACATGACCTTTCTGTCAGTACCAACATTTTTGACCTTGCGACCTTGACCTTTGACCTAGATGTTGCCATTCGGGGGCATCAGTGTTTCACAAACACATCTTGTTTTCTTCAGAATTTCGAATGGGTAATGAAGCATGGACAAAAAGAACCGTATTACACTGTAAGATGATTTCTGTATTTGTTTTACTACATGTAAATGTGTTTTAGCTCCATTACCAGTTCTTTAAAGTCAACATTTCTCTGGCTGCCATCTGTCTGACATTATTTCATTCAATGAACTATAGGCAGGTGACAAATATGTGTTTGAACATTCTTGTAAAACCTTTCCAACATACAACACAATATGCAGCAAAGGATTTTGAAAATCTCCCTGGAAGCAAAAATGTGGATAATCTCTTCAAATGGCAGTATGATTATTGGATAGAATTGAAAACATTGTGGCAAAGGAGAAATTGCTCAATATCTCCTTTTGCCACTATGTTTTCAACAGTCGTCTGCTGCAGATTAGTAAAAATTGACATAACTGGAAATCTTAATGCTGCACTTACTACATTTGTGTAGTGTTGGTTCTTATCAACCTTGGCATTCAGTCAGTCAGATCTAGATCAGCATTTCTTGTATCTTGGTTACTGTTGCTCTCAATTCATGTCCATCACCTCTTTATGTTTTGCTACAAATGCACTATCGTCAGTCTGCCTGCAGCGCAGTTCATTTGATCGTTCTAACTTTACATGTCTAGTTTTACAGTTTATTTTACACCCCAACAACAAAGTTTGTCAGGAGGTATATTGAAATCACTCTGTTGGTTGGTCATTCTTCTTTTTCACTTAATTAATCCTGCCTCATACGACAATTCTGCAGCAGACGACTTTGAACGTATTTTGTCAAAACATAGAAAATCTCCATAATTGAATGGATAACCTATGACAAAAAGTGGAAAACATTGTGGCAAAAGGAGAAATTGCACGTTTTGTGCAATTTCTTCATTTGTCACTATGTTTTCAAAAAGCCGTCTGCTGCAGAGGCGTCAGAAAGCGTCTATATGAGGGAAAGGGTTAATTAATCCTGCCTCATACAGACACTTTCTGACGCCTCTGCAAACAAATTTCTACTTTTACCACAATGTTTACATCTTTTTTCAATGATTGTTCTTATGTTTGTAGAGAATTTGTATAGTTTAAATGTTTTTTAAGTTGTTTCCTTGCACAGATTTGTTGTATGTCGGAAAGTGTTAACCCTTTACCACCCTTTACCTGATACAACAAATCCGAAGCAGACGACTTTGAAATACTCTATAGACAAATATAGGGAATATTTCTATAACTGATGGTTTAAATATTGAATAGAGATGAACAAATTGTGGCAAAAGGAGTAATTGCTCTTTATTGCTCATTATTGCTCACAATGTTTTCAAAAGTTGTCTGCTGCAGAAGGAAAGGGTTACATTGAATTTGGATGTATGAGCATTGTGTAGCTAACTGATTTTCTAGCTATCAAGATATCTAAATAAAACTTAGAAAACATCCTTAATAATGAAAAAATTTAACCCACCCTTTCCCACATACATGTATAATTGTATAATTGTGGCAAATGGAGAAATTGCTCACTATGCATGTCTAGTTTTACAGTTTATAAGATATTTTATACATCAACAACATATTTTGTCAGGATTTATATTAAAATCACTCTGTTGGTTGGTAGGTCTTTTTGTCACTGAAATTGAATTTCTCCATCTGCCACAATGTTTCAAAAGTCGTCTGCTAAATTGAATTCAGATGTATGAGCTTTGTGAAGGTTACTGGTCTTTTGTTTATCAAGATATTTAAATAAAACTTAGTAAATATCCTAAGTAATGATGTATTTTAAATGACATACATGTACGAGACAGTGAATGTAGTCGATTCGCTTTTTCGCATTTTAATATTACCTTCCATTCTTTTGCCAATTGTATTGTGCCTCATATATAAATTGTGTAGAGTTCCTGGTAAGAGATATCTCTCCTTGATCTTTGTCTATTTGTATAGGCTAGTATTTTGTATGATAAATGTGTTTTTTTATTATAGATAAGAAGACCCAGTAACTTAACAATCACAACAGGTTATAAAACATTCCGACACATTCATGACAAAGTAAAAAGAAAGAGAGACAATGTCCGCATGTTTGATCAAACAAAGGTATAACATTTAACCGTTTCCCACATACAGACTCTTTCTGACGCCTCTGCAGCAGACAACTATTGAAAAGACAGTGATGCAGAGGTAGAGCGTCGGCCTCTCATATCAAAGGTCCCTGGTTCGAGTCCCGTGATGAGCGGGTCCTGACTTTGGGATTTTTCCACACAAACCGCACGAGTAATGGTTAAGTCTCCAGGAAGCAGACATCGGATGTAAAATAAATCATGTTTAAATATAAATTAACTATTGAAAACAATGTGACGAAAGGACAATTTGCTCCAAACGCGCAATTACTCCTATTCAGAAATTAGCACTTTTATTTTTAAGTATTTTTTACCTTCATGCAAAGATCTTATCAAAGTATCTGTAAGATTGACGAAATTAAATTAAGACGTGAAAATATTTAGTTACCGTGAATTGAGGCAATCTTGTTGCATTCCTGTAAACCGAGATCTGCAGGAGACCAATTTGCAAACAAATAGGTAAAAATATGGAAACATCATGAGCAATTGCTCCTCTTGCCACAATGTTTTCTAAAGTCGTCTGCTGCAGATGCATTTAAATACGTTTAAATTATTTATAATTATAGACCCAAAAACAAAGTCTTCTTGGGTGTGCTTGAGTCACCATGTTGGTTGGTTCGTGAATATGGCGCTCTAGCATTGTGGAGGAAGTCAATTTTGAGACTTAATACATATGACCTGTCTCACGAGAAGCTGAGCCCCAGTAGCTCAGTTGGTAGCGACGCGGGCTGTCAATCCAGGGGTTGTGAGTTCGAATCCCGGCTCGGCCAACTTTCTTTCCGACGATTGACAAAAGTCAATGCGACATGCATCATTCGTCTTCCACCAATGGGCTAAGTCTATGTGGAAAAGCAGCCAGTTGCTTGGGAAGATTGTTGTGTGTAGTACTGGTGTGAGAAAACCAGGAAATGCATGAGTAGGTGAACTGGCCGCCGTGATATGACTGAGAAATTGTTAAAAACGGCGTTAAACCCCAATCAATTGATCAAAGTTTCACGAGAAAACCAACAATGTGGCCTCTATGTAAACATTCCGTCTCAGGGGGATAGATGCATAGAGTAATGATTCCTGAAACGTGTATCCGGGTAAGCCTGTGCGGCATGCTTAGGCTGATCTGGATCGATACTTTACGCAGAATCCACACTGTTGGTTTTATCGCGGGACAGCTCATATGATGATTTTGAATTGTAGATTTGCTAGATATATACATTGAGGTATTCTTATTAAATAGCTTTACTGTAAACATAAATTGTCATTGTTTGTGGCTACAAACTACAAAGTGAAACACCTTCCACGGGAAAACCTTTAAAAATAATTAGGGAAAAGGAGATATTGTTCAGGACAGACAATATCTCATTTTATGATAGTGTTCTTTAATTTATTGAAGAATTATTCTATCATTTTTAGCTCGAATCTTTTAGAATCGAGAGCTATTGTCATGACCCTGGCGTGGTCGTCCGGTTAAGGTTTTTTGTTCAGCTCAGCTTTATTTCTGTGGCGGCGGCGTGGTCGTCCGGTTAAGGTTTTTTGTTCAGCTTAGGTTTTTATTGGTTTTCTATCAGTCGAGCGTCTGTGCCGTACGCAGTGCTCTTGTTGTATATATATTCCGGTCTTTTAAACCTTTCCCTCATACGACAATTCTGCAGCAGACGACTTTTGTCAAAAAATAGAAAATCTCTATAATTGAATGGATAACCTATGACTAAAAGTGGAAAACATTGTGGCAAAAGGAGAAATTGTTCGTTTTGAGCAATTTCTTCTTTTGTCACTTTGTTTTCAAAAAGCCGTCTGCTGCAGAGGCATCAGAAAGCGACTATAAGGGTTAATAAAATCTGTCCAATTCACCATAAAATTCAGATTGAATCTTAATTCATATTGAGTCTAAAAATTCTACGAATAACATTAATACTTTCTTCCACAGAAAACCAACAGATTGGATAGAGAAACTGGTATAGAAACAGTCAGTTATGAAGTATTACAGAGACACAGTCTGGTATTAAATGGTGCTCCTGTCTCCATGTTGGAAGTCAAATTGTTATGTGATTACGAAAAGACACCTTGGTGCTTGAATAAAGAGGATCATTACTTGTTGAAACCTTCAAATCGGACTGTTTAACTCTTTCACTGCTGAATTGCATTAAGTCGACTCTCCCATGTTGAGAATTGGACCACTCCATTTTTTGTCCAATAGGAAATTTGGTAAAAAGTAATGTTTAAATGCCATTTGCAGGTTTCAGGAGGGACAGCTTGTTAGGATCTGTCTCACCTGAATTTAATCATGAGGAATGTCACATTTACATTTATTCCTTTTTAGCTCGACTTTTCGAAGAAAAGGCTAGTTATACTACTCGCCCCATCGTTGGCGTCGGCATTGGTGTCATCACACCTTGGTTAAGGTTTTTGTACCAATTCCCTTTTTTGTCAAAACCATTACAGATATTGCTTTAAAATTTACAACACTTATTCACCATCATTACTTCCATCAACAGACAAGAGTACATAACTCTGTCGAGGTTTTTGTAAGAATTATGGCCCTTTTTGTGTCACCTGCGTAGCATGGTAGGCACTTAGGGATTACTTTTTTTTTTGTCCGGCGTCTGTCTGTCTGTCGTCACACTTTTTCGTCACGTTTTCAAATAACTTTTTTTCTACTCTAAAGGATTGGATTGAAACTTCTGACATATGTTTATATCAATCTTTGTGATGGGTTCACAAAAGGGGGATAATCCAAATATTTTTATATCAGAGTTATTGTCCCTTTTCTGTCAAATTAAAATTATCTGACAAGGCCCCGGCAGGTGACACATGTGCTCCGGGGAGCACTCCATTCTAGTTTTTACTTAGAATTTTAGTTAAGTTTTTTGTACCAATTTACTTTTTTTCAAAACCACTACAGTTATTGCTTTGAAACTTACAACTCTTTTTCACCATCTTTACCTCCATTAACAGACAAGAGTTCATAACCCTGTCAAGGTTTTTGTAAGAATTATGGCCCCTTTTTTACTTAGAATTTCGGTTAAGTTTACAGATATGGCTTCGAAACTTACAACACTTATTCACCATCATTACTTCTATCAACAGATAAGTGTACATAACTCTGTCAAGATTTTTGAAAGAAATTTGTCCCTTTTCGACTTAGAATATTGGTTAAGTTTTTTGTACCAATTTACTTTTTTTTCAAAACCATTACAGATATAGCTATATTATTATACCGAAAAAATAAATATCTTTCTGAAATTAATTTTTAAATTTTAATCTTAAAAAAAGAGATAAAATCTGTCACTACAACATTTATCTCACAAATTGCAGTTCCAAGTATTACCACAAGTTTAAAACGCGGATGTTGCAGCTTTATTTTTGCCGAACTGTGCGTGCATCAAAGTTGCGCGTGTGATAATATTTTGCCGGTCACTATTACCGGACAGTATTAAAAATTAGTGAATGATCGGGAATGGGGAATTTACATAGAGAATTTCAACTGAGGTATAATAATAGAAAATATAAGATCAGTAATAAAAAAACCACCATGAAAATGTTTAACCCTTTCCACATAATGGCATATAGATAAGACGCTTTCTGACGTCCCTGCAGACGACGATGTTTGAAAACATTGTGGCAACAGAAGAAATTGCTCATGATGAGCAATTTCTCCTTTTGTCACATTGTTTTCAACATTTTCAAATAATTACTCTTTCATTTATAGAGGTTTTCAGTATTTTCAAAGTCCTTTGCTGCACATGTGCTGTATGTGGGAAAGGATTAACCCTTTCCCTCATATAGACACTTTCTGACGCCTCTGCAGCAGACGGCTTTTTGAAAACATAGTGACAAAAGAAGAAATTGCTCAAAACGAGCAATTTCTTCTTTTGCCAAATTGTTTTCCACTTTTAGTCATAGGTTATCCATTCAATTATAGATATTTTCTATGTTTTAACAAAATACGTTCAAAGTCGTCTGCTGCAGAATTGAGGGAAAGGGTTAAGAATAACATTGGATTAATCATAGTTATGTCAGGTACACTTTTATTCTAGTTTAGAATTGAAATGCTCAATTGCCTAACTTTACTTCAACCCTTTCTCTTATATAGACACTTTCTGACGCCTCTTTAGCAGATGGCTTTTTGAAAACATTGTGACAAAAGAAGAAATTTCTCAAAATGAGCAATATTTCCTTTTGCCACAATGTTTTCCTCTTTTAGTCATAGGTTATCCATTCAATTATAGAGATTTTCCCATTTTTGACAAAATATTTGTTCAAAGTCGTCTGCTGCAGACATGTCATATGAGGGAAAGGGTTAAGACATAGATATATTGTACTGGAAGCATGCAAATGTGTGTAGTAAATAGATAGGATGTATATTTGATAATGCTTGTAATAAGGTGATAAATGATACAAACAAATATGCATTAAAACCCTTTCCCACATTCGACAATTCTGCAGCAGACGACTTTGAACATGTTTTGTCAAAAAATGGAAAATCTCTATAAATGAATGGATAACCTATGATTAAAAGTGGATAACATTGTGGCAAAAGGAGAAATTGCACGTTTTGTGCAATTTCTTCTTTTGTCACTATGTTTTCAAAAAGCCGTCTGCTGCAGAGGCGTCAGAAAGCGTCTATATGAGGGAAAGGGTTAAGCAAAATGTATACTCTCCTTCAAATTTCAGATATTTTTTGAATAAAAAATAAGAGAATAAATAGTCATCATGTGAAAGATAATGAAATTATTGAAAAAGAATAAATATTGTGGTAATAGAAAGAAACCTACTTGTGAAGGTTGTAGTACAACGTGATGATTGACAGGTTGATTTGAACCATCATTGTTCAGAAATGCCATCCTGTATCCAGAGCACTAGATTAGGGGCTTCAAAAGGTTTGGTCTTACTTTTTGTGTCACCTGCGTAGCATGGTAGGCACTTAGGGATTACTTTTTTTTTTGTCCGTCTGTCTGTCTGTCGTCACACTTTTTCGTCACGTTTTCAAATAACTTTTTTTCTACTTAAAGGATTACATTGAAACTTATGACAAATGTTTATATCAATGTGTGTGATGGGTTTACAAAAGGGGGATAATCCGAATAATTTTTATATCAGAGTTATTGCCCCTTTTCTGTCAAAAATTAAAATTTTCTGACAAGGCCCCGGCAGGTGACACTCGTTCTCCGGCGAGCACTCCATTCTAGTTCATAGAGGTAAGGTCATTTCTCTTTTAGTTTTTTCAATCTTTTTGATACACTGACTTAATCCTTTTCCTTTTGAAGTTGTTTACTGAAAAACAACCTAGCAACAATGCCTCCTTTTCTCAAAAATGTTTGAAACTCTTGTCTTAGATTTTATATAACTTGTCAAATTTGTTTAGGGTATTGAAGGTTACAGTAAGCCTGACTCTTGCACTATTAGTATTAGTAATTTTACATTGAAATACAAAATTTATACCTTTTTAGCTTTATTACTGTTTTTTCATGTTTTATTTCGTCTTCCATATTTTGTATAGCATATGTATTCATTATATGTCATGGGTGTATTAACACTCCAATCACTGGCGGATGTGTTCTGAATCTTATAAGCAATTTATCCTTTTGTCAGAATGTTTTTTTCAAAAAAAAATTTGACCCCAATGTATCAAAATGCATCTGTGTGCAGGAACGGGGTAAAATGTGCCTTCACATCAATGCTTTCTGATCTAAATGTACGCTCGAAGTTAAGTGCTTCTTGCATGGATTGTTTAATTTAAGAATGACAATCTGGCTAGCTCAGTCAGTAACTTTGGTGGCTATTAATCCAGGGGTCATTAGTTGGAACCCTGATTCTGCCATTTATTCTTTCAGATGATTAATTAACAAAAGTCGTCATGACAAGCGCTGTTTGACTTCCACCAATGGGTTAAATAATCTATTTGGGAAGGTAACCTTGATAGAATCATGCTGTTTTACTGGTGTTAGGTGAACTGCCACCTGTGATATAACTGAAATGCCATTGAAAATGTTGTTAAATTTCAATCAGTCAATGATTTCAGAAAGCGCAGATTGTGCTTAACCCTTTCCCACATACGACAATTCTGCAGCAGACGCTTTTGAACATATTTAGTCAAATAATGGAAAATCTCTATAATTGGATAACCTATGACTAAAAGTGGAAAACATTGTGACAAAAGGAGAAATTGCATGTTTTGTGCAATTTCTTCTTTTGTCACTATGTTTTCAAAAAGCCGTCTGCTGCAGAGGCGTCAGAAAGTGTTTATATGAGGGAAAGGGTTAACCCAATCCAACAAACAACAAACCTTCAGTAGACGACTTTGAAAATATTTAGGCAAACATATTGAAATTTTCTATAGATGAAAGTATAATTATTGAACAGTGTTGAAAACATTGTGGTTAAAGGAGAAATAGCCTTCTATACCAGGTATCAATGTTTGGAATTGTCAGGGCATAGGGAAATTGTTTCACTTTGAACTGCTTTGGTTTACCTCTAATCTGCAGACATATTTGCAAACATTGTGGCATATATATGAAAAATCTCTGTACTGGAAAGTATAATTAGTCGCCGGGCAGAAGCCAGCGACTTACATTTTTAATAACTTTTCGGAAGTGACATGGGAGGATGAGTTATTATTAGAAAAAAACAAATTTAAATGTCTTGAACATATTATAATTGTGTTTGTTTAAAAACACTTAGTTATGACACATCTAAATTGAAATAAATAATCCGATGTTTTAAGTATTTGCAGTTTCTTTATTTTGACTCGCATTTGTGTTTTTTTGTCAAAATAGTCCCTGTTAGACTTGCTGCAGACTGCTATGTGTCAATATCGAGATAAAAATCACGTCAAATTCTCCTTTTAATAGCAATTTTAACTTGCTGAATGTTATTTTCATGTTCAAAGAGATGTCTTGATTTGTGTAGGATTCATTTATTAATGTTAATCCATGTTTGTCTAAAATAGGAACTGTTTCTAAGCTGTTGTGTCCTAGTTTCGTGACCTTTAACATCAATTTTCGCACATGCGCATTTCGATATGAAGAAGCGAGTGGTCTAAATATTATTTTATTTTAGATAAGTATCAACATAAAGTGGTAACATAAACAAAAATAAGAAATATTTTGAAAATATGTCTCAAATATATGCCTGAAAAATCTCTGTACTGGAAAGTATAATAATTTAATATAGTTAAAAAAAAATATGGCGAAAGGAGAAATTCTTCTTTTGTCAGAATGTTTTCAAAAGTCATTAGTTAGAAAGCGCCTTTACGTGGGGGATTTTTTATTATTTTTTACTATATTCAGTTTTACTAATAATGTTCATCCTAGTATACCCTTGTTACTGTAGGATTATTATGTTTAATTTTTGATACACTGTGCATAATGTATGTTTTATTGTCAATTGACGCCTGTATAATTATAGATATATTTATTACTTCTTTAGAAAATAAAGTAGTTGAAATACAGGTATGCATGCATTGTCATATTTTCATCACCTATTTATTAGCCAGGTTTTCAACGTAGAACCTGGTTATAAGAATGACAATGTTGTTGTTTGGGCGAGCGGCATCAAACTCACTACATTACAGAACATCCTTAGTTACGGTTGACATATCGTAACCAAACTTGGTATGTAGAAAGAGTTATTGGATACCTTTCATGGGATTGCGTTTGTTGCCCTAGTGTCAAGGTCCCTGTTACTAAAATAGAAAAATGATTGAAACTGATTATCTTAAGTTACATATTGTAACCAAACTAGGTATGTAGAAAGAGTTTATGGAGACTTCATGGGATTGTGTTTGGGGCCTCTAGGGTCAAGGTCACTTACTTATTATGAAAAACGATTGAAACTAAATATCTTTGGTTACGGGTGCCATATTGTAACCAAACTTGGTATGTGGAACCTTTAATGGGTGTCAAGGTCACTGTTACTACAAATAAACAAACAGTTGTAACTGAATATCTTTATTAACAATTGACATATTGTAACTAAACTTTATGTGGAAAGTGTTTAAGGAGACCTTTCATTGGATTGGGGGTCCCTATGGTCAAGGTCGCTGTTACTTAAAATAGAAAATCGTTTGAAACTGAAAGTCTGTAGTTACGGTTGACATATTGTAATCAAACTTGGTATGTATAAAGAGTTTAGGGAGACCTTTCATGTGATTGCGTTTTTGCCCCTAGCTTCAAGGTCAAGGTTTCTGTTACTGAAAATAGAAAAACTGTTGCAACTGAATATCTTTAGTAACGGTTGACATATTGTAGCCAAAATTGGAAATTCAGAAAGAGTTTTTGATTTTTTGGAAACCTTTCATGGGATTGTGTTTGGTTCCCCTAGGATCAAGGTCAATGTTGCTGTGACTAAGAAAAAAACAGCTAACAAAAAGAAAGTTTTGGGTGTGAATCGATCCCGCGACGTCTTTGCTTGCTGTTTAGAACTTTTATACTTTGCCCTCTCCCTCTCGGCAATGTTTCTTTGTCTTTATAAAGGTGATTATAATGATATTGTATGGTACTGCCAGGCACGTGGAAAATTGATATCTTACGACATGACTTTAAGAGGGAGGTAAATTTTCCTTTCCTGTGTAAATTTGTCTAAACAAAGACCTAATAATGTTCTTGGGTCTTTGGTCTAAATAAATTGTTTTCATTTTGGAGAACGATATCACCAATCAATATTAAGGATTCAAATGGAAGAAATTTAGGACTTCAGTTTCTTTTTCTTCTTTAAATCAATTTGATTATTACTAAAAATAATTGTTCGAATGGATATCTTACGACACCGAAAGATGCGAGAGAAATGGCGAATTTCCTTCGCTTCGAGTAGACAATACAAGGTCAGCTACTGCTAGTACCTAGATGTCCTTCAGAGGTGTCCTTTCGAGTGCTAGACATACGAATACCGTAACATGAGGAGATAGTTAGCCAGATACCCAGCACAAGACGTAAAGTGACAATGTTGACGTAACAGTCGTTCACAAATTATGGTGCACTAGCGGTGGTTTCGATACTGTTATTGTGAATATTATTTGACACTCGGGAGTAGATCATTGATCCAGTGTACTCACAAACTAGGTAAAGTCGTGAAAGTTCGTGTTACATTTATTCTCTATGTAAACCAACGCCCATTACACACTTTACCTTTTGTCGAGTGTAGTAGAAGATGAATTCCTCGCTTAAACCTTTCCCACATACAGCACCTCTAGAACAGACGACTTCGAAAATATCTGGGCAAAAATATGGCAAACCTCTAAAAAAACATTGTGGTAAAATGAGAAATGCCTATTATGAGCAATTTTGCCACGTTGTTTCTAAAAGTCGTCTGCTGTTGATTAAGAGAATGTATCGTACGTTTTACAATTATATTCAGACGTAATATTTGACATAAGTTAAACAATTGGATCACACCACACGAAAACCTTCTTCCAGGGCTTTGCCACCATCGAAGATCCGGATGAGCCCACGCTTACGCGCCTTATGATCGTAATCGTCCCTGCACATTAAATAGTCTCACAATTATACTGAAAATCCCCCCAAAAAGTGTTTTTGAGCACAAGCAGACGTAAGCAATTCCATCCTAATTGCCGTTTTTTGCGACGCTAGTTTTGCTTATACGTATAGAGTAAGAACATTGACCACTTTTTAAGTTCTTTTTAATCAGGTGTCGAGTCCCTGTAGCTCAGTCGGTAACGACGCGGGCTGTCAATCCAGGGGTTGTGAATTCGAATCCCTGCTCGGCCAACTTTCTTTCCGACAAAAGTCATTGCGACATGCGTTATTCGTCTTCCACCAATGAGTGTGCGAAAACCAGGAAACACATGAGTAGGTGAACTAGCCGCCGTGAAATGACAGTAATTGTTAAAAACGGCGTTAAACCCCAATCAATCTTTAATCAGGTGAGTGATATAGGACTATCGTGGTCCTCTTGTTTGTGTTGTTTTTTTAGATCACATGAGCCGAAACAAATAGTGATATATACTGATTAATCCCTGTCCGTCTTCCAGGGGCGTAGCTTGGCAATAATCAGTGTGTAGGCCGTCTCGTGAGAAAATCAACATTGTGGACTCTGCGTAAAATATCGACCCGGATCAGCCTAAGCATGCCACACAGGCGTACCCGGATATACACATTTCGCCTCCTGTGGATTTTCTGTTTCAGGAATCACTACTCTATCTATCCCCCCTTAGACGGAATGTGTCGGCCGGATCAGTCTGCGCGGAGGCTGATCTGGTCGATACATTACGCAGATGTGTATCGCCGCAGCTGCATTTTGGGGCATTTTTAGAAAATATGTATAGGCACGTGCCTACAGTGCCTAAAGGGAGCTACGCCCCTGTCTTCCACCAATTCGTCGTTGACTTTAAGCTTCAAACGTCATCTCTTCACAGGAATGATCTATTGGTTTTTCCTCTTTCAAAATTGTTCAAGATTTTGAATTCTATCTAGGACGTTGGTTGCTGGGGCATCATCATAAAGCGGGAACATGCTCAAACTTTTTTATTTAACTGAATCCGCTTGCTGGAATCCAGGATAATTTGATAGAAATGTTCCTTGTTGAATCTATAAAAAACCCACCTGTTAAAGCCATATTGATTTGATTAAAAAATGTCGGCAAGACGGCATGAGTAAAGGGGCAAAGTGTCAACACTTTTAATTCCATTTCAATGAATTTTATTTTATTTATTTATTGGGGTTTTACGCCGCTTTCAACATTATTTCAGTTATATCACGGCGACAGTTCACTTATTCATGATCCCTGGGTAAACAAACCAGTACTAGGCTAGAAAATGTGCCTTGCCCAAGAGCACTCCACCATGACCGTAGTGCCGCCATTTCAATGAAAGTGCTTGCCTGACTTCAAGATAATTAAGTAGAAATGTTTCATCAGTGACTTTGTACATCATTTGTTCAAGTCAAATGGATTGGTTGATAAATATCCACAAGGCATCATCAGAAAAGGAATAACGTTGATCTTGTCACCTTTAAACAACCTCTCCATAAGCCATTGGACACGTTATAACCAAACTTCGCAGGGTTTTGGTGTTCCTCTTTCAAAATTGCTCTAGATTATGAATTATATCTAGATCGTTGATTGCTGAGGTATAAAAACCGAGAAGATGTCTAAACGTTTCTTCTACTATGATCTTGTCACCTTTAAACAACCTCTCCATAAGCCATTGGACACGTTTCAACCAAACTTCGCAGGTTTTTGGTGTTCCTCTTTCAAAATTGCTCTAGATTATGAATTATATCTAGATCGTTGATTGCTGAGGCATAAAAACCGAGAAGATGTCTAAACGTTTCTTCTACTATAAATCCGCTTGATAGAATGCAAGATAATTTGATGGTGTAACGGGAACGGGTTATGGGTGTAAATACCACTTATACGGCCTTGTCGTAGAAGCCGGCTTTTGTAGCGACGTTGGTAGGTAGAGTGATTGACATTTGCGTAAAGTTAAGCAACGTTCATCGCGGTTAGTGCCTGGATGGGTGACCCGCGATGGCTTACGCCGGTACACGGTACTCGCTATAAAAGCCGGCTTCTACGACAAGGCTCCCGTTACAATACAAATGTTTTTGGCGACTCTCTACACACAAACTGTTCGAGCCATATTGATTGGTTGAAAGAACACGTGGGCATGGCATCATGTCTTCATGAGAAAATGGGCAAAGCATCAAAACATTAAGTTTCCATTCGTATGGAAGTGATTGTCTGTTTTCAAGATAATTAAGTAGAAATGTTTCATCAGTGACTCTGTACATCATTTGTTCAAGTCTCATTGCTTGGTTGATAAGCAACGTTGATAAACATATCCACAAGCGTCATTGATCTTTTACCTTTAAACGACATCTCCCCTTTAAGCCATCTGACACACTTAAACCAAACTTCACAGCAGTCTGTTGTGGTCTTAATTCAAAACTGTTTTCTAAGCAATTCATGTTTGTTATGACGTATCCTGGGTAACATTACCTACACATCTTGTATTTACAAATAAAATAAAAGAAAATGCTTAAAATGGGCAATTTGTTCTGTTTGAAATGTGTTGTCTGTCGCTTTCAACAATATTTGAATTATTCTAAGACGTTTCCTTTGTAAAAATACTAGCACTTGCTGGTAAATTTATCCCGACATCAATAGATTTGCAAACCAGGACGCCTAAGAGTGATGTCATGTCTGCCATTTTGAAAGTGTTGGTATGACCTGACCTCGGATCGAATCCTGATATCCCGCTTTTAAAGCTTAACCCTTTCCCTCATATAGACGCTTTCTGACGCCTCTGCAGCAGACGGCTTTTTGAAAACATAGTGACAAAAGGAGAAATAGCACAAAACGTGCAATTTCTCCTTTTGCCACAATGTTTTTCCACTTTTAGTCATAGGTTATCCATTCAATTATGGAGATTTTCTATGTTTTGACAAAATATTTTCAAAGTCGTCTGCTGCAAAATTGTCGAATGAGGGAAAGGGTTAAACCACAGCGGCGTCCAGACATGTGCTTGAATCAACAGCTGTGGTCAGAAGAATATGTGAAATGTATGAGCATCGGCTCTGTACAGATCAGTCTTTATACTTTGCTTTCGGATATGTGCTATGATTTCCTACTAGATTTACCTTAACCCTTTCCCTCATAAAGACGCTTTCTGACGTCTCTGCAGCAGACTGATTTTTGAAAACATAGTGACAAAAGAAGAAATTGCACAAAACGTGCAATTTCTCCTTTTGCCACAATGTTTTCCACTTTTTTTCATAGGTTATCCATTCAAATATAGAGATTTTCTATGTTTTGAGAAAATAAGTTCAAAGTCGTCTGCTGCAGAATTGTCGTATGAGGGGAAGGGTTAACACCAATTAACTCGATGGCGACAAACTCAGATCCTTTCCAGACTGTACGTATGCAGAGGCTGATATGGAGCTGAACTGATCGCCAATGCTCGCATCACTTTTCTCATGCGTCGAGGCTCATATTGTTATTATATTCGGCAGTTTGGCATTTCATTTTAGAGCTGGTATCCGACCTTCAAGCATTAGAATTTCGGCAGGCGGGAACCAGTTTGTTATTCGCAAATTTACCACTTTTCAATAGAGTTTGTAAGTTGAAACATTTAAAACAATTAGAAACAGCTGCCTATGATTTGTACATGTTTGCTAACAATATTTCTTTATAAATGCAGAGGATATTTTTCCTTAACACCTACGCACTATTAGCCATCAAAGAATATGATTAATATTACAATAAAAACCAACAGAAAAATGCATTTTTTGATTTTAACCTTTTCCCAAATACAACACATCTGCAGCAGACGACTTTGTAAAGATCTAGACAAAAATAGGATAAATCAATATAAATGAAAGGATTCGTTTTAACCCTTTCCCTCATACGACAATTTTGCAGCAGACGACTTTGAACATATTTTGTCAAAAAATGGAAAATCTCTTTAATTGAATGGATAACCTATGACTAAAAGTGGAAAACATTGTGGCAATAGGAGAAATTGCTCGTTTTGAGCAATTTCTTCTTTTATCACTATGTTTTCAAAAAGCCGTCTGCTGCAGAGGCGTCAGAAAGCGTCTATATGAGGGAAAGGGTTAATTAAGTACAGTTGAAAACATTTTGGCAAAAGGGTAAAATGCTCGTGATGAGCATTTTCTCCCCTTTCCTCATTGTTTATAAAAAATCGTCTGCTGCAATGGCGCCAGAAACTTTGCGGCGTCTGTATGTAGTAAAGGGTTTTGCGTATCTAGATAGATAGAAGAATTGTAACCAAAGGAAAGGCAATGAATCGTTTATGTTTTGGAAGTATTTGTTGTTTTATAGACAAGAACGATACGTGTGCAATTGAAATATAAGATCTTTCTTAGAAACTGAAAATTAGATTAATTTAACCAGACTCCACTAACGATCATTCGTTTTTTAAAACTTCAGCAAACGACTTTGGATCGCCTAGACAAACATATGAATAATTCGTTCTATAGCTATTATGTTTTTAAAAGTCGTCTGCTGTATATGCAATCTGATTAAAGTACACGATCTGACCAAATGTAAATCTACGTATGCGTAGCGTTAATAGGAGATGATTCTAACCCTTTCCCTCATATAGACGCTTTCTGACGCCTCTGCAGCAGACGGCTTTTTGAAAACATAGTGACAAAAGAAGAAATTGCACAAAACGTGCAATTTCTCCTTTTGCCACAATGTTTTCCACTTTTTGTCATAGTTTATCCATTCAATTATGGAGATTTTCTATGTTTTGGCAAAATACGTTCAAAGTCGTCTGCTGCAGATTTGTCGTATGAGGGAAAGTGATAATGAGATTGCTGCAGATGCGTCTGTTAATGGGAAAGGGTTTAAAGGGTATGCACATGTCGTGAACATCTGAATATGATCCTTTTTTTGCATTACCTAAATAGGCAGAAGTTCATTGGGTGTTTTTTAATGACCATGAATAGAAATAGTATTTTAATCTTACACGAAACAAAGATTTGTTCTTTTTATTTTAAAACCCCGTTTAACATGTGTCATACAACATGTCTTTGACATTAAAGGCAAATACATTGTAGGTCAGCCAATGGAGTTTCGTACGAAATTCCAATGTTTTGCTGTCGTGGAGTTTTGAACATATATATTCAAAACAAATTCAGCGTCGTAGGTAATTCTTTACGCCATGCCAATTTCGTTGATATGTCGTGCGATGACTTCAGAATCGTAGGGATTTCCTACACTAGTCGTAGGATTGCTCTACGTTAAACACACGACAGTCCGACGATTTTTGTAGCACTCTGGCCAGCCACATCAAATTGTCCACGAGGAAAACACAGGTAAATAAATGAAATCGTATAGTGTTACTTTTCGTAAGCTTTATCGTCAAGATATAATTCGAAGGGTAACCCGAGAGAGTCCCACGACTCCCTCTAGACTCCATGCCTCTCCTCCGTCTATCTCTGCATGTCTGTCTATCTCTCCCTGACTCTCTCAAAAACATACATGTATATACTACAGGGCTGGCGCCGTATACACCTGATATCCAATATATAGTTATACCCTCAATGGATCTTATATCTCACGTGCCTCTATACCTCCACCCTCATTGTGTTACATTCTTTTCACCGCCGTATTTTCCTCTCTGTGATTTCCTTGGGTTAATCCCACGACTTAAGCCATATATTTACGATAGATACATATGAGACCGAACTGTCGTAGGACATACATGTATTTATTTTACATAAATATCGTACGACAAGGGTTGATTGATTGATTATTTGATAGGCCTTTAACGCCGTATCAACATTTTTTTCAGACATATCAGTTCACCTATTCATGTGTTTTCTGGATTTCTCACTTCAGTTCTCCACATTACATACTATCCAAGCGACTGGCTGCGTGTTCACATAGACTGTTAGTCCATTGGTGGAAGACGAATGGCGCTTGTCACAGTGACTTTTGCCAAACGTGGGAAGGAAGGTTGGCTGAGCTGTGGTTCAACATCATAAACCATTGATTGACTGACTACCCGCGTCGCTACCGACTTACACTATTCGTAGACCTGCTATAGAGCATAGGACAGTCGTGTGTACCAATCATACGGTTGTTGTATCTGAACATCACAGGACTGCCGTACCACAATTTGAACATTACGATGTACATACGACTTGACTTCGACAACCTCGAGTGTCGTAGGAACATTGCGATGTACATACGACTTGACTTCGATAACCTCGAGTGTCGTTGGAACATTACGATGTACATACGACTTGACTTCGATAACCTCGAGTGTCGTTGGAACATTACGATGTACATACGACTTAACTTCGACAACCTCGAGTGTCGTAGGAACATTACGATGTACATACGACTTGACTTCGACAACCTCGAGTGTCGTTGAAACATTACGATGTACATACGACTTGACTTCGACAACCTCGAGTGTCGTTGAAACATTACAATGTACATACGACTTGACTTTGACAACCTCGAGTGTCGTTGGAACATTACAATGTACATACGACTTGACTTCGACAACTTCGAGTGTCGTTGGAACATTACAATGTACATACGACTTGACTTCGACAACCTCGAGTGTCGTTGGAACATTACAATGTACATACGACTTGACTTCGACAACCTCGAGTATCGTTGGAACATTACAATGTACATACGACTTAACTTCGACAACCTCGAGTGTCGTTGGAACATTACAATATACATACGACTTGACTTCGATAACCTCGAGTGTCGTTGAAACATTACAATGTACATACGACCTCGAGTGTCGTTGGAACATTACAATGTACATACGACTTGACTTCGACAAGCTCGAGTGTCGTTGGAACATTACAATATACGTACGACGTGACTTCGACAACCTCGAGCGTCGTTGAAACATTACAATGTACATACGTCTTGACTTCGACTACCTCGAGTGTCGTTGGAACATTACAATGTACATACGACTTGACTTCGACACTCTCGAGTGTCGTTGGAACATTACAATGTACATACGACTTAACTTCGACAACCTCGAGTGTCGTTGGAACATTACAATGTACATACGACTTGACTTCGACAACCTCGAGTGTCGTTGGAACATTACAATGTACATACGACTTGACTTCGACAATCTCGAGTGTCGTTGGAACATTACAATGTACATACGACTTGACTTCGACAACCTCGAGTGTCATTGGAACATTTCAATGTACATACGAACTCGAGTGTCGTTTGAACATTCCAATGTACATACGACTTAACTTCGACAACCTCGAGTGTCATTGGAACATTTCAATGTACATACTACCTCGAGTGTCGTGGGAACATTACGATGTACATACGACTTGACTTCGACAACCTCGAGTGTCGTTGGAACATAACAATGTATATACGACTTGACTTCGACAACCTCGAGTGTCGTTGGAACATAACAATGTATATACGACTTGACTTCGACAACCTCGAGTGTCGTTGGAACTTTACAATGTACATACGACTTGACTTCGACAACCTCGAGTGTCATTGGAACATGTCAATGTACATACGACCTCGAGTGTCGTTGGAACATTACAATGTACATACGACTTGACTTCGACAACCTGTCATTTCATCATCTTACACTAACTTCAATATTTTTACTGAAGAAATGTAGACACGGCGGGATAAAGACAGTGTGAAGCAGTGACTATAATACCATGATATAGTCATAGGAAACAGTACGGTTATCAGGATATACCATACTGTTATAACCCAGTAATCCACATAAAAAATGAACGAAATTTACGTATTTATTAACTTCATTTCTAGGCTACAAAAAGCATGTATTTTTTTTACAGATTTAAAACTAATAATATTAAAACAAAACCATGTATTGCTCAACACAAAAACTAACTCCCCTGACCGATCTGCAAGGATATATATTACTATGTATAACAAACAAATAATTTTCATCAAATTGAAACTGTCCGTTATTTATCTAATCCATAATACATGTATATGTGTTGAGCGGTGCTTCATAAAAAACAACTTTAGCGTAATTACTACACGTGTTGAAGAAAGGTCAGCCCGTTTATCCATATTTCAGGATCCAGATAGACGTTTCTGTACGCCATCTATGATTACCTGGCTTACAATGCAAAGCCAGATCAGCATGCGCGGATGTGCTGGCTGATCAGGTTACAAATTGTTTGCAAATGTCTTGCAGAGCGCCGTTCGTAATCATTTTGAATTCGGGAATCGTTTCAAATAATACAATACAAGTTTATGGCAATATACGTAGAAATTAAAGTGTCGAAAATATTATGTTGACACTGATGAAGAGATACAACTACTGCTACTACTACTACTACTACTACTACTACTACTACTACTACTACTACTACTACTACTACTACTACTACTACTACTACTACTACTACTACTACTACTACTACTAATAATAATAGTACTTCTACTATTACTTCTACAATACTGCAATGACCACTACTACCAGGGGCGTAGCTCCCTTTAGGCACGTGCCTACACATTTTTTCTAGAAATGCCCCAAAATGCGCCCCTGGAAGACGGACAGAGATTAATCAGTATATATCCCTATTAATGTGATCTAAAAACAACAAAAACAACAATTGATTGATTGGGGTTTAACGCCGTTTTTAGCAATTTATTGCCAAGCTACGCCTCTGATTACTACTATTACCTTTACTTCTATAACAACTACTTTTAATACAGATATCAATAATAAAACAAATAATATTGATTATTTTGATTCCGTTGATGATGATGATGATGATGGTTTTGATGATGATGAAGATGATGATGACGACGATGATCATTATCACATACTGGAGCGCTAATGAAACCGTTTATAAACGTTCTTTGAAATGTAGGTTGACGTTGAAAGCCGTGGCGAGAATGTTTGCATGCAGAAACATAACGGAACTTTACATCGTTTTGAGCACACAGACACGCGAATAAACCCATTTTCGCTGCCCATGTATCTGGAGACTCTCAAGTGGAATTGTAGCCGCAGTCTGAACCTTTCTTGAACCGTAAGAGCCGGCTAAGTGGGTCTGTACGATTGGTGTTGATGCAGCCAGGTAGGGTGGTATCGGTTTCATACCATATATATTTTTGCCTCGATGTAAATATAGTGTGTTGGACCAATATAATTGTGTATCACATGACAATGCTTGTATCCGATGTAATATACCCATTACGTATTTCTTTATATATGACACGTGTAGTATGACCGAATCACTATGTGTGTATTCATTCGCGAATGTTTACAAAATGGCTAAGAACGTGTATCCGGTAAACACAAACGTCACGATAGATGGACGAGGTAACGGGGCCATTATCGGTCACAAAAATATGTTGTTGTGTCATTAGTTAACAGTCTTTTAAGTATTACATGTTGGGACTATTTTCTGACAGCGGAATAAACGTTTTTCTTATTCTGTTTCGTCATGTGATTAAAAGAATCTGACATTCGTTGTCATTTCATAAAGTTTTATTAAACTCGTCCAAGAAATTTGTTATTAAGCTCGCCAAAGGCTCGCTTAATAACAAATTTCTTGAACTTGTTTAATAAAATGTTATATGAAATGACAACTTATGTCAGATCCTATATATATGTATGACCTTAGCTGCTGAAAGCGGAGGAAACCCCCAAAACAAGCCCGTTATAGCATTACGAATATCTGGTTAGTGAAAATAGACCCTCGATGCATCCTAATTTCATGTTTATATACTCACACGAAAAAGAAAGTTTGCACTTGGTTAGAGGGATTTTTTTTATACTTATAGAAGCAAAATATAGGCAAATTTGGTATCAAAATGTGCAAAAATGTATTGGCTATACGATGTTTTACTTTTAATTGAAATTTGATAATTATCAGAACATTGTTTTACGTGTGAATAACGTAGGGGTGAAAAGTAAAAGTTGCATATTTGTAATGTTTTGTAACTGCTTTTTTGTCTTCGGATATTTGTCAAGTTACGTGACAATTTATCAGTATCTGTTGTGGCCTCCTCGTCTACGGATCAACGCAAGTATTCTAGATCGTTATTTTCTTCACTCATGATGATAAATCCGTATATCTAAACTTTGTAACAAGAAAGTTATGCCCAATTTAAAAGTGCACACTTTCTTTTTCGTGTGAGTATATATTCAGCTTCGTACTTCATTTATACTTCAATGTTCATCATGAAAAGCAAACCAGTGATACATCTAATCAAGAAAAACGACGCAGTAGAAGTTCTCATCGTTCTTCTGAGCACATTAGTACTTCTGCTACGCTGTTTTCAACAGACGTATCCGTTCAATTAATTGGTTCGACTTAGGTGATTTATTCCAATTGTCACCTATCCTAGATTTCGCGAATCCCTGTAATTATAAATGTGTTATAATTTTAACAGCGTCCAATTTCACCGACCTAAGTAATACTTAAATACTTTAAAGCATATTTCATAATTTGTGTTGCTCCTTCTTTCACTATGTTTTCAACTCTACTCAATAATCACAATCTTTTTAAAGAGGTTTTTATATATTTTTGCGGATATGTTCTAAAAGTCGTCTGCTGCAGATTTGTTGTATGGGTGAAAGGGTTAAATCTTAATTTCTGGCAACTCTGCTGCAGAAGACTTTAGAAAACATTATGACCAAATGGAGAGAAAAAATGCTCATAATGAACAATCTCGATTTGCCACAGTGTTTTCAAATCTATTCAATAAATAATCTATCATCTAAAGAGGTTTAAGCTCAATTTTGATACTTTCTATAATTCGGTTACACAATCGGCTATTTTAAGAATGGAATTTTGGAAGGGAGATAACTCTCGAGTACAAAGGCTATAGAACATTTCGACCGTTAGACTCGGGTAGTTAATCCCATTGGCATGTTCGAACAAAGTCGTCTGCTGCGAATTTGATGCATGTAGGAAAGGGTTAAATCTGCTGCTTCGAATGTCAGGGAAACTCGTCGGCGTCAATCACACAAGCAGGTTAACTGTTTATATATCCCGGATCCGTTTGCGAGTACGCTCTGTACAATTTCGTCGATTTGTTGGGTAGGGATTTATTTGAATAATGACCCAAAAGTTCTTCTACACTTTTGAATTGGTCTACATTGTTTATGCTGTACAACGAATCCTGCAACAAAAACAGATATATTAGAAAGTAAAAACACGACACTAAACAATACATACTGACATTCGGAGGATTAGAAAATAAAGAAGCTGTATTTGGCGATTTTGGGCGATTTAGGCGATTTGGGCGGCCTATTGAATATCCATTACAGGATCATGTTAAAGGTAAACGTTAGGTTGATGCACAACTTTTCTTTTTATGAGACAAATATCTAGGACTAGCGTACATGTCTACGGGCAGTGCAGACTATGGTGACACCGTGTACGGATGCTCAGGCTCGCCTGTGCCTTCACTGTACTAATCAAATGATAACGATTATGATGAACACCTTTTGCGTTTCCCACAGCACCGCCCCGTGTACTCCTTGATTTAACCCTTTCCCTCATATAGACCCTTTCTGACGCCTCTGCAGCAGACGGCTTTTTGAAAACATAGCGACAAAAGAAGAAATTGCTCAAAACGTGCAATTTCTCCTTTTGCCACAATGTTTTCCACTTTTTGTCATAGGTTATCCATTCAATTATGGAGATTTTCTATGTTTTGTCAAAATATGTTCAAAGTCGTCTGCTTCAGAATTGCCGTAAGAGGGAAAGGGTTAATGTGAACGCAGACAGACATCTGAGATTAATATACCCGAAGGAACTTATTTCACAATCTATGTTAACTTGAAAAGTTTAAACCTTATATTTGCCTTGAAAATAAAACAAAATGTTTTCAAATGATATCGTGCCGAGCCCCGGTAGAAAAGTCGGTAGCGAAGGCGAAAAGTGTCTATCCGAGTTGGCCTGTGTGGCATGCTTAGGCTGATCCGGGTCGATACTTTACGCAGAGTCCACAATGTTGATTTTCTCACGAGACGGCCTACACTTTGATTATTGCAAAGCTACGCCCCTGTGTATGCGTAAAATCAGACAGTTTCTTGAAAAGACTGTGGAGTACTGGTGTGTCAGAAAGCAAGGAAACACGTAGGAAGGTGAACTGGTCGCCGAGATATGACCGACAAAAGGTTGAATCCGTCGATCTATCAACCAATTCAATTGAAAGCGTACTTACTTGTTCGTATATCTTATATTCCTTAAGATTTCCCGATATATTCACAGACAAAACCTGTAAGGTAAGAAGACAAACATAACTATAAAACTCTTAATACGTTCTCCGTGCTCTCATTGAATGATTGGGGTTTAACGCCGTTTTTAACAATTTCTCAGTTATATCACGGCGGCCAGTTCACCTACTCATGCATTTCCTGGTTTTCTCACACCAGTACTCCACACAACAATCTTCCCAAGTAACTGGCTGCTTTTCCACATAGACTTAGCACATTGGTGGAAGACGAATGACGCATGTCGCATTGACTGTTGTCAATCGTCGGAAAGAAAGTTGGCCCACCCGGGATTCGAACTAACAACCCCTGGATTGACAGCCCGCGTCGCTACTGACTGAGCTACCGCGGCTCGGCTCTCCGTGCTCTCAAATGAGATTTTCATGAATGAATTTGCTTCTGACCAATCGGATACTTGAGCATAAATTCTTAGTACAGATTACACTTGTGTATTTATAGAGCCAGGTGTTAGTACAGATAAACAGTAGCTGTTAATTCTTACAGTTATAGCTCAACCCTCTAACAAACAGAGTAAGACATTTCATCGCCAGTCGTAACAATTTCACACACTGTAATATAGTATAAAGGGCATTTGATTTAACTCTTTCAGCGCCAAACGCAATATTGAGCTTTTTGCAAACAATACAGATTCAGGTGAGTCAGCTCGTAACGAGCTGTCTCACCTGAAATCTGCATTGTTTGGCTGTGAGTTATAAAAATATTCCAAAAATCCTAAAACATGAAAATAGAGTCGTCCGAGTTTGAACATGGAAGAGTTTACTTTAAACAATTCGGCGCTGAAAGGGTTAAGCGCCATCGCACGAAATCCGACCTTCACAGATTTTGAATACGATGGTAAAATTCAACCAAATAGCATATAACATTAAATGTGTATGGACGTTCAATCTCGGCTGCAATCGTGATTTTACGACTGGCTTGAGACGAACTGGGAAGATCCAGATCAGACGGTGCGGAAGCGCATGCTGGTCTGGGTAACAGATGATCGCTAAATCCGGAGGGATCTATTTTCGTACGACATGTCTCAGAAAGCATAACTCATTCAATGTTTCACAATTAGAAACAGCTGCCGTATGACATATCTCTGAAAGCATCACTCATTCACTTTTTCACAATTGATTGTTTGGTGTTTTACGACAATTGTTTGGTGTTTTACGACAATTGTTTGGTGTTTTACGACAATTGTTCAGTTATTACACAGCATTTCCTGGGTAAGTTACCAGTACTACTGGTCCATTTAACCAGACATCAACCAGTTAATCGTTATGCTAACTCCGCAACCATGAGCGCCAAGAGGGGCAGCCATTACTGCAATTTTAATGTATTTTGTTTGTCCCAGCAGGGCATCGAACCTACTTATCAGGAGAGAAAGTGTGTGTTATTACCTCACGGTTGTCCAATCTTGATTTTCGTACGAGGAATGTTCCTTCTGGTCGGGCCGTCAGAATGCTGCGTAAACATAAAGTAAGTCCGTTACTAGCTTAATTAACCCTTTCCCTCATATAGACGCTTTCTGACGACTCTGCGGCAGACGGCTTTTTGAAAACATAGTGACAAAAGAAGAAATTGCTCAAAACGAGCAATTTCTCCTTTTGCCACAATGTTTTCCACTTTTAGTCATAGGTTATCCATTCAGTTATAGATATTTTCTAATTTTTGGCAAAATATGTTCAAAGTAGTCTGCTGCAGAATTGTATGGGGGAAAGGGTTAATTATATAACCTTTTCCCCCACATAAAGACACGTTTTTATCGTATATGCAGCAGAAATATCTTCAAGACAATGAGACTAAGGAGTAATAGCTCATTATGAGCATGCTCTCCTTTTGCAGCTCTGTTTAATCAACTCTACTTCATACTTATGTTTATATATACAGAGAGAGATTTTTCATAATATTTCATTATGTTTTCAATGTTGTCTGCTGTAGAAGCGTCAGAAAGCGTCTATATGAGAAAAGGCTTAACCCTTTTCCTCATATACAGTCGAACCTCGTTAAACCGGACGCCGTTAATCCGGAAAATTCGCGATCCGGACAAAAAATTCAGGGAACGGATTTTTTATGCTTAATTATTCTCCGTTAATACGGAAATTCGCGTTCCGGAACCGGACAAAAAAAAATCGGGAACGGACTGACCATTTACACATATAATCCGTTTCGTTAGTCCGGAAGTCCAAACAGTAATGTACATGACTGTACAGCATACAGAAAACATAGACAGTATATATGTGTTTACTCAATTAGTCTGTGTCATTGTTTTCTGTAGTGTCCGTTTGTCCTAAAAGGTGTTAAAGCTGTATACAATGTAATAGCCTAAGGCTGTTCAATAATCTGCAAGCGTCTATCATTGTTTACTTTGATTAGCAGCCATAAAATAGCAGCCAAATGGTCAAACAGATTTAAACTGATTTTGAGACTAAAATTACGATATTTTGACCCAGAGACAAGTGTAGATCTGACAAAAATAATAAGTTGTTCAATATTTTTATATTTTGACGTTCATTTTTTCAAAAACGTACATGTTTACGTACTGGTTATCTATGTGTTGTAAATCTTATGATAAAGCTTTGCTTACGACAAACAGTATCTAGAGGTAAATGGTAAATACAATATCGCTGACAGTTTGCAAAGCTATTTTGAATGAATTTCCCTCAATTATAATCACGTATCCGCGCAATATCTGGGGAAATATTGGGTCCCATTCTTTGACTCCTATTGTTATGTTAAGACGAAAATTTGGCGTAGGCAAAATAAGAAATCGTTAATCCGGAAGATTCGCAATCCGGACTTTTTTCTCTGGGAACCAAAGTGTCCGGATTAACGAGGTTCGACTGTAGACGCTTTCTGACGACTCTGTAGCAGACGGCTTTTTGAAAAGATAGTGAATTTTCTTTTTAAGTTCTTGTACTACTGTAAGATGTACAACAAAAACGAAATTAAAAGTTAGTGTTAAACAGTTATATCAAATTCCATACAAATGTCTTAAACCTTTTCTTCATACGAAAATTATGCAGCAGACGACTTTGAACATATTTTGTCAGAAAATAGAAAATCTTTATAATTGAATGGATAACCTATGACTAAAAGTGGAAAACATTGTGGCAAAAGGAGAAATTGCTCGTTTTGAGCAATTTCTTATTTTGTCACTATGTTTTGAAAAAGCCGTCTACTGCAGAGACGTCAGAAAGCGTCTATATGAGGGAAGGGGTTTACTAAGTAGTGTTGTCTCATAATTTGGTAAATATTTGAAATCAAAGAAATTTTGTTTATACTATATTAAAGTCAACTGCGACGTAAACAAATAAAAACTATTTTCATATTTAAATGAGCCACGTCACACAAAAACAGACATTCGTGTGTTTTTGTTATCAGAAAAAAAAAGCGCATGGCGCGAAACTATACAACTCTGAAATCGTTTTAAAAAATGAACGCCATGCTCTAAATAAGGCTCATGATTGGTCAATTTGGAAGACGAATTTGCGTTTGACCAATCATATACTTGAGCACAAATTTTGATTGATTGATTGGGTTTAACGCCGTTTATAACAATTTCTCACTCATATCACGGCGGCCAGTTCACCTACTCATGTATTTCCTGGTTTTCTCACACCAGTACTCCAAACGACAATCTTCCCAAGCAACTGGCTGCTTTTCCACATAGACTTAGCCCATTGGTGGAAGAAGAATGACGCATGTCGCATTGACTTTTGTCAAACGTCGGAAAGAAAGTTGGCCGAGCCGGGATTCGAACTCACAATCCTTGGATTGACAGCCCGCGTCGTTACCGACTGAGCTACCGGGGCTCGGCCACACATTTTGAGCACTGATTAAACTTTTTATAGTTTTGGGGTCAGATCAGTGTGCGCCCCCGCGTTGTCTGATCAGTGTCGGCTCTGTATTTGATAAAGGGGAGATAACTCAAAATGTCGGTTATCGGGTGACGTTGGGCCGAATGTGATGACTCACTCTTTTACTGTGTTCCTGTCTCCACCGCTATACTGAAATGATATTCTCGATATTCCTGATGTGTCTGCCTGAAAAAAAAGAAGAATTTTTTCTTTGATCTTTTTGATCAACACTTTCACAGACGAATTTCACAAAGTCGGCTCTTCCATGTTTAATATTTTTCGTCCATATGCAGAGCTCAAAAGAAACAGCTCGTTACGAGCTGTCTCACTTGAATTTGCATAGTTTGCTAAAGCCTTTAACTCTTTCCCTCATATAGACGCTTTCTGACGCCTCTGCAGCAGACGGCTTTTTGAAAACATAGTGACAAAAGAAGAAATTGCTCAAAACGATCAAACATTTTCCAAAATTGCGCGTTCTCTAGCAAATATACTTTGAAGTCAAATATGGCTAATAAGCAAAACATACATATTCGGAAAGCTTAACATTTCTCCTACAGCTATAGATACATTGCAAAACAATAATAACGCGTAATTAAATGTCTCGCTGTCCCCCGCTTTGACTATCAATGCAAGTGTAAAAGTCAAAATCATGTTTTTTACCCCAAAAAGAACGTCTCACTCAGCATCTTCATAATACAATGTGAAGAAGGGTATTAGAAGTAACTTTATTCCAAATATGAAAGCCCTAACACCAGTTCTTGTTGAGAACAAGTAAAACAAAATAATGAAACTTTAACGTTGAGCTAAACGCAAAGTTCAAAAATTAAAAAAAAAAATCCCAATGTTTGACCCAAAAACCCGTTTGATATGTTGTTGAAGTACTTTATTTATGAAATGTGTGTGCACAATTTGAAATCAATCTAACAAAAGATAAGGAAGCTATGACCAAATCTCAAAATTCACCAAAAACCACCAAAGTAATGTTTTTTTACCACAAAAAGATGATCACACTTAGTATCTTCAGCATACAATGTGAAGCAGGGTATTAGATATAAATATATTCCAAATATGAAAGCCCTGGTACCTGCACTTATTGAGACAAATTAAAAAGCCGAAACGTAGTAGAGTGTAAATTTGACAATTGTTGAAAGATATATCTTATTCCAAATTCATACTGTCAATCACCTACATATATTACTTAAACAATCATCTTATTTAGATGATCTGAAGCTTAACTCTTTCAGCGCCAAAGGCAATATTCAGGTTTTTGCAAACAATACTGATTCAGGCGAGTCAGCTCGTAACGAGCTGTCTCACCTGAAATCAGCATTGTTTGCCTTTTAGTTATCAAAATAGTCCAAACTTTTCTTACATAAGAAATGGAGACGCCCGATTTTGAACATGGAAGAGTCTAATTTAAACAATTCGGCGCTGAAAGAGTTAAAGTATGTGAATAATGGGTATTTAGGAATACACAAAACTGTGGGCACTATCAACGCTAAATAACATAACACACGAACACACACATTCGACTATTGTACTAAAAAGTAAGAAGATACATACTGTATTATACCTTCGTGATCAATCGTTAAATTTTATTGCACATTTTTCAAATCATATTATAAGCTTTCATACAATTCACACAGAACATGAGCAAAGGGCTTGGGCCACACGTTAGATAGTTTTTATTTCAATAGCGTTTTTGCTGCTTTCAATAATTTTCTAGTCATATCACGGCATTTCCTTGGTAAGTTACCAGTACTTCTGGTCAATATATATCCTTAAAGGAAGACAGTAGTGCAGTGGTAGAGCGTCAGCCTCTCGTACCAAATGCCCCGGGTTCGAATCCCGTGATGAGCGGGTTCTGCCTTTGGGATTTTTCCACAAAAGCGGCGCGAATACTTGTTAAGTCATCGAGCTTGTTTCGCAATCGATGTAAGATAAATAAGTTTAAACTAACTAATATATATCCTGACACCTGGCGAATCAGTCGTAATGATGATCCCACAACCCATGGGTCAATTTGAGAATGAATTTACTTTTGCTAAATCTGGACTTCTGATTCGTCAATTTAGCGAATGAATTTTCTCCTGCTTAATCCAGACTTCTGATTGGTCAATTTCGAGAAAGCATTTACTCCTGCTAAACATGGACTTCTTTCTGATTGGTCGCATTTAGAGAATCAAATTACTCCTGTCGAATCAGACACTTGAGCACATACAATGAGTACAGAGAACTATTTTTGTGGCATGGGTGAACACTTTTTTTCTTAACAGAACGAGCTTTTTATGTTTGTTAT
>JASEVX010000009.1:12626694-12691081 GCA_031761405.1 Serripes groenlandicus | reverse complement strand
AAGTTGTGGATTAATACGGTTTCATGGGGATCGTTACCTTTAGTTACGGTTAATTACAGGTTTCGTTCTGCGTATTGTTACCTACAGAAACGTTTCAATACTGATAGTTTGTGTTCCAATACTGACGGATACCTTTTTGTGCGGATGATTGCGAATAATTGCGAATTAATACGGATAAATACGGATTATTACGGACTCCTGCGTTCCATTAACTTCTCGTGCGACGATCTCTACCACTTTGGCAAAACAAAAAGACACGTGAACATAGAATTTCGGGAAGGTTTCTCAATCGATATATATTGGATGGTCTTCCTAGTTCCACAGCCATGGACAACGAATGCAGACTGCTCTTGCTGATACTTAGCCAGTCCAACATGAACCTTACACTGGTTTATGCACATATCTTGCGCATCTGGATGACACGCCGTCGGGATAGGAGGTGGTGGGTCCGCCGTTGGATAACTCTCAGGCCGAACAGGGGGCGTATGGCAACCTCATGATGCTCTTGAGGAACGAGTATTTGGTGGCGTTTCGCAACTTCACCAGGCTCACACCCGAGATGTTTCGAGACGTGGTGAACGACTCACGCCGAGACTTCGTAAGAAAAACACATGGTACAGAGATTCGCGGGATGTTGGACTGAAGGTTGCCATCACACTCAGGCATCTGGCCACTGGGGACTGCTACAAGTCGATGATGTACCTGTCCTATGTGCCGCACAACACGATCTCACCTATAGTCCGGGACGTCTGTCAGGCCATTTGGGGCGAATACGGTGCAGAGTTTGTCACCAACCCGACGATAGCTTAGGGGTGGAAGGAGGTTGCTGCAGGCTACAGCAGCCGGTGGAACTTTCACCACGTGCTAGGCGCCTTGGATGGCAAGCACATACGCATCCGGTGTCCAGCCCACGGAGGGTCCCAGTTCTACAACTACAGGGGGTACTACTCCATTGTGCGCCTAGCCCTCGGTGATGCGAACTACAGGTTCACGTGGGCCCAAGTCGGTGCCCTAGGGGCAGCATCTGATGCCCAGCTGTGGAACGAGTCGGCTCTGCGAGACGCGGTTATCTCCAACACAATCGGCATCCCAGAACCTGAACCTTTGCCTGCCGACGACCGTCAGATGCCGTATTTCATCATCGGGGACAATGCATTTGCCCTCAACGAGTGGATGATGAAGCCCTTTGCTGCTACGCCTCAGGAAGAGAACGAGCGGGTCTGCAACTATCGCCTATCTCGTGCCAGACGATGTGTCTCGAGAATGCCTTTGGCATACTGGCAAAGCGCTTGGGCTGTCTCCTCACAACCCTCCGACAGGTGCTACAGAACGTGGAAACCATGGTGCTGGCGTGTGTGACACTCCACAATATGCTGAGGACGGCCTGCACAGATGATGGTGCATTTGGCGATCGTGAGAACGAGCAGCACAACCTCATCCCCGGCTCTTGGACAGGCTCCTGCTCTACAATCTCCCCAGTCTCTGTGTCTGCAAATATAAGAAAGAGACACCAAACTATATAAATATACAACAATTATACAAACATTCAAACTTCTTCTTAATACACTTTAGTAATGAACACATTATATTACAAGATTTCTTTTAACATAAAGTTAAAATAAGATAAACAATGCTATTTTGCACCATTATAAATTGGACATACAATTAATCTGCACATACATAAATGTGTTGCCATTAAATTGAACTGTTTATCCATATTTACTTATTAACAATACAGCATTCATGAAACAAATACAGCATTGAGCACAAAAACAGTATTTACATAAACATATATGACATTTTATATTTTAATATTAGAAACTTACACTGACGCTGCCTCTTCTTGTAGCGTGAGGCCTCTCTTGTCCCAAGCATGCTGCCAATGCCACGTCCCCTGCCTCTTGCTGGTGATGCCTGAGGTGATTGATACGACACTTCCTGTGTCACCAAAGTGTCTCCATCACTATCATCCTGGTGAGATGCTGGAGGTGGAGTGTTTGCCTTCTTTGGAAGCTGTGTCTTCTTCTGCTGCTTCTTTGCAGGCATGAATTTCCAGATAAATTTCACACAACTTCAATGATTTGTTGATGTTATTTGTTCAAAATGCAAATGGCGATTGTATACGTGACCCCTTCTTTCCGCAAGGCATGCGCAGCAGTCCATATGTGACGGTATCTTACCGCATCTATCCGCATTTACAGGTAGCAGAAGATAATGGAAGGTAAGTAATCCGTATCTATCCGTATCTATCCGCATCGTGTCAATTCACGGAGAAAGTATCAAACCGCTGACTTCCGCTGACATACTCAACCATACGTATCTATCCGTATCTATAGGTAACTGTATCCGTAAATTCATCAAGAAAATAGGCCGCGCCCACAATTTCTGCGGAAGACTGCGGATTTTATACGCAACAATCCGCCCTATCCGTAATGTGTGTGTCTGACTGGGGCATAATATACAGGAATTCAGCGGGATAAGGGTTACTCGATATGAAGCTTACCTCTTTTGATCATTTCATTGTTGATTTTTGTTTCGTCTATAGTAGTGTACTCTTCATCTGAAGATATAGGTAGAACATATTAACCCTTCCCCCTATAGATACGCTTTCTGACGCCTCTGCAGCAGACGGCTTTTTGAAAACATGGTGACAAAAGAAGAAATTGCACAAAACGTGCAATGTCTCCTTTTGCCACAATGTTTTCCACTTTTAGTCATAGGTTATCCATTCAATTATAGAGATTTTCCACTTTTTGATAAAAAATGTTTAAAGTCGTCTGCTGCCGAATTGCCGTATGAGGGAACGGGTTAGTTAAGTTAATCAATCCAATGAAAGCGAATACACTGTAGAATAGCAAACACAAAAACACGACACAAAGTGTCTAATTATCGAAAGCGAATACTTTCAAATTGTGTAATCTCACAAATATGTCAGTTTTACATTTCAGAAGTCGCTCATGGAAATGTTTAATTCTTACGCTTTTCTAAACCATCGCCGGTTAACCTGTGCGTAAGATTTATACAATACAATACAAGACAACACAACACAAACCAATACAATACAATACTTGAAGTCAAACAGGTCTGTGTTTAAAGACCACCCATGGCAAATTGAACAATCTGTTCTTTATTCAAAGGTGGTCTGTAATTGCAGGGTCATTTATACAGAAAATGAGTATTTGGGAAACTTAGCACAAGGAGATTTTTAGACCTGCCAGTGTGACCACATATCGGGATTTATCTTTGTCCTTACTAAGTATATTAACTTAAGGTAAATGACTTTTAAAACATCCATTTTACACTTAATATACATGTGTTAGTTTTACAAGTTAAAAAATAGAGACAAAGGCCGGTATATTAATTTAATGTATGTACATTTTTAGTTCAGCGCGAAATTCATACTGTATCTAGTCTAAACAGTAAAATAAAGAACCATTCCACTTAATTGGTTACCAGCCATATACACTTTATTTTTATTTGTTTGGAACAAACAAATTTAGTAGCTGCAATTCTGAAGCCGTTCGTCTTATTTAAAATTCCATGAATTTCATACGCGTGAAAGTAGTACTCAATACTTGCTCTTACTTTTCAAATGTATCACGATTTTTGAAATAATGATATATTTATATCGTCTTTGTTTTCTTATGTGGTTCTTATATTCAAAGAGAATTACGAAATAAAATGAAACATTGTATTTTAAAACATGAATGCGGAGAGATTTATAAATCTCAATGAGTGAACTGCTACAGGGAGAACTATTTCCGATTTAAGCTCCAGATACGGTATTTGAATTTTCAATCACGCATTGAAAATGTAGATAAAAACAGAATTGAAAATATTTTCTTTGTGCCTTGTCGGCCATATAAATATAGTATAAAGAATTAAAAAAACAAATATGTGCGTCATAAAATGCATTTAAAATGAGAGTAACACATTTGCAGAGAAATCGTGATCGTCGAATTCTATTTATAAATACAACGGTATGGGGGGAGGGTCTAAAGTGCGGACGCGATCTGCGGACAAATACATTATAGAGGGAAAATGCGGACAAATGCAACATAGAGGGAAAATGCCGACGCAATAGAATATAGAGCAAATCTGCGGACGCTATGATTTGTTGTAAAAAATGTTTAATTAAAGATGGGCAACTGTGTATAATTTGTTACATATGATCATATCCGGGGTTTTCTTTGTAAATATATAATGTGTTTGATTGCTTTTATCAGTGATATAGAATAAACCAAAAATCGAGATCATGCTGAAATGGAATCTCTTTGTGAAGTGTTTTAACGACTTTCCTCTTTATATCATATCTATAGATATCAATAAAGAGAATTGATGGATTGATTTTCCGACAAGTAAATGTCTTTTGACGCATCTGCAGCGGACTAAATTTGAAAACATTGCAAGAATAAAATAGGTTGCTAGTAACTAGCCATAGGTTTTGCTTCAATTATATCCTCTCCTTTACACTCGATTGAAGGGTCATGAGTTCTAGTTATTGTTGGGCCTCTTCATTTTCTACTTTGTAACTTTCAACAGTTTTCCATGTGCCATACTACGAGGCAAATGATCCATGCAACATTCTATTCTGTAGGGTACTTGGAAGGGGCAGAACAATTTAAATAACAAATAAACAATAAGTATATATATATATACAACACTTTAAATCTTAATTTATTTCTAGTAATTATATATATATGCAACTATAATACTAATCTATAACAAATAAGTTAAATGTTTTTTTCTTGCTGTGTAAACAGTAAAAAGCAACATATATTGAAAACATTGTGGGAAAAGGAAAATTTGCTTATTTAAACAATTTCTTAAACCGAAACACGTTCATCAAAAGCACCATGTAGAACTACCACAGTTGATTTGGTATATTATTGTTAACCTTGGTTCGAAACAAAATCCTTCGTCGCGATACTCCCTTCAACGGGTGAATAGATTGTTCAAAGACATTGTGAGCAAGACACAACCGCCTCGGTTGTATCTCAACCCTTGCCGGTTCTGTGATATATCTGTGTCGGCTTTTAGTGTTAGAAGAATTATATGAATAGCAGGACCTGGCTGTTGGTTAGTGCAGGCAATCCGTGATGTGTTAACACATTCCTCGCGGGCCAATGCCTGGCTCTACTCTATCTGCGGATAGCCACATTTTGTGGCTAGTATACAATAGATGGAATATGGTATAAACGTTCAAGGTATCAGTTACGGGATGTTAAAGTGCTACATTTATAAAAAAAATTATAAGTAGGTTAAGGAATGGCAACAAAAAGCATGTTACTTATTCCGTGTCAGTTCTTATTCCAGTATTAGCTTATACAGTTTGTGACAAGAGAGACAATTGTATACCAGTTACAATATGTGGCTATCCATAGAACGCATTAACATTTTGAAAACACATGTACACGGACATACACTGTTACATTACGTTATAACATGTACAATTTTCTTTAATTTTACAGTTTTAAAAAACTTAAGAAAATTGTACATGTTATAACGTTATGTCACAGTGTATGTCCGTGTACATGTGTTTACAAAAAAAATGTCTTGGACGTTTATACCATATTCCATCTATTGTATACCAGCCACAAAATGTGGCTATCCGCAGAAAGAGCCAGTCATTGGCCCGCAAGGAATGTATAAACACAAAGCGCAATCTGTTATTCTGATGAACCACTATTACTAGAGTCCATATCGTTAGTGTGCGAGTCATTATCGTTAGTACGAGAGTGCATACAGCTTTTGTGAGAGTCTATATCGTAAGTGTATGAATCAATATCGTTAGTGAGCGAATCCATATCGTTAGTACAAGAGTGCATATCGCTTGTGTGAGAGTCCTTATCGTAAGTGTGCGAATCCATATCGATAGTACGAGAGTGCATATATATCTTGTATATATGTCGTACTTGACGTTATATGTCGCAAGGCTGACGCTAAATGTCGCAAAAAAATGACTACTTCAGGAGCTATAACTAAAAAAAGAAGGGACAGAGTGAGATGAAACATTGTAATTTGTACATTGTGAAACAGTAATACTACAAAAGAGTGCTTATAAAGGAGTGAGACATTTAGCGTTGATGTTGCGACATATAGCGGCAGTACCTTGTTTTGCGACATTTGGCGTTACAGATGCGACATAACGTCAGAAGGTTTTGCGACATTTAGCGTTGGTTGCGACGTTTAGCGTCAGCCTTGTGACATAAAACGTCAAGTGTGACATTTAGCGTTGGTGCGACATTTAACGTTGCTACAGTGTTCCTTGGCCGCCAGGGAGCGGGGCTTTTTTTGCCTTATATGGCTATAGTGTAAACTAAAAAAAATCTTCTCCTCCAAAAGTGTCAGGCCGATTTTCAAATAATTTTGTAGAAATGTTCCTAGGGTGACCCTCTATCAGATTCCTTCCAGCCAAGTTGATTGGTCGAAAAACATGGCCGCCAGCGGTCGGGGCTTTTTTGCCTAATATGGCTATAGTAAAAACTTGAAAAATCTTCTCATCCGAAAGTTTTTGGCCAATTTTCAATTCTTTTTGTAGAAATGTTCATTGGGAGACCATCTATCAGATTCCTCCAAGCCATGTTGATTGGTCGAAAAACATGGCCGCCAGGGGGGCAGGGCTATTTGGCCTTATATGGCTATAGTGAAAACTTGAAAAATCTCTTGTTAAGCAGAAAGCTTTTGAGTAAGATTTTAGAAAACCCTTGGTCAATGGTGATTTTTTTTGTAACAAAAATTATTAAATACTTAGATGAGTGAGTCGGGGCCATAATGGTTATCCATTTGTTTTACATGTCTTTTGAAACTTGGACATTAAATATAATATTCACATGTATGTCTCATGATTTATTTTTATAGACAACTAAAATGGCATTTAATTTTTACGGATGCGTCATTTATTCTTTTACCCGAAGTTGTAATATTTATAAACAATGCATAGTTTATAAATCACACATCTATGCAAAGGCAAATGTTTGAACAGTTTTATGTACCCAAACAAATGCAGTGCCTTCAGCGCTTTGATTTCAATAGTTCTCAAACCGGGAACCAAAATATGCGGGCTAAATGTAGACTGTTTCTTTTCATCCTATATATTACGCAAATTAAATTTAACACTGAATTAACACTAATGAGCAATCATGATTTGCATTTACCACAATAATTTTGAACACTTTTCAACTTATCATAACAGGGCTTGTGTTCAATACAAATAGTTTATTATCTTTGGTACAAATTGAAATTTATCATAACCTCTTGTCCATTTATCTTTAGTATTCGTCTTATATGTCACTTTTCATGATCAGTTTAACTCTATTCATCTCATTCACTTAAAACACAGACCCTGCCAGATTAAATATCCTACATAATACTTAAATCTTCAAATACCGATATCTGCATTACTAACTACAGATTGAATTTGTCTAATATTTGTGGATTTATATTTTTTTTTTATTTATTCCATTATGTGCAACGAAATATAGCGGCTTCTTTTTGATGCTTTGCGTCAAACATTTGTCTTGTAAGTTTCTATTGAATACAGAAAAATTTATACTTATAGACATGTAGTTTAACCATAAAATTGCTTTATCAAAATTTCGCTGCTTTAATCATAAATATTTTAAAATGGTAGTAATTGCTTTTCCTCCATGGCGCTCAGGTTTATGGGGCTTCATTACAATTGACTGGCTGGTGGTGTAAAGATTCAATGACCAGAAGTACTAATAACGTGCATATGAAAAGCCTTGATATAACAAATATAATGTTGCTTCAGTTTATTGATTGGTTGAGTTGTGCTGTTAAGATTCGCAGCAGTGCTCAGTTATCAATACACTTAACTATTATCACTAAGATTTGAATCGAATTATTATCATTTTGACTTGAATATATATGTTATACTATTATTATTACTAGCTTAAACATACTGCTGAAACTATGTCACGTTGATATCTAAAATGTATATACACTTATGATGTAACAAGAAACATGTATGTTTACGTTACGACATAAAGAATTTGAATCTTGAATCTATAACTGAAACAATGTTGAAAGCGGCGTTTAACATCTGTTAACCCTTTCCCTCATACGACAATTCTGCAGCAGACGACTTTGAACGTATTTTGTCAAAAGATGGAAAATCTCTATAATTGAATGGATAACCTATGATTAAAAGTGGAAAACATTGTGGCAAAAGGAGAAATTGCACGTTTTGTGCAATTTCTTCTTTTGTTACTATGTTTTTTTAAAAAGCCGTCTGCTGCAGAGGCGTCAGAAAACGTCTATATGAGGGAAAGGGTTATAGGGTTCTTCATTCACATTCGAGTTTAATTGTTTATCATATATGAGCCGTCCCGCGAGAAAGCCAACAGTATGGACAGTATGCGTTAATTAACGACTCGGATCAGCCTAAGCATACCGTGCAGGCTAACCCGGACGGACACTTTTCGTCTCCTGTGGATTTTCTGTTTCAGGAATCATTCCTCTATACCTCTATTTCCCTGCGACGGAATGTGTCGGCCCGGATCAGTCTGCGCGGACATTACGCAGATGCCATAATGTTGGTTTTCTCGCGGGACGGCTCATATTTTGATAAACATCCGTTTTGACTGTTTCTGGAGAAATGGCTAACGGTTAATACAAAATTGAAAAACGTTCAGGAAAAAGAAAGAGCTAAATCGCAGTCATTGGGCGATGCAGTGTCTCGTCCGAGACCTCACTACTCGTATATACAAATTGAAACCTTTCTACCCGAAGACAAAACTTAACTCTTTATTATAAATCGGCGGCTATAGTCCACACACACTTATCTATCTATCCCTTAATCCTTTCCGACATTGAACACTTTATAAGTGTGTTTTTTTGCAAACAAATGAAATTAATAAAGATCAAATAGTAAAGAAACCGCAATGAAACAAAGGTGAAAATACTGTGAAATTTACTATGTTTGTAGTGGAATAGGCATAAACTTAATTGAATGTTTGTGCAAACAGTAAAGAAACCGCAAATTTACTGTTTGTAGTGGAATAGGCATAATAACAGGACTGTATTCTCACCTTTCCCTTACCTCTCTTTACCGCTCGTTATCCCACCGCACTAAGGGTAAATAGTAAAATCAAAATGTGGGACAATCGAGAAGACACCCCTAGTCTAAATTGGACACCTCATAGTTAGAATGTGATCAATCTTTATAAATATAGTATTGTCACTGATAACAGTTGAAAACATTTCAAGTCGTCTGTTACAGAGGCGTTAGAAAGCGTCTGTATGTGGGCAAGGGTTAATGGTTAATGGTTAGGATGGGACTCCCTATTATCGGTGTACTTACGTTTTTTTTGAAAACAAAATAATAAAGCAAGCTTAACTGTAAATTATACCCAGTGTCACTCGTTCCTTTATATGTCCTTGTTAATTAACTTACACAAAATAATCATTCACTTCTGTGCAAAGTTCCAAAAATCGAGTCTACCCGCAGCCATTTTGAAATTGATATTCAAGGGAGGCAATCACTCACCGGTGTAATTACAAAAAGCATTAGTATGGTGGTCCTGTTGTATCAACTCTTTACAGGATTGTGAGATTTAATGTGAAAATGATTATCCTATAAAAGGATTGTCACTAGAACAGTTATATTTAATTGAAATGTTAATTTATTAACTGTTCCAAACTATGAACTTATTTACACGATATTTTCAGAATCAATTTGTTAAATTTTCTTATTGGCACAATTTAATCATATTTTCCAGAAATGACCCATTTCTTTGTTATTGTTTTAGTCCTTATAATAACATTCTTAATATTTGTAACACAGTATATGATTTAAAAGTTTAAAACTAGCATATGTTAAAATTTATAACCACCATAACAAACATACAGGCCAAAAAAACAAAAAAATATTTTTAGAATTTTGGTCCTTAATTTCTTCCATGTTTTCTATAGTCGAGAAAACTTCACGGAATGTAATCATGTGACTTCGAATTCCTATGATGTCAGAAGCAGCTAATAGACAAAATGTTCAAATGTGAAAGAAAAAATCAACAACAGGTTTTCTACTAAAAAAATGACGTTTTTGTTGCTGAGGGGTCAGGGCAAGTAGGATTTTCTTTTTATTATGGGTAACAATCATGATGTGTCGTAATTTCTGCGAATATTGATTTTTTTTTAAAACAAAATTTAGCATTTGAAAGTCAGGATAATGGGGTTTCCTGATGGAATGATACGACAACCGGTTGTACGCGCGCAAAATAGAAAACACCGGTTTTGTGTTTACCTTGGTATTCGTGATAACATTCATAGAACCTACTATAATGGTTAATGGTTAATTGCCATGCGATTTTGAGCTTAAAGGAGCTGAACTCCAGATGGAGATCAACGTTTTGAAATGTTGAAACTTCTGCAAATTTTGCAAATAGTGACAACAAAATAAGTTATAAGTAGTTTAAAACTATTTTGGCAATAAATGTTGAAACAAATACAGACCTGAAAGATAATACGGGAATACATTGGATACGCACAGTCTCATCAGAGTCATCACTCTCCGTTCAAATGATATGTAGACATAAGTGCATCCAATCTCATTAAAACCAGATCAGACTCTCACACTCGTATATATACGTACATAGAAGTTTTTTTGGTCTGATTTTAATGAGATTGAAGTGCACCGTACGACCAAATAGTACAAGTATTTCGCAATAATTGAACGCAAATTAAGTATTAACCCCTTTTCACTTGCAGACGCTTTCTGAAGCCTCTGCAGCAGACGACTTTTGAACAAATTGTCGCAAAAAAAGAATTTGCTCATGAAGTGCAATTTCTCCATTTGCCAAAATGTTCTCAACTTTATGAAATACTTATTCTTTCATTTATAGAAAGGTTGTTATCAAAGTCGTCTGCAGCAGATGTATTGGATGAGGGAAAGGGTTCAGTGATGCTAAACCGGAGAGTCACCAAGACCGCAAATCGCCAGACGCGACTCCTGAGAGAATCGAAGGTTTACTTGCCATTTGTGTCTCCGCTGTGTTCAGTATCCTCTGATCCCGTTGTTTGTGCTGGAACTGGTGGTGCTGGGGATCGGACCTCCCTCTCAAGATACACATATTCGTCTCTGTCACTAGGTTTTACACTCCTAATTAGATTATAAATTCCGACCCGTATCAGTGTATATATACATAGGAAAAGCTTATGTCAATATAATTTTGTCTTTGACTTTGTTTATTTACATGTTATAGTATACTCAACTCAGTTGAGTAAAGTTGTGTGATTATAATATACGTTAAATGTCCTTTTAAACAAAGAAATATAATACTAAAGCTTATGTCAATATAATTTTGTCTTTGACATTTGTCTATTTACATGTAATAATATACTCAACTCAGTTGAGTAAAGTAATGTGGTTATAATATACGTTAAATGTCGAAGAAATATAATGATATTTTATAAAACTTTATTTGTTACAATTTCGAACACACACAAATTCATACACAAAATGTAAAGAACACATTGACAATGATAACAGATGAAATGGCATGGATAATTACAAACGCATTGCCAATTGATGAAAAACAGTTGAAGATACACATTGATACGAAAAATGCAAACATACAAAAAAGAACACACAGAAAACAAAAACAACCGGAAACTGCGTCTTAGTATCCAATTTAAGGTGTTGAACTCCAGATGGAGATCAAAATGTTGAAATGTTGAAACTTATGCAAATATTGCTAATAGTGACAACAGATTAAGTAATAAATGGTTCAAAATTGTGTTGGCAGTAAATGTTGAAAAGTCATTGCAAATATTCAAATTTTGGCTTACTGGGTATGTCTACCGTGTAAAAATGAGGTAAAAACGATCAATATTTAGATGTTAATTGTACTGGAAAATGAAATTATTAATCTAATTTCATCCGAGAATTATGATTCTGATATTTAAGACACTGTTTGAACAGTTTTAAAACTTGGACTTTACTATACTTTAATGTGTCTAGACCTATATAAAAATAGTGAAGCTGCTTTTGAAAAACAAATCTTAATTGAAAACAGTGGGCGGTAGACATGACTACATACGTTCTTTTATATTATAGATGGGTGAAGAAACAAGAGCTGTAATGGGGAAAGCGTGCTCGACGTTTTCGTCCTTGCCAATAAAACAAAACCTTTTTAGGTGATACAGAAAACATAACCAAGTACTTTATCATACGTTTTATAAGCAAAGTACTTTATAAGTCATTAAAGGGTCATAATTATAAAACAAACCTTCACTGAATTATGCACTCTTGGCTGTTGGTGGAAGTAATGATAGTAAAAGGATATTGTAAGTGTTCAAGCTTTATCTCTAATTGTTTTGAAAATATTTGGTACGAATAACTTTACCAAAATTCTATATCGAAAAAGGGCCATCATTCTTTTGAAAAACCTTGACAGAGTTATGTCCTCCTGTCTGTTGATGGAGGTAATGGTGGTAAATAAGTATTGTAAGTGTATAAGCTACACTCTAATGGTTTTGAAAAAAAGTAGGGTGGTACGAAAAACCATAATTCTAACAAAAACCTTGACAGAGTTCTGTACTCTTTTCTGTTGATGGAAGTAATAATGGGGAACTAGTGTTGAAAGTTTAAAAGCAATATTACTAATGATTTTGAAACAAAGTAAGGTGGTACGAAAATCTTAACCAAACTTTGATTCTAAGTAAAAGAAAAGGGCCACAATTCTTACAAAATCCTTTACAGAGTTATGTACTCTTGTCTGTTGATGATGGTAATGATGGTGAACAAGTGTTGTAAGTTTAACAGAAATATCTCTTATGGTTTTGATAAAAAAGTGAATTGGTACAAAAAACTTTACCAAAGTTCTAAGTCGAAAAAGGGCCATAATTATTACGTACTCCTGTTAGTTGATGTAGGTTATAATGGTGAAAAAGTGTTGTAAGTTTCAAAGCAATATCTGTAATGGTTTTGACAAAACAGTGAATTGGTTCAACAAACTTAACCAAGGTGTGACACCAAAACCGACGCAGACGCCGACGCCGACGCCGACGCCGAGGCCGGTAGTATAGCTAGCATTTTCTTCGAAAAGTAGAGCTAAAAATAAATGCTCATTTGTATTTTGATTACATTTCTAAAGAGCTAAAGAGATTGCAAACGTTTTTTGTATTGTGTTTTGCGCTGCGTTCAACACTTCTTTAGTTATATCACGGCGTTTCATGTGTAAGTTACCAGTACTACTTATCCATGTATCCTGCAACCAGGGGGGTCAGACGTAAGACTAACCACTAAAACACTGAGCGCCAAGGACGCTAAAAGCCATTACTACAATTTTTGTATGAGCCGACCGAGGATCGAGCCCGCGACCCCCCACACACAAGGGGACCAACCATACGTCGTAACAAATGCACGAAAATGAACCTCTCTCATTAATGGTACTTCTTATATGTTACACATTAAATTATGGGCGGCTGTTTGGTTTGTACAGTTTATGTTAGCGGCGAATTGGTGAATTGTCCATCAGTATATATTCTGATTAAGTTTGACGGATGCGCTAGTTGATCTGGAACTGCCACAATGTTGTCAACTATATTCTTTTATTAAACATCCCATTTTAGAGATTTTGCAATTTGTGTGTGGGTATGGTTTCAAAGCCGTCTGCTGCAGATATGTTGTATGAGAGCAAACATCAATTCACCTCTGCTGACTAAACCCATGCCTTACTTTGGTATATTTTTTGGAAAGGTCCACGTCAAAGTGATGACAATATTTGCACCAAGCACTGAATTCTTGTAAATCATCTTAACACATTTACGAAGTGAACATAATAATTATAATTGTGAGGAGCCGGGCGTCCCGCTTTTAGTATCTGAAGTTGCTACAGAAAACATACCCAAGAAATGTTGGCAAAAAACGTAATGACGTAGTTACGTTTACAGCAATGAATGTAACTACTGCTTCTGAGATATTTTCGTTGCAACTAACTTAAAGTATTTTGTAAGACAACAAGAGCGCCGCAAACGAAAGCCAACACTCGTCTGCCTTTTTCTTAAGCGAATAAGAGGCATTATTGAATAATTTATTAAAGCCAGATTTATGTGACTTGGCATGGACATGCATATTATTCCTAGGATCATGTGTACCAAGTTTCATTTGAAAATGTTGAACTGTTTTTTAGTTATTATGATAGGTTAAAGCTTTGTGACGACGCAGACGACACAGCAGTCGCAGACGACAACGACGACGACGACAACGACGACGACGACGACGCCAAGGGTATCACAGTTCCCCGTTTGTTTTTCTCTTAAAACAGACGAGCTAAAGATGAATTTAACTACTGCTTCCGAGATATATTTACGACTTCCGAGAAATTTTCGTTGCAACCAACTATCAGTATTTTTTATATGACAAAACAATATATAACTATTGCTTCCGAGATATTTTCGTTGCAACCAACTATCAGTATTTTATATGACAAAACAGAATGTAACTACCCCTTACGAGATATTTTCGTTGCAACCAACTATCAGTATTGTATAGGACAAAACAGAATGTAACTACCCCTTACGAGATATTTTCGTTGCAACCAACTATCAGTATTTTATATGACAAAACAGAATGTAACTACCCCTTACGAAATACTTTTGTTGCGACCAACTATCAGTATTTTTTATATGACAAAACAGTATATAATTATTGCTTTCGAGGTATTGTCGTTGCAACCAACTATCAGTATTTTATATGACAAAACAGAATGTAACTACCCTTTACGAGATATTTTCGTTGCAACCAACTATCAGTATTTTTTATATGACAAAACAGTATATAATTATTGCTTTCGAGATATTTTCGTTGCAACCAACTATCAGTATTTTATATGACAAACATCCGGGAACCTGATGAACGCCCCACGTTTAACTAGGCAGGACACAGACACTATATATGATTATGAAGTTCAATTTATTATAAGTAGGGATTTGAATGTTTCGTTTACCTTTTGGCCTCCTTTTCAGTCATACCTTTAGCTTTAACCATTTCATCTGTAAGCGCCCGCATCCATTCCTAATGTTAAGAAATGTATAGGTAATGTGTTATAATTTGTAAATATTAACAGAAAAAAGGGTTGTCTCATACTCTGTTATGTACATGTATATATAAATGTCATTTTGTTTCACCATTTGTAATGCTCATTTCTATATGCCTCATGTTTTTGTTCTTGTACGAACTGGGAGAAATACAGAAATTGAATTGATAAGCAGCTTAAACAGAATTTATGTTAAAACGGTTATTTAACCCTTTCCCACTTACATCAAATATATGGCAGACGTCTTTCAATGCATCTAGGCAATAATTAGGTAAGTTTCTATTAATGAAATTATTTTTTCTTTTAAAATAAAGTTTCAATTGACATTTAGGGGTAACATGAAAAATTGCTCGTTATGAGTAATTTCTCTTTTTGGGGCGCCATTTACTGCGTCGTCTGCTACAAAAGGCACCAGAAAGCGTAAGCATCAGATCAGTAAAACACGTCACCATTTGTTCTGTTAACCCTTTCCCAGATATAGACGCTTTCTGACGCCTCTGCAGCAGACGGCTTTAAGAAAACATAGTGACAAAAGAAGAAATTGCTCAAAACGAGCACTTTCTCCTTTTGCCACAATGTTTTCCACTTTTAGTCATAGGTTATCCATTCAATTATAGAGATTTTCTATTTTTTGACAAAATACGTTCAAAGTCGTCTGCTGCAGAATTGTCGTATGTGGGAAAGGGTTAACCCTTTCCCACATACGACAATTCTGCAGCAGACGACTTTCAAAACGTATTGACAAAAGCATGAACAATCTCAATAAATGAGAGTTTAACTATTAAATAGAGTTGAAAACTAATTATGGCAAAAGGAGAAATTGCTCGTTTTGAGCAATTTTTTCTTTTGCAACATTTTTTTTCAAAAGTCGTCTGCTGCAGATGCGTCAAAAAGCGTCTACAAGTGGGAAAGGGTTAAGATAAGGATGACTACTTAAGATCAGTTTCGATATTGTTTCATTTCCATTGAAATCTAATTTTATCGTATTGTGGTGATTTGACGTTTAGAAAAAAGTCAACGTTTAATTAGATTTCGGTGAAATATTACCAATTAAATTCTATCTATATTTCCTTGTAAATCAACAATTTTCAACCCTTAATTTTCAAACTGTTTTAACCCATTCCCTCATTACGACAATTATGCAGCAGACGACTTTGAACATTTTTTTGTCAAAAATTGGAAAATCTCTTTAATTGAATGGATAAACTATGACTAAAATTGGAAAATATTGTGGCTAAAGGAGAAATTGCTCGTTTTGAGCACGCAATTTCTTCTTATGTCAGTATGTTTTCAAAAAGCCATCTGCTGTAGAGGCGTCAGAAAGCGTCTATATGAGGGAAACGGTTAAACGTTTACAGGTAGGACACCCTATAACATTGAAAAGACAAACCTTTCAGCTATAACATAATAAAACAAGGGAGGTCAGGAATTATGCAAAAAATAAATCAATCCACGAAGATGATCCCAGTCATTTTGCACACAACCGAGCAGGCCCAAATATTCTTATTCACTATCAGACAAGTTAAAAAAAGAAGATGAAATAAAACAGTTCCAGTATGCATCTGTAACATATTTTCAATGAATTAAAACTCATCGGCATATACTCAAGGCAGTCTCGTGAAGGTATATGCCCAGTTCTAGGTCAAATTACGCTAAATACATCCGCTGACGTACTATAGTCCCTAAAAAAAACCTTTGTTTGCGTATAAATGAGTGTATACCATCACCAGAATTTATTGGATGTATTACATTGTGTTTAAATGCATTGTGAATGTGTATAGGATGCACTGGAAATGAGAATGCTAAACACCGGTTTTGTCCGGGCCCGATTTGGTCCAAAATGACGGTTACCATTTTCGCATGGTGAGTTCTTTCTTGCATAATGCATGACCCCACATTTTTTTGGATTATTTCAAAGCTAGGAGGTAACTCTTTTCAAAGATATATGGTGTTCTACATGAGAAACGCTTAGAAAGTGTGACAATCGAGGACTGAAACTGGTAGATTTACATGGAAACAAAAAAGGAATGTTTTGTGGTGTATTGTAACCTCTAGGCAAACACAGGTATTATTTAGGGACTATTTGGGAGACGAGGAAATAATGATAATATAACAACATTGAACATTTGGATTAGGTTGTGAAATATATGAAGAACTACTATCGCCATTAGCAACGTTTATATATATAAAGTGGCTACACTAATTGCTTCAAGTTTTGTTAAAACTAATTTAGCTATATATATATTCGTTGTAATGAAACGTAGAGAACAGTAGCAAAAATAGATTATTACACCTAATGATGTGATGGTATAGCTTTGATAACCATACTACTATCTAAGTTCTATCAAAGCGTAAATTAATAATTAATATGATCATTCCAAAATAATTCATCATTTTCCCATAAACCCTTACGTTGTTAGGTATTGGAGCCGTCCTGCGAGAGAACCAACATTGTGGAGTCTGCGTAAAGCATCGACCCAGATCAGCCTAAGCATGCCACGCAGGCTAATCCGGAAAGAAAATGTTCGCATCTTGTGGATATCTGTTACAGGAATCATTACGATATTCCCCCGAGACGGAATGTGTCCGGATTAGCCTGCGAGAACTGCGCAGACTGATCTGGGTCGAAACATTACGCAGATGCCATTATGTTGGTTTTCTCGCGGGACGACTCATGTGTAAATTCTACTGGTGAAATCCATGTGTTTTATTTTTTCTTTGCTCAAAACATATTGTTTGTTGTTTTATGACGACTGTGAAAACATATCGACAACATTATTAAAAAATCTCTGAAAAAAAATAATTAAATAAATAAGTTGAAAAACGTTGTGATAAAAGGAGAAATTGTCGTCTGCTGCAATGCGAAAGGGTTAATTGAATTTTCAAGACAATTTAAAATGATATGTTTTCGATGTGTTTCATGTTACTGGTTCGATGCTTACGTCAGGAGGTTATTAAAGGTGCTGAACTCCAGATTATATATAGTATAGTCAAAGTTTTAAAGGTGCTGAACTCCAGATTATAGATAGCATAGTCAAAGTTTTAAAGGTGCTGAACTCCAGATTATAGATAGTATAGTCAAAGTTTTAAAGGTGGTGAAATCCAGATTATAGATAGTATAGTCAAAGTTTTAAAGGTGCTGAACTCCAGATTATAGATAGTATAGTCAAAGTTTTAAAGGTTCTGAAATCCAGATTATAGATAGTATAGTCAAAGTTTTAAAGGTGCTGAACTCCATAGTATAGATAGTATAGTCAAAGTTTTAAAGGTGCTGAACTCCAGATTATAGATAGTATAGTCAAAGTTTTAAAGGTGCTGAACTCCAGATTATAGATAGTATAGTCAAAGTTTTAAAGGTGCTGAACTCTAGGTTATAGATAGTATAGTCAAAGTTTTAAAGGTGCTGAACTGCAGATTATAGATAGTATAGTCAAAGTTTTAAAGGTGCTGAACTCCAGGTTATAGATAGTATAGTCAAAGTTTTAAAGGTGCTGAACTCCATATTATAGATAGTATAGTTAAAGTTTTAAAGGGTTATAGATAATATAGTCAAAGTTTTAAAGGTGCTGAACTCCAGATTATAGATAATATAGTTAAAGTTTTAAAGGTGCTGAACTCCAGATTATAGATAGTATAGTTAAAGTTTTAAAGGTGCTGAACTCCAGGTTATAGATAGTATAGTCAAAGTTTTAAAGGTGCTGAACTCCAGATTATAGATAGTATAGTCAAAGTTTTAAAGGTGCGGAACTCCAGATTATAGATAGTATAGTTAAAGTTTTAAAGGTGCTGAACTCCAGGTTATAGATAGTATAGTTAAAGTTTTAAAGGTGCTGAACTCCAGGTTATAGATAGTATAGTCAAAGTTTTAAAGGTGCTGAACTGCAGATTATAGATAGTATAGTCAAAGTTTTAAAGGTGCTGAACTCCAGATTATAGATAATATAGTTAAAGTTTTAAAGGTGCTGAACTCCAGATTATAGATAGTATAGTTAAAGTTTTAAAGGTGCTGAACTCCAGATTATAGATAGTATAGTCAAAGTTTTAAAGGTGCTGAACTCCAGATTATAGATAATATAGTTAAAGTTTTAAAGGTGCTGAACTCCAGGTTATAGATAGTATAGTCAAAGTTTTAAAGGTGCTGAACTGCAGATTATAGATAGTATAGTCAAAGTTTTAAAGGTGCTGAACTCCAGATTATAGATAATATAGTTAAAGTTTTAAAGGTGCTGAACTCCAGATTATAGATAGTATAGTTAAAGTTTTAAAGGTGCTGAACTCCAGATTATAGATAGTATAGTCAAAGTTTTAAAGGTGCTGAACTCCAGATTATAGATAATATAGTTAAAGTTTTAAAGGTGCTGAACTCCAGGTTATAGATAGTATAGTTAAAGTTTTAAAGGTGCTGAACTCCAGATTATAGATAGTATAGTTAAAGTTTTAAAGGTGCTGAACTCCAGGTTATAGATAGTATAGTCAAAGTTTTAAAGGTGCTGAACTGCAGATTATAGATAGTATAGTCAAAGTTTTAAAGGTGCTGAACTCCAGATTATAGATAATATAGTTAAAGTTTTAAAGGTGCTGAACTCCAGATTATAGATAGTATAGTTAAAGTTTTAAAGGTGCTGAACTCCAGGTTATAGATAATATAGTCAAAGTTTTAAAGGTGCGGAACTCCAGATTATAGATAGTATAGTCAAAGTTTTAAAGGTGCTGAACTCCAGATTATAGATAGTATAGTCAAAGTTTTAAAGGTGCTGAACTCCAGATTATAGATAGTATAGTCAAAGTTTTAAAGGTGCTGAACTCCAGATTATAGATAGTATAGTCAAAGTTTTAAAGGTGCTGAACTCCAGATTATAGATAGTATAGTCAAAGTTTTAAAGGTGCTGAACTCCAGATTATAGATAGTATAGTCAAAGTTTTAAAGGTGCTGAACTCCAGATTATAGATAGTATTATTAAAGTTTTAAAGGTGCTGAACTCCAGATTATAGATAGTATAGTCAAAGTTTTAAAGGTGCTGAACTCCAGATTATAGATAGTATAGTCAAAGTTTTAAAGGTGCTGAACTGCAGATTATAGATAGTATAGTCAAAGTTTTAAAGGTGCTGAACTCCAGATTATAGATAGTATAGTTAAAGTTTTAAAGGTGCTGAACTGCAGATTATAGATAGTATAGTCAAAGTTTTAAAGGTGCTGAACTCCAGGTTATAGATAGTATAGTCAAAGTGTTAAAGGTGCTGAACTCCATAGTATAGATAGTAAAGTCAAAGTTTTAAAGGTGCTGAACTCCAGGTTATAGATAGTATAGTCAAAGTTTTAAAGGTGCGGAACTCCAGATTATAGATAGTAAAGTCAAAGTTGTAAAGGTGCTGAACTCCAGATTATAGATAGTAAAGTCAAAGTTTTAAAGGTGCTGAACTCCAGATTATAGATAGTATAGTCAAAGTTTTAAAGGTGCTGAACTGCAGATTATAGATAGTATAGTCAAAGTTTTAAAGGTGCTGAACTCCAGATTATAGATAGTATAGTCAAAGTTTTAAAGGTGCTGAACTCCAGATTATAGATAGTATAGTCAAAGTTTTAAAGGTGCTGAACTTCAGGTTATAGATAGTATAGTTAAAGTTTTAAAGGTGCTGAACTCCAGATTATAGATAGTATAGTCAAAGTTTTAAAGGTGCTGAACTGCAGATTATAGATAGTATAGTCAAAGTTTTAAAGGTGCTGAACTCCAGATTATAGATAGCATAGTCAAAGTTTTAAAGGTGCTGAACTGCAGATTATAGATAGTATAGTCAAAGTTTTAAAGGTGCTGAACTCCAGATTATAGATAGTATAGTCAAAGTTTTAAAGGTGCTGAACTTCAGGTTATAGATAGTATAGTCAAAGTTTTAAAGGTGCTGAACTCCAGGTTATAGATAGTATAGTTAAAGTTTTAGAGGTGCGGAACTCCAGATTATAGATAGTATAGTCAAAGTTTTAAAGGTGCGGAACTCCAGATTATAGATAGTAAAGTCAAAGTTGTAAAGGTGCTGAACTCCAGATTATAGATAGTAAAGTCAAAGTTTTAAAGGTGCTGAACTCCAGATTATAGATAGTATAATCAAAGTTTTAAAGGTGCTGAACTGCAGATTATAGATAGTATAGTCAAAGTTTTAAAGGTGCTGAACTCCAGATTATAGATAATAAAGTCAAAGTTGTAAAGGTGCTGAACTCCAGATTATAGATAGTAAAGTCAAAGTTTTAAAGGTGCTGAACTCCAGATTATAGATAGTAAAGTCAATGTTTTAAAGGTGCTGAACTCCAGATTATAGATAGTATAGTCAAAGTTTTAAAGGTGCTGAACTGCAGAGTATAGATAGTATAGTCAAAGTTTTAAAGGTGCTGAACTGCAGATTATAGATAGTATAGTCAAAGTTTTAAAGGTGCTGAACTCCAGGTTATAGATAGTATAGTCAAAATTTTAAAGGTGCGGAACTCCATATTATAGATAGTATAGTTAAAGTTTTAAAGGTGCTGAACTCCAGATTATAGATAGTATAGTCAAAGTTTTAAAGGTGCTGAACTCCAGGTTATAGATAGTATAGTCAAAGTTTTAAAGGGTTATAGATAATAAAGTCAAAGTTTTAAAGGTGCGGAACTCCAGATTATAGATAGTATAGTCAAAGTTTTAAAGGGTTATAGATAATATAGTCAAAGTTTTAAAGGTTCTGAACTCCAGATTATAGATAGTATAGTCAAAGTTTTAAAGGTGCGGAACTCCAGATTATAGATAGTATAGTCAAAGTTTTAAAGGTGCTGAACTCCAGATTATAGATAGTATAGTCAAAGTTTTAAAGGTGCTGAACTCCATAGTATAGATAATAAAGTCAAAGTTTTAAAGGTGCTGAACATCAGAGTATAGATAGTATAGTCAAAGTTTTAAAGGTGCTGAACTCCAGATTATAGATAATAAAGTCAAAGTTTTAAAGGTGCTGAACTCCAGATTATAGATAGTATAGTCAAAGTTTTAAAGGTGCAGAACTCCAGATTATAGATAGTATAGTCAAAGTTTTAAAGGTGCTGAACTCCAGATTATAGATAGTAAAGTCAAAGTTTTAAAGGTGCTGAACTCCAGATTATAGATAGTATAGTCACAGTTTTAAAGGTGCTGAACTCCAGATTATAGATAGTATAGTCAAAGTTTTAAAGGTGCTGAACTCCAGATTATAGATAGTATAGTCAAAGTTTTAAAGGTGCTGAACTCCAGATTATAAATAGTATAGTCAAAGTTTTAAAGGTGCTGAACTCCAGATTATAGATAATAAAGTCAAAGTTTTAAAGGTGCGGAACTCCAGATTATAGATAGTATAGTCAAAGTTTTAAAGGTGCTGAACTCCAGATTATTGATAATAAAGTCAAAGTTTTAAAGGTGCTGAACTCCAGATTATAGATAGTATAGTCAAAGTTTTAAAGGTGCTGAACTCCAGATTATAGATAGTATAGTCAAAGTTTTAAAGGTGCTGAACTCCAGATTATAGATAATAAAGTCAAAGTTTTAAAGGTGCGGAACTCCAGATTATAGATAGTATAGTCAAAGTTTTAAAGGTGCTGAACTCCAGATTATAGATAGTATAGTCAAAGTTTTAAAGGTGCTGAACTCCAGATTATAGATAGTATAGTCAAAGTTTTAAAGGTGCGGAACTCCAGATTATAGATAGTATAGTCAAAGTTTTAAAGGTGCTGAACTCCAGATTATAGATAGTATAGTCAAAGTTTTAAAGGTGCTGAACTCCATAGTATAGATAATAAAGTCAAAGTTTTAAAGGTGCTGAACATCAGAGTATAGATATTATAGTCAAAGTTTTAAAGGTGCTGAACTCCAGATTATAGATAGTATAGTCAAAGTTTTAAAGGTGCTGAACTCCAGATTATAGATAATAAAGTCAAAGTTTTAAAGGTGCTGAACATCAGAGTATAGATAGTATATCAAAGTTTTAAAGGTGCTGAACTCCAGATTATAGATAATATAGTCAAAGTTTTAAAGGTGCTGAACTCCAGATTATAGATAATATAGTCAAAGTTTTAAAGGTGCTGAACTCCAGATTATAGATAGTATAGTCAAAGTTTTAAAGGTGCGGAACTCCAGGTTATAGATAGTATAGTCAAGTTTTAGAGGTGCTGAACTCCAGATTATAGATAGTATAGTCAAAGTTTTAAAGGTGCTGAACTCCAGATTATAGATAGTAAAGTCAAAGTTTTAAAGGTGCTGAACTCCAGATTATAGATAGTAAAGTCAAAGTTTTAAAGGTTCTGAACTCCAGATTATAGATATATAGTCAAAGTTTTAAAGGTGCTGAACTCCAGATTATAGATAGTATAGTCAAAGTTTTAAAGGTGCTGAACTCCAGAGTATAGATAGTATAGTCAAAGTTTTAAAGGTGCTGATCTCCAGATTATAGATAGTATAGTCAAAGTTTTAAAGGTGTTGAACTCCAGAGTATATATAGTATAGTCAAAGTTTTAAAGGTGCTGAACTCCATAGTATAGATAGTATAGTCAAAGTTTTAAAGGTGCTGAACTCCAGGTTATAGATAGTATAGTCAAAGTTTTAAAGGTGCTGAACTCCAGAGTATAGATAGTGTAGTCAAAGTTTTAAAGGTGCTGAACTCCAGGTTATAGATAGTATAGTCAAAGTTTTAAAGGTGCTGAACTCCAGGTTATAGATAGTATAGTCAAAGTTTTAGAGGTGCGGAACTCCAGATTATAGATAGTATAGTCAAAGTTTTAAAGGTGCTGAACTCCAGGTTATAGATAGTATAGTCAAAGCTTTAAAGGTGCTGAACTCCAGATTATAGATAGTATAGTCAAAGTTTTAAAGGTGCTGAACTCCAGATTATAGATAGTAAAGTCAAAGTTTTAAAAACATCAAAGGGTTGTCTTGACATATTAGAATAATAATTTCACTTTCGAGGACAATAATACGGTGGCACAGAGGTGACATGTGTATGTTTTTATTTATCTCGTGCGCACGATATAAATAAAAACATACACATGTCACCTCTGTGCCACCGTACAATAAACATTTAAATATTGATCGTTTATACTTCGATTTCACTGGGTAGACATACTCAGTATAACAACTTATGTATTGCTATGACTTTCAGTTGAATTTCCTTTCAACATGTAATGCAAACATAGTTTTGAACCATGTATTACTTACTTTGCTGTCACTGTTAGCAATATTTGCAGAAGTTTCGACTTTTCAAAATTTTGATCAGCATCTGGAGTTCAGCACCTTTTTAAAAGGCTTACAACGGCTTTGACCGACACGTTAGACAGTCTTTCGATTGTTATGGTATTGTTATTAAAATAGAAAGTTGGTCACGTCTTTTTTGTGTTGAAAAGAAAGCATTAAAGACACCATACACATCATCTTACAATAATTTCTGTAAATCTACATTTAGGTAAAAAACTGGAGAGTATGAGATCAGAAAAAAGAAAACAAAGAAAAAGCTCGTGCAAAATAGCTTACATTAATTGAAAAGTTTCAGAATAATATAACATTACTAAACCTGGTTTAGCCTGAGATTACGATTAAACACCGTTTTAAGTTTCACCTCATTTCAGGAGAATAATGTTTTGATAATTGCAACGACGTTTTTACAATGGACAATTAAAGATCAAATTTGCAAACTAATAGAGCAATAAGATTATGCTGAATAGAGTCATACTAAAGGCGGCAGTCATGCAAAATAGTTTCTATTACGTTTAAGAATATTTCCCGATTCGCATTTACGTTTAATGAAACGGTTCATTGGAATGTATCTTCAAATCCCCCTGGTGCAAAACCACACACGCACACACGCACACACACACGCACGCACGCACGCACGCACGCACGCACGCACGCACGCACGCACGCACGCACGCACGCACGCACGCACGCACGCACGCACGCACGCACACACACCACAAACCTACCACAGACCCACCACAAACCTACCACAGAAACATCACAAACCTACCACAGACACATCACAAACCTACCACAGACACATCACAAACCTACCACAGACACACCACACACCTAACACAGACACACCACAAACCTACCACAGACACATCACAAACCTACCACAGACACATCACAAACCTAACACAGACACACCACAAACCTACCACAGACACATCACAAACCTACCACAGACACACCACAAACCTAACACAGACACATCACAAACCTACCACAGACACACCACAAACCTACCACAGACACATCACAAACCTACCACAGACACACCACACACCTAACACAGACACACCACAAACCTACCACAGACACATCACAAACCTACCACAGACACATCACAAACCTAACACAGACACACCACAAACCTACCACAGACACACCACAAACCTACCACAGACACATCACAAACCTACCACAGACACATCACAAACCTACCACAGAAACATCACAAACCTACCACAGATACATCACAAACCTACCACAGACACACCACAAACCTACCACAGACACACCACAAACCTACCACAGTATATTTGCCCAATTTGTCTATACTGATTGAATGATTAACGCAACACGATATTATATCTTTTTCCGAATAAGATTGATGGCACGTTATAACATTGTTGTTATCAACATCTACGCTTTCCCACATACAGACTCTTTTTGACGCCTCGATCTGTAGCAGACGAAATTTGAAAACGTTTTTGCCAAAAAAATTAATTACAATTTCTTTATTTGCCACAATGTTTTGAAATCTTTTTGATAATTTAACACTTATATATGAATATTTTGCATTTCTTTGCTATGATGTTTTCAAAGTAGTCTTCTGCAGAATTGTTGTATGTGGGAAAGGGTAACATTTTAAAATACGATATAAACCCCTTGATGTTATTGTGGTACGAGAAAAAAAAACGCTGTGTTGTTTGCTTCCAACGGATACAGTGTCAACAATCATCATTCATTTATGGTACGGTTACGGTCCGTCGTCCATGATTTTCATTTCCTTACAAAAAAGACTGCCAAAGCCAAAAATAAATCCGTTATTGACTCAACGAAGACGGACATACAGCCATATTTCAAGAGAACATTGACGATTGGTTCATCAAGAGAACATTGACGATTGGTTCATCAAGAGAACATTGACGATTGGTTCATCAATACCAAAACAAATGTGTTTGTTTGTGTTGTGTTTGACGCCGCTTTCAACACCTTTTCAGTTATATCACGGCGTTTCCTGAGTACTTTACCAGGACAGTCAGGACTATTGGTCCATTTATCCTGACACCAGCAAGTCAGTCGCAATGATTACCCTGCCACCCCCAGCACTAAGGAGAGCAGCCATTATTACCATTTTTAAAGTCTTTGGTATGACCCGACCTGGGATCGAACCCGCGACCTTTCACACCCGAGAAAGACGCTATACCACTACACCACCGAGGCATACGCAACAAAACATCAAGACAAAAACAGAAATGCCATTTGAAACAATAAAAAGAATAGAGCACTTTACTTTAACCTCAGGACCGTCTTCAAATGAAATGAGCCAAATTGCCACGATATTTCGCACCAAGAGGTCTAAATAAGAAGGAGCAAGTTAATGTCGTATTGCAAGCAATACAAGAGTCCCCTACCGGATCATTGACTTCTAAGTGTGACATTGACCTTTGAGGTACAAGCCTGTGTCTTGTGTGCCACATGTCACCTCATCATGGTGAACATGTGTGCTTTGTAAATTAGGAATCCTATGATGCATGGTTGAGATGCGGACCGGACAAGGTACACTCCTATCAAACAGTACTCATGTTAACCTTTGACCTCTTAATGGGTCCTTGACATTTAAGGTACAGGCCTGGGGCTTGAGCGCGACACGCCGCCACATCATGGTGAACGTTTTTCCCAAGTTTCATGGAAATCCTATGATGGATGGTTAAGATACGGGCCGGACAAGGTACAGTCCTATCAAACAGTACTCATTTCGACCTTTGATTTCTAAGTGTGACCTTGACATTTGAGGTACAGGCCTGGGTATTGTGCGCGACACGCTGCCTCATCATGGTGAACGTTTGCGCCAAGTTTCTTGGAAATCCTATGATGGATGGTTAAGATGCTGGCCGGACAAGGTACAGTCCTATCAAACAGTACTCATTTTGACCTTTGACCTCTAAATGTGACCTTGACATTTGAGGTACAGGCATGGGTCTTGTGCGCGACACGCCGCCTCATCATGGTAAACGTTTGTGCCAAGTTTCTTTCAAATCATATGGTGCATGGTTAAGATGCGGGCCGGACAAGGTTAAGAGGGACTGACAGACAGACGGACAGACAGACAGACATGCAGACAGACAGACAGACAGACAGCGGACGGACAAACATACAGACGGAATCGACCAAACCTATAGTCCCCAAATCGGTCTATCGACAGGTAGGGGACTAATAAGCTGATATTACCAAACATAATCTCTCGTATTACTTAATCAAACCCTATGTTGTGAGTACTTTTAAAAAAGACTCGTCTCAGTGAGAAATAATATGATATTACCCGACACAGTTTATATAGTATTACTTAATCGAACCCTATGTTGTGAGAACTCAAAAGACTCGTCTCAGTGAGAAATAATATGATATTACCCGACACAGTATATATAGTATTACTTAATCGAACCCTATGTTGTGGGTACTCAAAAGACTCGCCTCAGTGAGAAATAATATGATATTACCCGACACAGTATATATAGTATTACTTAATCGAACCCTATGTTGTGAGAACTCAAAAGACTCGCCTCAGTGAGAAATAATATGATATTACCCGACACAGTATATATAGTATTACTTAATCAAACCGTATGTTGTGGGTACTCAAAAGACTCGCCTCAGTGAGAAATAATATGATATTACCCGACACAGTATATATAGTATTACTTCATCAAACCGTATGTTGTGGGTACTCAAAAGACTCGCCTCAGTGAGAAATAATATGATATTACCCGACACAGTATATATAGTATTACTTAATCGAACCCTATGTTGTGGGTACTCAAAAGACTCGTCTCAGTGAGAAATAATATGATATTACCCGACACAGTTTATATAGTATTACTTAATCGAACCCTATGTTGTGAGAACTCAAAAGACTCGTCTCAGTGAGAAATAATATGATATTACCCGACACAGTTTATATAGTATTACTTAATCGAACCCTATGTTGTGAGAACTCAAAAGACTCGTCTCAGTGAGAAATAATATGATATTACCCGACACAGTATATATAGTATTACTTAATCGAACCCTATGTTGTGGGTACTTAAAAGACTCGTCTCAGTGAGAAATAATATGATATTACCCGACACAGTTTATATAGTATTACTTAATCGAACCCTATGTTGTGAGAACTCAAAAGACTCGTCTCAGTGAGAAATAATATGATATTACCCGACACAGTATATATAGTATTACTTAATCGAACCCTATGTTGTGAGAACTCAAAAGACTCGTCTCAGTGAGAAATAATATGATATTACCCGACACAGTTTATATAGTATTACTTAATCGAACCCTATGTTGTGAGAACTCAAAAGACTCGTCTCAGTGAGAAATAATATGATATTACCCGACACAGTATATATAGTATTACTTAATCGAACCCTATGTTGTGAGAACTCAAAAGACTCGTCTCAGTGAGAAATAATATGATATTACCCGACACAGTTTATATAGTATTACTTAATCGAACCCTATGTTGTGAGAACTCAAAAGACTCGTCTCAGTGAGAAATAATATGATATTACCCGACACAGTTTATATAGTATTACTTAATCGAACCCTATGTTGTGAGAACTCAAAAGACTCGTCTCAGTGAGAAATAATATGATATTACCCGACACAGTATATATAGTATTACTTAATCGAACCCTATGTTGTGGGTACTTAAAAGACTCGTCTCAGTGAGAAATAATATGATATTACCCGACACAGTTTATATAGTATTACTTAATCGAACCCTATGTTGTGAGAACTCAAAAGACTCGTCTCAGTGAGAAATAATATGATATTACCCGACACAGTATATATAGTATTACTTAATCGAACCCTATGTTGTGGGTACTCAAAAGACTCGTCTCAGTGAGAAATAATATGATATTACCCGACACAGTATATATAGTATTACTTCATCAAACCGTATGTTGTGGGTACTCAAAAGACTCGTCTCAGTGAGAAATAATATGATATTACCCGACACAGTATATATAGTATTACTTAATCGAACCCTATGTTGTGAGTACTCAAAAGACTCGTCTCAGTGAGAAATAATATGATATTACCCGACACAGTATATATAGTATTACTTCATCAAACCGTATGTTGTGGGTACTCAAAAGACTCGTCTCAGTGAGAAATAATATGATATTACCCGACACAGTATATATAGTATTACTTAATCAAACCGTATGTTGTGAGAACTCAAAAGACTCGTCTCAGTGAGAAATAATATGATATTACCCGACACAGTTTATATAGTATTACTTAATCGAACCCTATGTTGTGAGAACTCAAAAGACTCGTCTCAGTGAGAAATAATATGATATTACCCGACACAGTATATATAGTATTACTTAATCGAACCCTATGTTGTGGGTACTTAAAAGACTCGTCTCAGTGAGAAATAATATGATATTACCCGACACAGTTTATATAGTATTACTTAATCGAACCCTATGTTGTGAGAACTCAAAAGACTCGTCTCAGTGAGAAATAATATGATATTACCCGACACAGTATATATAGTATTACTTAATCGAACCCTATGTTGTGAGAACTCAAAAGACTCGTCTCAGTGAGAAATAATATGATATTACCCGACACAGTATATATAGTATTACTTAATCGAACCCTATGTTGTGGGTACTCAAAAGACTCGTCTCAGTGAGAAATAATATGATATTACCCGACACAGTATATATAGTATTACTTAATCGAACCCTATGTTGTGAGAACTCAAAAGACTCGTCTCAGTGAGAAATAATATGATATTACCCGACACAGTATATATAGTATTACTTAATCAAACCGTATGTTGTGGGTACTTAAAAGACTCGTCTCAGTGAGAAATAATATGATATTACCCGACACAGTATATATAGTATTACTTAATCGAACCCTATGTTGTGGGTACTTAAAAGACTCGTCTCAGTGAGAAATAATATGATATTACCCGACACAGTATATATAGTATTACTTAATCGAACCCTATGTTGTGGGTACTCAAAAGACTCGTCTCAGTGAGAAATAATATGATATTACCCGACACAGTTTATATAGTATTACTTAATCGAACCCTATGTTGTGAGAACTCAAAAGACTCGTCTCAGTGAGAAATAATATGATATTACCCGACACAGTTTATATAGTATTACTTAATCGAACCCTATGTTGTGAGAACTCAAAAGACTCGTCTCAGTGAGAAATAATATGATATTACCCGACACAGTATATATAGTATTACTTAATCGAACCCTATGTTGTGGGTACTCAAAAGACTCGTCTCAGTGAGAAATAATATGATATTACCCGACACAGTATATATAGTATTACTTAATCAAACCGTATGTTGTGGGTACTCAAAAGACTCGTCTCAGTGAGAAATAATATGATATTACCCGACACAGTATATATAGTATTACTTAATCGAACCCTATGTTGTGAGAACTCAAAAGACTCGTCTCAGTGAGAAATAATATGATATTACCCGACACAGTATGTATAGTATTACTTAATCGAACCCTATGTTGTGGGTACTCAAAAGACTCGTCTCAGTGAGAAATAATATGATATTACCCGACACAGTATATATAGTATTACTTAATCGAACCCTATGTTGTGGGTACTCAAAAGACTCGTCTCAGTGAGACGATTCTTTTGAGTAACAACAACATATGTTTTTAGGGTAAAAAAATGGGTTTCAGAACGTGAAATACGAACCTTATCTAGAGCTACTTCTCATCATGTATTATAAAGAATTATTCTAAAACGATCACTATAACAGACACCAAGCAGTAATTACCACAAAGTTATGTACCTTAACACCCATTGATTAAGAAATTAGAAACCTAACAATTAATAAGAAGTTATTTTCGAATGATATAGGAATTAATGGGCTATTCATTATTTGATTTGATTTGAATGGTGTTATCTGAAGACCTGATATATTCCATTATTGTGAACGGTAGGTAATTCATGGACAAAAAACAGAAACAAGCCCACATATGTAACGTAATACAGAAAACGACCTTTCGACTGTTTAATATTAATGCCATTTATTATTTAAACACTCAACCCTTTACCACTTACAGACGCCTTTCGACGCATCTAGTGCAGAATCTCGTTATTGACGCCGCGCGGAATCGTGGCGTCAGTATGGGATACGTTTCAATTTTGTTCCATGGGGTGATGTAATCGAAAATGGAGCAACCAACATTATTATTGTAAAGAAGAAATCTGTAATATGTTAGAAAAATAAAAAACCCGTTTATGATTGAATAAATTGTATTAACTGACGTAAGAAACAACAAGATACATAATACGTATGTCTTCTTACACTACTTTAGACACATTTAACTTCCTAGGCTACGCTTTTTTTATAGGTTGGTTTAGGGAGTGCACTTTTCCCCAACTTCCAAGGCTACGCTTTTTTAATTGTTTGGTGTACTGCTGACGACTCGATTCATCAAAGGTCAGAAAAACGTTTCGGGGGATGTTTTTTTTCTATTTATTTCTGTTGTATTTCTAAACTTAAAACGTTCCTCCCCATACAGTTGTTCATTCACACCATTGTATTCTTGCTATATGTTGACTATACATGTAAACCTTTTCTTTAATTTTATAAATACTACATTTTGATACTTTCTTTAATTTGCTTACACAATCGACAATTTTAAGAATGGAATTTTAGAAGGGAGATAACTCTCGAGTTCAAAGGCTATAGATCATTTCGACCTTTATACTCGGGTAGTTAATCCCATTGGCATGTTCGAACAAGGAACTGTCATAACTTCCCAATTCGCTACCTCTGCTAAAAATTAAAAAGTAATAGTTCATGTATATGTTTACATTTAAACTTTTACATTTACATCGTACTTTTTGTTTATATACTCCCGTCTTTGTTATCATACTTCTGCTAAACTGGAAGGAGAATAAACTTCCCGCTCTCCTTCAAAAGCTTGTGTCATATTTAACTTACAATGTATAACAAAGAGGCATTTAACCTTATTAATATATGTTAATATTTAAGCACCTATGTGTCTTTTTTTATTATCTAATTGATCTAGTTAGAGCAGATTTAAAACCGTTTATTGGAAAAAAAAATAAGAAACTTCAGCTTGTATGACACATTAGTTGCAGTCAATGTTAAGCAAACTGTAAACCAAATTGGTTTCAGGACTAAACTTGACATTTCACGACTGAACTTCACATGCTGAATATCACATAGATCGCAGCATATAAAACGTCTATCCTTACGTCAAAATTGACCCTTTCCGCTCTTGGTAACCTTTTATTATAGGCCGCCTAAGGCTATGTTAGCCAGATGAGCAATGTCTTCTTGTTTAAAATAAAGTGGCATTGTGCCTTCTTGTTCGAAATATTTACATCCTGTCTGTTTACACGTTATTTAAATGTACTGCACTGCATCTGCTTCATTTAAGTCATGCTTCAAAATCATGCGCGGCATCTTTGATGCTTTGCATCAAAATTTGTCTTGTCTATACATGGTTTTGTATCATGTAAAACATACGGTTGAACTTCAAAGTTGAATAGAATTGTGGCATAGTTCTGAATTTTAATTTCACTGTTGTGAGTAAGGGGGTGGAGATGTAGACCAGAGTCAGTAGACGACCAGTCTGATCTGATCATTTCCCACGTGTACGTATACGCTTTCTGACGCCTATGCAATAGACCAAGTTTGAAAACATTGTGACAAAAGAAGAAATTGCTGATGATGAGCAACTTCTCCTTTTGCCACAACGTTTTAACAACTCTTTTAAGTAAGTGGACATTCATTTTCAGCGATGTTCGTACCTTTGCCACGATGTTTTCAAATTCGTCTGCTATAGATTTGTTGAATGTGGAAAATTGTTATCGTGCGACGGAACGTTTTCTGGTTACACGTCGCGAACGCTTTATTCATATTACAGTGAACCGTTTCCACCCTTTCTGACATACAGCCGCTGTCTGGCCGCACTCTGCAGCAGACTGCGTTTGAAAACATAGTGGCAAGAGGGGGGAAATTGCTCACTATGAGCATGTTTCTCCTTTTGCCACAACGTTTTTAAGTTTATTCAATACTTGTTCTCTCATTTATGGAGAGTATCATTATTGTCTAAACAAATGTATTCAAAGTCGTTTGCTGCAGATTTGTTTTCATACGCGGGAAAGGGTTTGACCTTTATCTGGTTCAGACGGCATTTGACACCCATTCAGCTTACCGTCTTTATTGGGAGAATAGGATAGAAATGTAACTTTTTTTTTAAAGAAAAAAAACCATTTAAAAAAAACCAAGGAATCTTCGCGAAGTCCCTTCAAATGGTACACAATATGAAGGCGTTTCCTGGGTTAGTTACCAGTACTACAGGTCCAATTATCCTGACACCAGCCAGTCAGTCAGTCGTAATGCTAATTCCGCATCACTGACTGTAAATGAGGGCAGCCATTAACTACCATTTTGAAGTCTTTGGTTTGACCCGACCGGCGATCGATCCCGCGACATTCCGCACCCGAGGCGGACGCTCTACCACTACACCACCGAGGCGGACGCTCTACCACTACACCACCGAGGCGGACGCTCTACCACCACACCCCCGAGGCGGACGCTCTACCACTACACCACCGAGGCGGACGCTCTACCACTACGCCACCGAGGCGGACGCTCTACCACTACACCACCGAGGCGGACGCTCTACCACTACACCACCGAGGCGGACGCTCTACCACTACGTCACCGAGGCGGTTCATAACGAACAAGACATCTTTCTTTGTTCTTGCATTTTATCTTTTCTTGCAACATTTGTCTAGTCTGCCATGCCGAGCTTTGTAGCTCAGTCGGTAACAACGCGGGCTGTCAATCACAGGGACTTGCGCTCCTCTAAACATAGATATGACCTACTCTATGCATAGATAGTATCTATGCATAGAGTAGGTCATTAGTCGCCGGGCAGAAGCCCGCGACTTCTATTTTTAATAGGTTTTCGGAAATCACATGGGAGGAGGAGTTATTATTAGAAAAAAACAAATTTAAATGTCTTGAACATATTACAATTGCGTTTGTTTAAAAACACTAAGTTATGACACATCTAAAATGAAATAAATATTCCGATGTTTTAAGTATTAGTAGTTTCTTTATTTTGACTCGCATCTCTTTTTTGGGGGTTTTATTTACGAAGATAAAACCGTCCCCATGAGACTTGCAGCAAGCAGACTGTTATGTGTCAATATCAAGTAAAATTCACGTCGAATTCTCCTTTAAAATAGCAATCTTAATTTACTGAATGCTATTTTCATGTTCAAAGAGATGTCTTGATTTGTGAGGAATTCAATTTATAATGTTTATCCATGCATGTATATCTAAAATATGAACTGTTTCTAAGCTAAAACTGTTGATCGCGTGACTCGCGAATACCAACTGCGTAGATCAATCTCCTTTGCAGAGAGCCGCTCTTTACACTCACTTACAAATAGTAAATTATAGGTGATTTAAAATGTTTATTTGGTTCCAAACAAATGAAGAAAAGAACAAACCGAGATAAAACTGGTTTTAATAGAAAAATTACTTTGAACGAACACTCTCTGCCTATAAAGAGAGTTTCAAGAACGACACCTCTGCGAAGAAGAATGTAGGTCACGAATCGGGTCTTTCGTACAAAATTATTTCGTCCTTGACAATTTTAAATGTGTCATTAAATTCCCTAAAGGCATATTGCTTCCGATCTGCATATTGTTATGCATCATTGACACAAGGGCGCTCATCATAATATAATTTTAAAACATGAGTAGTTTATTATTTTCATTATAAAAAAGGAAGGAAAGAATTACAATAAATTAACATGTTGTAGGGCTCAGTTTAGGTTCGAAATTAAGTTTTAATTATAAAACAATTTCAATGAGATTTAACTGTTTAGCTGATATTATATTTCGAAGGTGGTCTTATTTGTAAATATTGGATTACATTTAATCATTTGTTAAGGTATGATATAATTAGGATGCCAAGCTATAATATCATTTTGAGAAAAAGAGAAAACTCATGTCTTCAGCGATTTAACCCTTATCTCATTGTTTTAAAAGTAAATTGCTGCAAAGGTGTCCAATGTTGACTTTAATAGGGGAAACATAAAATGACGTGCTATTGCATGCACATCTTAAATTGTCTGTTTTGTGGTTTTGTTGATAAATGATAGAATTCAAATATTCTGACAAACATCTTGAAAAGTGTATGTGGAATTCACAAATCTTATAATTATTCCTTAATGAAAGCACTGTATACATACTAAGACTAATGATTGTCAAGATTACTCATTTCAATTACTGTGTATGATCAATAATTAGTTGGCTGTGTGTATGGTCAACCTACTTTGGAATGGAGATTGATCATAAACAATGAAAGGCTTCAATTATCATTCACTTCGTTGACAAAACAATGCAAGTTATGACACATTTTCACTTGACCCCGCCCCTGATGTTCCAATATGCCCCTCAGTTGATAACTGTTTATTCAACTACTATACTGTTAGTGTTATGCATAACTGCAGTATGCATTTCCGGCGACATTGATGCGTTGCATCAACTTTCTCTTGTATCTATTTTTAGAGGAGCCAAAAGTCCCTGTGTGTCAATCATGGCAAGGGGTCGTGAGTTATAACCAAGCTCGGTCAACATTCTATCAGATTATGCGGAAAAGCAACCAGTCGCTTACAAGGACTGTTGTGTGGAGTACTTGTGCAAGAAAACATATGGATAGGTAATGTGACTGAACGATTGTTGAACACGACGTTTATCCAGGGACGTAGATAAGAGGGATAAGTAGCTAAATTATATACTAAAATATCACCCTTGCCGACATTTGTAGCAAGTAAAACTCAAAAACTATTTAAGATATGAAAATAAAAAAAATAAAAATCTGCAAGTTTAAACATTCTTCTATTGCAGTAGATAAAATTATTTTAATATATTACAGGTTTTGATAATATGTTATCCGTATGAAAAGTCTAATAGTTTTTGGAAAAAAATAATATAATATCGGTGTCTTTTAAAACAGTCATTGTTAAAAATACAAAGAAATTCCAGTTATTTATTGTATCTCTAACATTAGTTGAAATGTTAAGCTTTCAGAATATGCATTTTTTGTTTATGTGCCAAATGTGACTTCAAAGTTTTATTTGCTACAAAATGTGAAAATTTGGACAATTTTATTTATATGTGTGATATTTTAACCAGATAACAGGTGTACAGGTAGAGTTGCCTATCCCTCTTATATACGTCCCTGGTTAAACTCCAATCAATTAACTAACCAATTCTAGTCTGTCTTAAAAATAATTCTGATATTATTACTTTTCAAGATGACCAACACTGTTCCTCAAACGTTATTGGACATTGAACAGTCTAAAACATTGAACGTCTAAAACGTTTTAATCATATAAACGGTTTGATACAGAAACTTGGAAATATAATATTGATACACAAATGAAGACGTTTTTTGTCACGGAGGAATGGGAGACATCGGTCAGTTATCTCCCTTTAATACTCTCTACATCTAGCTAGGTCCTATCATTTGGTTTCCTCTGTTTTTATCATTGGTTTCTTTGTACTGGATGGTGCACTTATAAATTGCATTTTCTTGGCCAACTGTTATTAGATTGATTAGTAATTCCACATTTGTTTTCTTTAAACACTGCTATGTAAATTTTCTCTTTTGAATCATCACTTTAATTAACACATTTATGATGAATGTGTACAGAGTAATTGCAATATCTCTTTGCGAAATAGAGATAAAGACAAAGGATTCCAACTAAAAGGACCTACCAACCATTTGGTCTTCCTTGGTCTTTATCTGACAAAGGAGATAATATAATTATCACTAATGTTCCTAATTGCACGTTTTTCAACAATATCTCCTTTACACATATCGTTTTCTTTTAAAAAAAAAGGTTTACTGCAAAAGTGTCAATTCTTGTCTGTACCAGGGTTAACATCAGGCATACTTCCATTCCATTCAATTTCTTTATTACTCCCAGTTCGAACAATACATGAAGATCATAGAAATCAGCATTTCAAATGATGAAACAACATGACATATATACATAACAGGATATAGGATAAACCTATTATGTGTTATTGCTTACACACACAATGATAAATATATCTTTACCTCCGAATAGACAAATGTATCGATTAATATAATTTTCCACAAAGTTTATTTTTATTTTTAATTATTTCAGATAGAGTGTGATGTTCAAAATAATCAAAATCTACAAATAACCGAATTTAAATAAATACTTACACGTCTGACATTGTCATTCGTACACGCAAACGAAATAGTTTTGTTTATTGTTGAGTTTTCGGGTAACACAAGGAATGCCCATCGTGTTGTTCCTTCTTGGATCCGTTGGCATCTGAAACGATTTTGAACCAAGGGAACAATTTATCAGTTACGTTAACCACAACCTCATTAAACTTCGCTGTACGTATATGGATCTGACTACACCGCCTAAAAGCGCGGCTCAAATTGACCCTATACACTTAAATACTTATGAACACATCGAGGGCTTGGCGTGAAACGGTTGTAACTAAACTTTTTATATTTTTTACTAAGGTTAATGATCACACCATAAAGTCTTTATAAGCGTTAAATCATTTTTTTCTTGGTAAACAATGAAAATTTAGGTGCCATGGCACCTAAATTTGCATCGTTTACAAAGTGGTCAAAATTGCCCCTAAAGCAGGGGTTTTAAAATAGGTTTTTAGTTACAACCGTTTCACGCCAATCCCTCGACATGCTCTATTGACTATGTCCAATGAAATCACACGATACAACAAACGCCCGTGCTGTAAAAGCGAACACTCGAGAATTACCTCTTCTAGCAAAATTGTTAATCCTATACGACGAGGATAAATAGAATCAACGGCTGCTCACCTCTTTTCAACCCCGGTTATTTAAATGAGTTATCTTACCTGTTTTATACCGAACGATTTGGTTAACGAAAATCTGATTGGCTCTCGCAAAAGTCAAACTGAGCCGACCTGTATGTATGGGGGCAGTCATCAGATCTATATGCGAGCGAGCGAAGTTTACGTCTGGTTTTAAAGAGTTTTAAATCACCGTTTAATTACAACAAGGATCGAGAACCCGAAGTACCACACCACTGAGCTAGGCGACACGATATTGATTGAATATTTGGGTTTTTGACACCACTTTTAACGATTTTTCAGTTATCTCACGGCGTTTCCTAGATAAGTTAAAAATACTCCTGGCCCAATTATCCTGAAACCAGTCTGTTAGTCGTAATGCTAACCCAACAACAATGAGAGCCAATGATGGCAGCCATTACTACCCTTTTTTAAGGTCTTTGGTATGACACGGCCGGGGTACTGAGACACGAGATATAAACAAACCAACTTTTCAAAAAAAGATAAATCATTCATATCAACTCGTTTCAAAAACAGAACATTTCTGACGCCTCTGCAGCTGACGATTATTCAATTTGTTTAAACTTATTGTGCAAGGTATTATTCATGCATAAGCGGCTTTCCTTGTCATATGAGATAACTATTACTGAACGCATGTGTTCCAGACCAGACAGTCATTTCAACAACAAAAACAACCTGCGGCGCCGATTCGAGAATACTTGATTATTGTCGTAAATTAATCAGGCAATGAAAACATTCGGAATTGAAATGTTATTTCATCTTCATTAAGATTATGTAATAGTATTCCATGTAACAAATTTGTTTTATCCACATTTTTATTTTTCTATCCCTTTCTTTTGACTTTATAATGTGATTTATGTTTTTATTTGTCTTCAATCTTTTGAACCAAAAGAACTTTCCTTTAGATGCTGTGAAAAACCAGTTTGCACATATCGTGGGCTTCATGCAAAACGGCCGTAACTATTTCTTGTAACAATATGTAGTTGCAACGTTTTGTATGAAGCCATCGATATGCTGCGTGGCATCGTGTCCAGTAAGTGATAATAATTAGTCCTTTCCCACACATAGACGCTTTCTGACGCCTCTGCAGCAGACGAATTTCGAACACATTTTGAAAAAATGAGGCATTGCTCAAAACGAGCAATTTTTCATTTTGCAACAATGATTTCCACTCTTTGCAATAATTCAGAATTTCAACTATTGGCCTCGTGAAGTCCGACTGAAGATCTTCAATGGCGAAGAAAATGCTTACAGAAATGTGCCTTATATCTGCACATAGAGATATGGATATCAACCTTTATGTTTTCAAAAGTATTCTGCTGCAGATTTATATTGTTATCAAAAGAATATTTATGAATTGAAACGAAGCCTACCTAGTATCACTTAAACCCCAGTCACAATTACCTTGCAATAGGTGTGCGAGTAGTTTGCGGCGGATTTCTAAGCATTTTCGGCCGGAATCCTTTGGGACTCTTTGCGGGCATCGAGTTACTTTTAACTCGGACTTAAAACCTCATCGCACATTAATCGGCTGATGCCTGGCCGATGTCCGGCCGGGCATCTCACATATCGGGCGAGCGCCGGAACAAATTGTGGACCACCTAGACAATCCAGACGCCGCTCAGAGCCCCGCCGGAAATCGGGCAGACATTGATCGGGGACAGGCCGGCGTCTGGCCGACCAAGTTAACAAGTTAACACGCAGTTTATCACAAAAGTGTCAGAATAACAGTACTTCAAGATGACCTAAAAAAGATCGGATGACTGAAGGACAATGAGAGTGCATAACCCACAAGAGAGGTAGAGTGGCAGTGAAGTAAATGAGACCATGCTTCTCTTCTTCAGCCACCAATGCACCAATAAATAAGTTGTAGCGGTAGAGTGCAAATGCGAACCTCTCCCTCGTTCGGGCGACCCGATCGCGATGTACATGTGGCCGCAAGCGCTGTGTAGGTAGCAACGGCATTCTCGTAAGAATGTTTGCTATCTAAGGCAAGTTCGAATATGGGTCAAATTGGGTCAGAAACTAGGTCACTTGGCCAAATTGAAGGAAATCTTGTAAACACTCTGGAGTCTGCATTTTTATCTTAGGCATGTTAAAACTGTATCAGAATGTTTGTCATGATGATATATGTAGGCCAAGTTCGAAAATTTTCTGCCTCAGCAGTTTAAAATTAGGTCAGAATGTTGATCTTAATGATTTCTAGACCATATCCGAATATGGGTCATGCAGAGTCAAAAACTAGGTCACTAGGCCAAATTGAAGGAAATCTTGTTAACAATCTAGAGGCCGCATTTTTTGCTTCAGCAGTTTGAAATTAAATTTTGTCTGAATTATATTTAGGTCAAGTTAGACTAGTGGTCATATTGGTCGGAAACTAGGTCACTACGCCAAATTGAAGTGTTATCTAAACGCTGTATTTTTAACTTGAGCATGTTTAAACTGTTTCCGAATGTTTGTCTTGATAGTATGTAGGCCAAGTTTGAACATTGGTCATGTCTGTTCAAAAACGAGGTCACTAGGCCAAATTGAAGGAAAATCTTTTCAACACTATAGAAGCCTTTTTTTTTTAAAGATTTGGTCAAAACATTTATCTTAATGATATCTAGGCTAAGTTCAAATATGGGTCATGCTGGGTTTAAAACTATGTTACTAGGCCAAATTGAAGGAAAATCCTGATAATACTCGGGAGGCCGCATTCTTTGCTTCAGCAGCTTCAAACGTTGACAGAATGTTTTTATTGATAATATCTGGTCCATTTTCGAATATAGGTTATATCAGATAAAGAAATAGGTCACTACGCCAAATGAATGAACATCTCGATAACACTCTGGAGGTTGCATTTGGTATCTTTGTCGGAATAATTGTCTTGATGAGTTTTGCATTGATCAAACACTTTCTCCCAGTCTAGTACATGGTTTAGAGAATTATTTCTAATTGATGGAAGAGAATTTAACTTGGACATATTTCTCAATTTAATAAGGCAGAAACTTCAAAATATTCTGCCTAAACCTGCTGTAAAGTTTCCTTTGATTCATCATGTCTTAAATGTGTATACTTGTGAGCTATTGCACTCCGTTAAGCGATATAGTGCCAACAAGATCCTCCTGTTTTAAAATTGGCAGTTTCATAATATTTACTATTTTTGATATGATCTATTAACTTGTTAACAATGAATACATAAACATTTCCCTACTTGCAGCACCCAGGCCGTCAGCACTTTCAGTGCTTTGATTTTAACTGCTTTCGACAACTAAAATATTCCATATTTTGATATAAATGTTTTCGGAGTCGTCTGTTGCAGATTTGTTGTATGTAGGAAAGTGCTTTGTGCGATATAAATGCAATTACCCAAGCGTTTATTTATTTATATATGTACGACTGAGATTTGGGGTTATACCCGTTTAAGCGAGAGTGCGCGAGTTCGATCATCAACCATAGTCTAGTACCGGAAGCTGTATTCCGCATGTACAGACAACTCTCCTTCGCAGAGTTGTCGTTCCTTACACTCACATACATTAATGTAATGAGTCGATAGGTGTTAGAGAGTGCGCATGTACCTGCTCGAACGGGCAGTAGTCGAACAATGGTAACTGTCATGGTATTGACTTAGAGGGTTCCCCCCCGTTATTTATTAAAGTATTCAATAATAGTATCTACAATGGATTTGCGAGACAACAGGAAGAAAGTGTTGGCATGCAGTTTAATAGCAGACGATCCACTCACAAATTGACACATTTGATGGCTGAGGTGTTTGGAAATCGCCTAAAAGTAGATTTACAATCTTCAACAAGTTCAAGTTTACCTGAGACGACCATTTTGTTTCCAGAGAAACTAAAGCGACCAGAGCAAACACGTGGGTCTGACTGTAGTCGCAAAAGTGACAGCATTTTCTTTAACTATAGGCAATTTTGACCCCTTTGTAAACAATGCAAATTTAGGTGCCATTGCTCAAAACGAGCAATGACACCTAAATTTCCATTGTTTACTAAGAAAAATGAGTAATTGCTTATAAAGACTTTATGGCCAGGTGATTAACCTTGATTAAAAAATACAAATTTTAGTTAAAACCGAACTTCCAATCTTATAAGTAATACTGTTTGTTGCCCTAGTAGTTTTAACTCTTTCAGTGCCGAATTGTTCATAATAGACTCTTCCATTCTCAAAATAGGGCGTGTCCATTCCCCATTTAATAAGTGTTTTGGAATATTTTGATAACTAAAATGCAAACAATGTTGATTTCAGGTGAGACAGCTCGTCACGAGCTGACTCACCTGAATCTGTACTTTTTGCAAAAACCTCAATATTGACATTGGCGCTGAAAGAGTTAAATATTTTAAGTAAGGTGTACTTAATATTGGTCGATTGTATTGACAATCGGTCGTTCTGGGGCGTGAAGCATATTGATTATGAAAGCTGGTTTGATTCCACACCAGCAATTTTGTTTAATTGGTTTATATTGTGAATGGCTATTTGGTTACCCAGCAGCATTGTATTGTCAACTATTTTGATATAGTCAACACTCATTAGTGTATTAAACGAGAAAACTTGGCAACTTAATTCCAAAATTAAATATCTTGTGCAGTATATATTGTTTGCTTTTATGTATTTTTTATACGTTTGAGTCTTAACCAATAATAATACCAGAGAACTAAACTTTCCCTAACAGACTGATTCCATTTGTTTTGTCTAGATGTTTTCAAAGCCGTCTGTCGCAAATTTGTTGTATGTTGGAAAGAGTTCATAATACCAGGAACCCAAATCTTTTCAACACTCCCGGTAAATCCATAGTAATAACGATCAGATTCATACCTTGTTTACACCCTTTCAGAATATTTCAACGATAAGCTGGCACAAATATAACGATTGATTGATTGATTGATTTGGCGGTTAACGTCGTTTTCAACATTTTCCCAGTCATATCATGGCGACCAACTCACATTACCATGTATTTCCTAGTTTACTCAAACCAGTACTGCCAACATCATACTTTCCAAGCAAATGTTTTTTTTCACATAGACTGCTAGCCCATTGGTGGAAGACGAATAACGCTTGTCACAGAGACTTTTGTCAAACGTCGGACAGAATGTAGGCAGAGCCGGGGTTCGAACTCACAACCCTTTGACTAACAGCCCGCGTCGCTACCGACTGAGCTACCGCGGCTCGGCTTACATATAGGGAACGCCATGATATGATTAATGGCGGTACAGACTGATCTCTGTCGCACCAGATGGTCGCTTTCATATGACGAGACTTTACTAAAAAGAATGGGAAAGATTTGAACGTTCAGACCCGGGATCGAGCCCGGAATGCCCGGTTCCGAATCCCCGACGCTACCCACTCGGCCACGGCAGATTCCCTGATATCAGTAAAAGAGGTATAATACGTGAATGCAACATTTGAATAATAACTCACTTTAGGAACGGTTTCATCGATAATGACTTAATGGGTGAACTAGAATATTCGTCTTTAAAGATGTAGATGCAACCACGGGATAACACGACAAATCGTTGGCGCCCTGCAATAGAATTTGAAGATGTAAGGTAATATTCCCCCCAAGAAAAATGAAAGAGACTACTTGGTAAAAGTTCCTAGAGGTAATTATGCTATAAATTATATTTATGACTTGTTCAGGGAATAATGCCACTTCAAGGGATGGACCGGGGGCAGGAGGTGACTAGTATGTCTTTGTCTACAAATCCAAGAATGAGGTAGAACTGAAAATGAGCATCTAATATTGCCATAAATGTTTTATATGATAAGAGATCAGTATTTGCTTGATCATCTTCTTGAAATTTCTCAAACGTTTTAACCCTTTCCCTCATATAGACGCTTTTGGACGCCTCTGCAGCAGACGGCCTTTTGAAAACATAGTGACAAAAGAAGAAATTGCACAAAACGTGCAATTTCTTCTTTTGCCACAATGTTTTCCACTTTTAGTCATAGGTTATCCATTCAATTATGGAGATTTTCTATGTTTTGACAAAATACGTTCAAAGTCGTCTGCTGCAGAATTGCCGTACGAGGGAAAGGGTTAAAGGTGGTGATTTCAGCTCTTCAAATAAAAATAAAAACAATAAATAAATATTAAATGCATCAGGGAAGAGCTTTATATGGTTCCGATTGTAAAGTGAGGTTTTGTGTTTGTTAGGGTGCAGCAATTACTACCCTTTTTTGAAGTCTTCTGTATGACCCGGCCGGGGATCGAACACGCGACCTCCCGCGCTCGAGGCGGACGCTCTACCACTACAACACACCGAGGCGGTCCTGGGTAGGTTATAATTACATTAGTATGCCAATCGTAAATTTTTCCGCTCTCTAGTCAGGTGAGTGATCAGCTGCGCCAAGCGTTTTATGCATTTTTGTTTCAATTTCAACATTTAATTATTCATACTACAATAACATGTGTAAATATTGAGAAAGATAAATTTATACAGAATGTATCGATGTTATACATATGGGGAAAAGCTACACAGTGTAAATTATTTAGATGTCATTCTATCTGACTATTGACAAAGTAATATGTGTTCTTGCTTAATTAAGTTAAGAAACATTTGATTTGTGAACACGCGTCAATACAATAATGAAAATAACACGAGGAAAGCATGGCAGCCTTTGAAGTATTCATGGTTTCCTAATGTTGCTTGCATGTGCAATCGAGATAAAGTAGATGTTTTGAATTGGATTGCAACAACGTTTTTGTATACATGTACATTTAGGTACTTTTTGATGATACTGATATAGATGAATAGTTATGAGAGACGAATTTGCTTGGTATAATCAAATGCCTCAACACGGGGGAATGTGGAGCTTTTTTTTTTTACCGGACTCTGCTGTCAGATAGACAGGTTTGATAAATGAGCGCCCCATTGTATAAATCCTTTAATCCTTTCCCATATACAACACATATTCAGCGGACGAATTTGAAAATATCTTGATAAAACTAATGTGAATCTCTAAAAATGAAAGTACAATTCTTTGAAAGATTTAGAAATATTGTGACAAAGGGAGAACATTGTTTTCTAAAGTATCACCATGAGAAAGAGTAGCTTTAGAGATGTCAATGTTCTATACTTATTCACCTCATCCCAAATACAACAAATATGCAGCAGACTACTTTGTAAACTTCGAGGAAAGAAATGGAATATATTGGAATGATTTAAAGGGTAATTGTTAAATAGAGTTGAAAAACATTGTGACAAAAAGATCCATTGCATATAATGTCGTCTGATGCAGACATCCAAAATGGGTCAACATGAGGGAAATGGGTAAACGGACCAGTCAATTTTAGATGTTGGTGGAACAACGCAGATAATCGGTGATAAAGACGAAACAAACGTTGGTTGAACCTTTTTCCACATACAGACGCTTTCTGACGCCTCTACAGCAATTTCATTTAAACTAGACTTAAGCTCGCACGCTCGTATATATATATATATATATACATACGTACATCGAAGTTTTTTTTGTCTCGTTTTAATTAGATCGCCTCTACAGCAGACGACTTTTGAAAACATTTTAGCAAAAGTAGAAACTGCTTATTATGCGCAATTTCTACTTTTGCCATAATGTTTTCAATGTTACTCAATAAATGCTCTTGCATGTATAGAGAGTTCCGATTAAAGGTTTTCAACGCCGTCTGCTGCAGATGTCTGTGGGAAAGAGTTATTGTTATGCCATAAGTTTTATCTTAACCCTTTCCCTCATATAAACGCTTTCGGACGCCTCTGCAGCAGACGGCTTTTTGAAAACATAGTGACAAAAGAAGAAATTGCACAAAACGTGCAGTTTCTCCTTTTGCCACAATGTTTTCCACTTTTCGTCATAGGTTATCCATTCAATTATGGAGATTTTCTATGTTTTGACAAAATACGTTCAAAGTCGTCTGCTGCAGAATTGTCGTATGAGAGAAAGGGTTAAATTGATTCACACACACATTATCGGAACTCATCTTTTTAAGTTTGATAATTTTTCACACTTCATACTTGACGAAAGTGGCGTAAAACACGAAACAGTCAATCAATCATGCTTACATTTCAGGAACTTGAAGGTCCTTTCTAACTGGCCTTGTTTTCTTAAGAAACCCTGCTTTGATGGTTGTCCGACACTTAGAAGATCCTGTGCCCCTGAAATTATTGTCGAAATGAACCATCAAGTTTTAAGTTTAAAAAGAGAAAGCTGCGTATCGTGTAGACCAAGATAAGCGTACACATACATTTGACTCTTTCACTGCCAAAGGTAATTAAAGGCTTGTGCAAACAATGCAGAACCAGGTGAGACAGCTCATAACGAGCTGTCTCTCCTGAAATCAGCAAATGTTTGTCACTTAGACATTAAAACTTGACCAAATGTCCTGTCGGACGAAAGACGGAGTGGTCCAATTTTCAACATGGCATAGTCGAATCTGTGAAATTCGGCAGTGAAATAGTTAATCCGATCGTAAGATATGCCGCTCGCCTTTTATTCAACGCTGATCGGTACAACGAGAGCTACTGGGCCAACATCTTTTTATTATCTGTTTGACGAGATTTATTTTTAAACAAATTGGGTCGGTAGGGCGAAATAAACATACAAAAAATAAAAGTCTCTTTATTGAGCACTGTACCAAAAAGATAAAAAATAAAACAATAAAAAGGCATTTTTTTTTTTTTTTTTACTAGAACTACATAATAGTGATAGAAAATGCAGCTTTATCATCTTACAGTATGAACGTTAGTATTCAAAATGCCTGTATTCTGCATTGGATATAGCCTAACAGCTTTTGTATTACAGAAGGGGGAGGAGTACTCAGAGGCTCTCCCACCAACCCCGACAGTGTGTTAATCAAATTTTGGGGAAACCTTGAACCAAGTGCTTAGAATGTTGGATATACAGAATAACACGCTTTATTGACCATGATTATCTGTGTTTATTTAAACCTCTGATAGATCATGATTATCTGTGTTTTCTCTCAAATATATTGTCAATTTTATTTCTGTTCAACTCAAATAATGAGGTCGGCGAAAAAAAAAAAAAAAAAAATGAACTCAAAACTGTTTTTTATTTTTATTTCATTTTTGGAAAAAAATGGGCAGACATTCTCGGGAAAACAGAAAATAAAAAAATGTTGACCTTAAGTTTTGTTTTGTTTCATTCAACAACCCATTTAACAAGTTATTCACATGAGAAATATTGAACAAAACATTCTGCACTAGAAGACCCAGGGCAACCAACCATAATACATTAGCGATCATACACGTCTATAGTTTCACAGGCAGTGGCGTAGCTTTGCAATAATTAATGTGTAGGCCGTCTCATGAGAAAATCAACATTGTGGACTCTGCGTAAAATATCGACCCTTATCAGCCTAAGCATGGCACACAGGCCTACCCGGATAGACACTTTTCGCCTCCTGTGGATTTTCTGTTTCAGGAATCACTACTCTATTCATCTATCCCCCTAAGACGGAATGTGTCGGCCGGATCAGTCTGCGCGGACAGTGCAGGCTGATCTGGTCGTTACATTACGCAGATGTGTATCGCCGCCGCTGCATTTTTGGGGCATTTTGAGAAAAAATGTGTAGGCACGTGCCTACAGTGCCTAAAGGGAGCTACGCCCCTGACAGGGTCATACAAAATACTTTACAATGGTAGTTATGGCTTCCCCTCCATGGCGCCGCTCAGGGTTATATCACTGTGTCTGAATCTCTGTTGTCAGGATAAATGGATCAGTAGTACTGGTGGCACTCAGGAAACGCCGTGATATAACTGTACACTTTTAGAAAGCGATTCAACTTAACATGGTAGACACAAACGAGCCGTCCTGCGAGAAAACCAACATTATGGCATCTGCGTAATCTATCGACCCAGATCAGCCTGCGCAGTCCGCGCAGACTGATCCGGGCCGACACATTCCGTCTCAGGGGGATAGAGTAACGATTCATGGAACAGAAAATCCACAGAAGACAAAAAGTATCTGTCCGGGTTAGCCTGCGCGGCATGCTTAGGCTGATCCGGATCGATACTTAACGCAGAGTCCACAATGTTGGTTTGCTCGTGGAACGGCGCAAATGGAAGACTTACCACAAGAAGTTTGCGGCTTCTCCAATGTCCGAACGTTACGTACTTCACTGGCTGTCGATGGCGAAGCCATTCCAACTTACTCTGCCATTCATTTGAAAGCCTTCAATCTCTTGGTATCCAATGTAGAGTCAGTCGTCTCTAACACAGTGAACTACGACCAATTTGACATTCACGGCAATAAGCTGCAAGTAGATTACAAGAAAACAAAAAAATTAAAGGACCATCAAAAGCATTCGTGCTTATAAGTCCTTAACTCTTTCAGCGCCGAATTGTTTAAAGTAGACTCTTCCATGTTCAAAATCGAGCGTCTCCATTTCTCATGTAATAAAAGTGTTGGACTATTTTGATAACTAAAAGGCAAACAATGCTGATTTCTGGTGAGACAGCTCGTTACGAGCTGACTCGCCTGAATCAGTATTGTTTGTAAAAACCTCAATTTTGCCTTTGGCGCTGAAAGAGTTAAAAAAGACTTATCTGGTTTCTAAAACTACATGGGCATTGTCTTAGTGTATTATGAAGTGTTCTCACCATTTATTTTGTTACGGATATACCTCGTTCCCCATGAGACGGAATGTGTCGGCCCGGATAAGCCTGTGTCGATACTTTACGCAGACTCCATAATGTTGGTTTTCTCGTGGAAAGGCTCGTATCATCTCACCGCATACGGATTCGAAAATGGATTTGATTTCCTTTTATTCTTTTTTTCCCAGTTTGAAATTTAAACACGAAACAAAGACTGGGTTCGTTTTTTGGTTTTCGTGTTTCTTTTGAAATGGGGAAAAAAAACTGTATATGGAATCGTTTTTCGTTTTTTTTGCCTTAAACATCGGTTCCTTTTTCGTTTTGCTTGTGAAATATTGAAAGATAAAAAACGAACTCACGTTTTATTCACGCAACCTATATATAAACGGTTTAATAACTAGCAAACTTACTAAACGTCTTTCGTGATTCGTGTATGTACACTAAGAAAATATGACCGACTCTCTAGGAAAATCAACCATAGTGTATTTCTGATCAATTTAGAAAAACAAATATTTATTTGAACATTGTAAGGAAACAGTGCAGATCCAGATCAGACTGCGCGGATTAAAAGGTTGATCTGAATCAACTCTGGTCGAATAATCGTTTAAGCCGGTAAACGTTTTACATAAACTGTGTTGAAGGTGGTAGTTAAATTCTTCATTTTATACCTGCACATTTGCCGGCGCAAATATATGCAGCATGCGCAGTTCAAACAAGACGAGCCGAGCCCCGGTTCGGCCAACTTTCTTTCCGACGATTGGCAAAAGTCAATGCGACACGCGTCATTCGTCTTCCACCAATGGGTTAAGTCTATGTGGAAAAGCAGCCAGTTGCTTGGAAAGATTGTTGTGTGGAGTACTGGTGTGAGAAAACCTGGAAATGCATGAGTAGGTGAACTGGCCGCCGTGATATAACTGAGAAATTGTTAAAAACGGCGTTAAACCCCAATCAATCAATCAATCAAACAAGACGTATTAGAATTCCTTATCCGTATTTGACTAGGTCAAGTGGGGTACCAAATATGGTAATGAAACGTCACTGAAATATGATGTGACGTCATTATATGATGTGACTGTATCATACAAGGAAAATTGTGTTGCAGTAGCCAGATTACCCCTCGTAGACAATACCAAAACAATTATCGCTACTGCAACATACTATTTCCTATTTATGAAGGAAAGCCGATCTTAGGCATCTTTGACAAGTTTAATAAAAGATCCGCCTGTACACCCATAAAATATGATGCACATAACTAGTGCTTGCAAGATGTTATTTTTATATACTGTAACTTTCTGTGGTTCTTTGGCGAACAGTCGATCTGAGCGATACGCGGGATGTTCTGGATTTTCACTTTAAGTTATTATTATTGAAAACAGTTGAAAACAGTTGAAAACAGTTGAAAACAGTTGAAAACATTGTGGTAAATGGATTAATTGTACAAACGGCAGGCTTCACTACATGTTGTACCCGTAGCTGATATAAAATGTTACTATACAAACGACATGCGTAACTGCATGTTGTACCGTAAGCGGAAGTTAAATTTAACTGTACAAAGGGCAGGCGTAACTAGATTATGTACCGTAAACGGAACATTACAAATGGCATGCGTGAATACATATTGAACAGTAAACGAACGTAAGATTTAAATGTATAAACGGTACGAGTAACTACATGCTGTACCGTAAACTGACGTTAAATTCAAATGTACATACAGCAGACATAACTACATGTATGTTGAACCGCAAGCTTCGCCTCGGTTAACAGTATTTTCCTCATGTTGACAATATGTACTGTCACACTGTAAGCCATGCAATATTTATATAGTATCGTAAGCTGACGTAAAAAGTGTAACTGTACAGATGGCACGCGTAGCTATATATTGTACCGGAAGCTGACGTAAAAAATAGCTGTAGAGACGGCAGGCGTAACTACGTGATGAAACGTAAACTGACGTTTAATTTAAATGTACAAACGGCAGGCTTGAATACATATTGAACCGTAAACTGACGTTAAATTGAAAAGTATAAACGGCACGAGTAACTTCATATTGTAACATTACATGACGTTAAATTGAAATGTACAAACGGCAGGCGTAACTACACGCTGTACCGTAAACTGACGATACATTCAAATGTACAAACGGCAGAAGTAACTACATGCTGTATCGTAAACTGACGCTAAATTCAAATGTACAGACGGCAGGCATAACTACATGTTGTATCGTAAACTGACGTTACATTCAAATGTAGAGACGGCAGAAATAACTACATGCTGTATCGTAAACTGACGTTACATTCAAATGTACAAACGGCAGGCGTAACTACATGTTGTATCGTAAACTGACGCTAAATTCAAATGTACAGACGGCAGGCGTAGCTACATGCTGTACCGTAAACTGACGTTACATTCAAATGTACACACGGCAGGCGTAACTACATGCTGTATCGTAAACTGACGCTAAATTCAAATGTACAGACGGCAGGCGTAACTACAAGCTGTACCGTAAACTGACGTTACATTAAAATGTACACACGGCAGGCGTAACTACATGCTGTATCGTAAACTGACGTTACATTCAAATGTACACACGGCAGGCGTAACTACATGCTGTATCGTAAACTGACGCTAAATTCAAATGTACAGACGGCAGGCATAACTACATGTTGTATCGTAAACTGACGTTACATTCAAATGTACAGACGGCAGAAATAACTACATGCTGTATCGTAAACTGACGTTACATTCAAATGTACAAACGGCAGGCGTAACTACATGTTGTATCGTAAACTGACGCTAAATTCAAATGTACAGACGGCAGGCGTAGCTACATGCTGTACCGTAAACTGACGTTACATTCAAATGTACACACGGCAGGCGTAACTACATGCTGTATCGTAAACTGACGCTAAATTCAAATGTACATACGGCAGGCGTAACTACAAGCTGTACCGTAAACTGACGTTACATTAAAATGTACACACGGCAGGCGTAACTACATGCTGTATCGTAAACTGACGTTACATTCAAATATACACACGGCAGGCGTAACTACATGCTGTATCGTAAACTGACGCTAAATTCAAATGTACACACGGCAGGCGTAACTACATATTGTAACGTAAACTGACGTTACATTCAAATGTACACACGGCAGGCGTAACTACATGCTGTATCGTAAACTGACGCTAAATTCAAATGTACAGACGGCAGGCGTAACTACATGTTGTACCGTAAACTGACGTTACATTCAAATGTACAAACGGTAGACGTAACTACATGCTGTATCGTAAACTGACGCTAACTTCAAATGTACAGACGGCAGGCGTAACTACATGCTGTGTCGTAAACTGACATTACATTCAAATGTAAAGACGGCAGGCGTAACAACATGCTGTATCGGAAACTGACGCTAAATTCAAATGTACAGACGGATGGCGTAACTTCATGTTGTACCGTAAACTGACGTTACATTCAAATGTACACACGGCAGGCGTAACTACATGCTGTATCGTAAACTGACGTTACATTCAAATGTACACACGGCAGGCGTAACTACATGCTGTATCGTAAACTGACGCTAAATTTAAATGTACAGACGGCAGCCGTAACTACATATTGTACCGTAAACTGACGTTACATTCAAATGTACAGACGGCAGGCGTAACTACATGCTGTATCGTAAACTGACGCTAAATTCAAATGTACAGACGGCAGGCGTAACTTCATATTGTACCGTAAACTGACGTTAAATTCAAATGTACAGACGGCAGGCGTAACTACATGCTGTATCGTAAACTGACGTTACATTCAAATGTACAGACGGCAGGCGTAACTACATGTTGTACCGTAAACTGACGTTACATTCAAATGTACAGACGGCAGGCGTAACTACATGCTGTATCGTAAACTGACGCTAAATTCAAATGTACAGACGGCAGGCGTAACTACATATTGTACCGTAAACTGACGTTAAATTCAAATGTACAGACGGCAGGCGTAACTACATGATGTATCGTAAACTGACGTTACATTCAAATGTACAGACGGCAGGCGTAACTACATGTTGTACCGTAAACTGACGTTACATTCAAATGTACAGACGGCAGGCGTAACTACATGCTGTATCGTAAACTGACGTTACATTCAAATGTACACACGGCAGGCGTAACTACATGCTGTATCGTAAACTGACGTTACATTCAAATGTACAGACGGCAGGCGTAACTACATGTTGTACCGTAAACTGACGTTACATTCAAATGTACAGACGGCAGGCGTAACTACATGCTGTATCGTAAACTGACGTTACATTCAAATGTACAAGCGGCAGAAGTAACTACATGCTGTATCGTAAACTGACGTTAAATTCAAATGTACAGACGACATACGTAACTACATATTGTACCATTAGCTGACTTAAAATGGGACTGTACAGTAAGTAAGTATATGTTATATTGTTAGCTGGTGTAAAATGTAACTGTAATGTACAATAACAATGTTCAAATATAAAGGCCTGTTTGACAAAAAGAACAAATTGAATCCAACCAAAACCGAATCCTTATTATTCTCACGTAAAATGAAAAATAGTCGATCACCAAACATACTATTTGACGGTTTTCTAATCGCCCAAGTAAAAAAACCCACTCTCATTCTTTCTGGGGATAATACATGGACATCAATAGTTATCGTCAACAACGCATGGCAAATGATAGGTATTTTCTAACGACCCCTCTCCCTATACAACTATTCTGCAGCAGACGACTTTGAACATATTTTGTCAAAAAAATAGAAAATCTCTATAATTGAATGGATACCCTATGACTAAAAGTGGAAAACATTGTGGCAAAAGGGGGAAATTGCTCGTTCTGAGCAATTTCTTCTTTTGTCACTATGTTTTCAAAAAGCCGTCTGCTGCAGAGGCGTCAGAAAGCGTCTATATGAGGGAAATGGTTAAAGTCATGCTACCTTTGACAAAATGTACTTCTCTTTTATACGACCTCTAGTGGAGTACGGCGATATCGTATGGGACAACTGCTCCCAACAACTAAAGGCAGCCATTGAACATATCCAAACATAAGCAGCCCGAATTGTTTCCGGTGCGACACAATCATGCAATATCGAGCGACTTCTAACCGACCTTCTTATATTGGGAAACATTAGCAGAACCCAGACGTTTCTCCTTTTGCCACAATGTTTACCACTTTTTGTCATAGGTTATCCATTCAATTATGGAGATTTTCTATTTTTTGACAAAATACGTTCAAAGTCGTCTGCTGCAGAATTGTCGTATGAGGGAAAAGGTTAACTTCTACACTTTAAGAAGATGAAAAACCGTCTAACACCTTCTTACCTCTCAACTATAATACCACCAAATCCTGTTTGAACGTACCACCTTAGGAACACAACAGAAATTCCTGTCATTCAAATAAATGCTCAGTGTTATGAATGGTCGTTTCTATCCACCACTATCAGAGAATGGAATTCACTAGCTCCTAACATTCGGAACGCATCAACATTAAACAAATTTAAAACTTCATTAAAGAAGCGTTCATCTAGATAATCGCCGCTATATAATTTTGGTAAAAGACTAGAATCACATTAACCACTACGACTACGATTTGATAATTAATCTACATGTAACTGTAATTTAGGTGTGGGGATGACACAGTGACATAAACAAAAATGATAAGATACATACCAAATATTCAACGTTTAGCACTTTCAGTGCAAGCGACCAGTGTGCATGATTACCAAATCCATTTCACTTCATTCTTTTGGCAAATGTTTACACGTTAATGCAACCACCGAGGAAAGAATTAATAATATTGCTTAACAGAATAAATATGTTTAACCCTTACCGCATACGACAAGTATGCAGCAGACGACTTTGAACATATTTTGTCAAAAAATAGAAAATCTCTATAATTGAATGGATAACCAACCTAAAAGTAAAAAACACTGTGGCAAAGAGAGAAATTGCTCGTTTTGAGCAATTTCTTCTTTTGTCACTATGTTTTCAAAAAGCTGTCTATATGAGGGAAAAGGTTAAAGGTGCTAAACTGCAGATGGAGATCAACATTTTGAAATGTTGAAACTTCTGCAAATATTGCTAATAGTGACAACACAGTAAGTAATAAGTAGTTCAAAACTATTTTGGCAGTAAATTTTGAAAAGCTGTCAATTAAAAGTCATGAAAATGTACAAAACTTGGCATGTTTACCCAGTAAAAATGAAGCCTAATCGATCAGTATTTAGATGCAGCAGACGGCTTTTTGAAAACATAGTGACAAAAGAAGAAATTGCTCAAAACGAGCAATTTTTCCTTTTGCCACAATGTTTTCCACTTTTAGTCATAGGTTATCCATTCAATTATAGAGATTTTCTATTTTTTAACAAAATATGTTCGAAGTCGGCTGCTGCAGAATTGTCGTATAAATGAATACATATGTTTAAACCAACCCGTAAATAGATATGGTTTACATGCTATGGTAACGTCAAGAGGCTGTTTTGCAAAACTTATAGGGAAAACTTAATTTAAAATAAAAAATATGATTCTAGAAATAAATTTGAGAAAAATTGTTTTCATTTTTCAGCAATTCATTCTTTTCCCATATTGTTTTCAAAGGTCGTCTGCTTCAAAGGAGTTGAAAGCCAGTTATTGACTGCTTTAACTTCTACTTAATGTTATGAAGTGTACACAGTGAGTCATTAACATAAACCCACTCTTTCGTTTCGATGTAAGTTCTTTTCAAAAGATTTAATCTTACTTAAGATTAAAGTGCTTCCTTATTGCTTTTATCTTCCTTGTGAGTCAATATAGTTCAATTATCGCTTAATTAATTCACTGCCGAATTGTATACAGTCGCCTATTCCATGTTATACAAATCAGACCACTCAATTTGTCGTCCTAAAGGAAATATGGTGACATTTAATGTCTAAGTGGCAAACAATGCATATTTCAGGAGAGACAGCTCGTCACGAGCTGTCTCTCCTGAATATGCATTGTTTGGAAAAGTTTTTAATTATCTTTGGCAGCGAATGGGTTAATAATGTGCTTGCATAAATGATTTTGACGCCGTTTTCAACAGTTTGTCAGCTATATGACGGCGTTTCATATGTTATCAGTACTGCCGATTTAATAGTATACTCGTACACTGAAGCACCAGTCGTGTAAAGCTATCCCAGCATATCTATCAGCGAAAGAAAGAATATCAAAATGAGGCGAAAAACAATACCGAATCTATTTTAATATTTTAATCTTTTTAGTATGTAATTCATTTTGTAGAATCTTCTCGGTGGTGAAGTGGTGAATCGTCCGCCTAGGATGCGGTTGTTTCCGGGTTCGATCCACGGTCGGGTTATACACAATACTTTAAAATATTGTAGCAATGGCTGCATTCCTTGGCGCTTATGGTTGCGGGGTTAGTATTACGACTGAGTGGCTGGTATTAGGATACAATGGACAAGTAGTACTGGTGACTTACCCAGAAAACGCCGTGATATAACTGAAAAAAGTATTGAGAGCGGTGAAAAACATCAAACAAAAATAATCATTTTGTAGAACTGTTATTGTTCGAGCATCAAACTACTTGCTAAGTGTAACAGGAAGCATTATTATTCGATTGACCATGTTACAAAGGATTTATGTCATATGGTACTTTATAGTTATGTTCCTGTTGAAATGTCATGTCTGGCAGGGGAAAAACCCCTCCAAAAACGCAACAAAAAATCGAACCAATCAATAAGATAGGATGTTTTACACTCTATGATAAAGCAAACTTATCAGTGAGCGAGCTGACTAATTAGTTTGAGATCACAACGGTTTGTCTATAAATATCGTAAGGACTCTGATATGTCCGCCAGCCAGCCAAACGGCTTCTTTACTTATCATGTACAGTAGACGGTATATTTGAATTATGATAAACGTATAGGAAAAAGGGTAACGCCCATCATTTATGAGATAATTTACATGTACTTGCATGGAACTTGATTCGCGTAAAACAGGCGCGCTATTCACACACTATTTTGATAGCATGATACACTATATTCTGTTTATCCTCAAAACAAACCAGACACAATATACACTTACAAGCAGAGACCTATACGAGTGGTCCGGTGGACATTCTTTGCACAGTATACAGACGTCAATCTCGAAATATCCTCAAAACAAACCATACACATTATACACTTACAAGCAGAGACCTATACGAGTGCTCGACTGTCAATCCAGAGGTCTAGGGTTCAAATCCCAGTCCGGGTTCTTGACTTTTTTGAGGTGCTTTAAGTGCCTCCCACACAACTAGAGGTCTAATAATAGTCCCTTTCATGAACAATTGCCCACTGTGGACGTTTAAGCACCAATAGGTCTTTTCGAAAAGAGCCAGGGTATCGCTACCGGACCCCCTTGTATCTTACTCTTGAACAATGTCCCTTGAACTTATCTGCACCTATCAGATGCTTGTACATGATAATGTGTACACTTTCAAATGGGCCTATATGGGCTCAAAAGCGTTTTCTCAATCAGAGCAATTGGTCTATAATTACATTACATTACAACATAATTACATATACAATCCATGTATTGCTCTTTACGATAACTAGGTTATCTAACCCTGAATACTCTTCAACTGCGCATGCGCATTTATGCGAATTTTACTTCCGGGGAATACTTTCGGTTCGTAAGTAAAGCGAAAAAGAACAACATCGCTAACACTATGGAGAATTTGATGAAGCCACGTGTCGATACGTTTATTTTATTGGGGGGTTGACGCCGTTTCAACATCATTTTAGTTATATTACGACGACATATATTACAGTTCACTTATTCGTGATCCCTGGGTAAACGAACCCGTACTAAGTTAGGAAATGATGTGCCTTACGACAAGGGCTCTCCACCATCACGGCCGCGATTGGGGATCGAATCCGGGAAAGCCCCCGGTAGTTCGAATTTGAATATCATCGTGACATATATGACTGTTTCAAAGTTAAGAGCAATGTCGTAAGTTATTTGTTGTTTGCTTTTTTACGACACTACACGACACAAACTATATGGTGCCAAGCTAGTAAGTACCTCAGCTGTGATTACGAATTACCGTTCTATCTAAGTCGTTGATAATAATTTTCAAAAGTCTTTTTAGATTTGGATCACTTAACCCTTTCCCTCATACGACAATTCTGCAGCAGACGGCTTTGAACGTATTTTGTCAAAAGATAGAAAATCTCCATAACTGAATGGATAACCTATGACTAAAAGTGGAAAACATTGTGGCAAAAGGAGAAATTGCACGTTTTGTGCAATTTCTTCTTGTATCACTATGTTTTTAAAATGCCGTCTGCTGCAGAGGCGTCAGAAAGCGTCTACTGCACATTTTTCATCAAAACCATTGAGCCTCATTTTTTAATGAATCGAATAATTCAGATATTACTGTCCGTAATAATTAGTCTGGCATACATTGATTAAATGGGGAATAATTACTGCAGTAATGATACATGGCTTTGTATTGTACTAAATGGTTCGTATACAATTAATGTCGAGAGAAAAGTAAATGTTCCCGCCTACAGACCGAGTAGACAATACAAAGCCATTACTCGCTTATGCAACATGATTTCCCCTTTATTGTATACCTAGTATAACTTTTAAGGCTGAATCAAGAAAAATACATATTTCATATATTTCCAAGAAAGAAATAACTCATATTACACGTAAAATAACTTTTATGAATGGCGTGTGAATCACGGCTCTCTACCGCATTTTGAATGACATGATATCACATTTCCGTGATGTACCATATCCATATTTTGTACCGTATTTGACCCTGTGAATTACGGAATATTAATCCGCGGTGTAGTTTTTGCGCCGGAAAATGTTTAGGTATATCATTAATAACAATAACAGTGTACGGAGAATATATGTCTTATCAATGATGATCAACTTATGTAGGGAAACGTCAAAGTCTCTAAAGGATGATCAGATGCGTGGCTCATGCGGCCATTTAACGGCCTCATGGGATACGCAGTTTGATTTAATCGACCACTATTACAAATATTTTTAATTCTTTCATTTTAACATTTATCAATATCGATAAGCATAAAGTTCTCATTACATTTTTCATTTCTGAGTTGAACAATTTAGATACAAAATTAATTAAGACATATGTATGGGTGTCAGAATATATTTTACAGATAGTATCAGAAAAGTACACAGGCAGCGCCGTGACAAGCCTGAAATTATGTTGAAAATAGCGTAAAACACCAAATGATATATCATATTATATTCTCAATTAAGGAATGACTCTTTTTTTTCGTGCGTTCATGCAGTATGAGCGCTCGGCCGCCATTTTGCATGAACGCACGAAAAATAAGAGTCATTCCTTATATTTACAATTTCCTTTTTTCATTACTTTATTTTATTCGACCTAAAAGTGTTTGCAAACACATCTTTAATAACAATGAAGATATGTTACCGTCAGCATACGTTTGTTTAAACGAATAGCTGATATTTGTAACGTCGTATATCATTGGTTAAATTACGTCGCGTTATTGAAATAAACAAGGACGTCATTTTCCCTACAGAGGTCATGAAAGGTCGACCGGTTCATGCAAAATGAACGTCAAGTTTGACTTATAAAAAATACCAGGCTAATGTAAATATTTGCAAATGAACTGTACATTGACCTTTTCACTGTGAACTGTACATTGACACCAATTGATATATGTATCATATATCATATAATATTCTCAATTGCAAATGAACTGTACATTGACTTTTTCTGCGAACGTGTTTGAATGACAATAACAATAAATGGAACTCAAATTAAAATGTCAAATCAAAGCGCCGATGGCACTGTAGTGGCGATCGCATAGAAATCCTGCAAAGTAACAAGCAGTATAACGGTGAAGGCCTTGCGATTTTCAATAATAGTGCACTCTGGTGCGAAAATTTGAGTAAAGCTGCATCTTTTGACAATAGATTAATGTTAGTTTGCCAGAATGTTGTCTTGGTGATTTTTAAAGTTACGTTCTAAAATTGATGCGTTCAAAATTAGGCCATTCCAAATTTAAGAAAAATCTAGTTGGTACTCGATAGGCTACTGTTTTAGCTCATTAGAATGTTTGTTTTGGTTTTATGTGATCTAAATTGTTTGGGTTATCACATGTTCATCACTAGGTCATTAGGCCATATTAAGATAAAATATTTTGTACACTTTAGAAATGACTAAATTATCATAGAAAGGAGAGAAAACAATATCCATTAGCTTGGTGTTTTGTTTCTATAATGTCCGATATTGGACAGGTATGTTCAATTTAGTTCCTTCACATTGAGGGTTTTCTCCCTAGTAAAGTTAAACTGCTTTGAAAAGTTTGAGAGCAAAAACAAACACACAAAATGCTCATAAAGCACAATTTCTCTATTTGCCAAACTGTTCAATTGACATAAATATAGACATATATGATAATGCTAGATCTCCAACTAAATTAGGCTACACTTTCAGCATTGATTGCTAATTGACTTTAGAACGTACAGAGGGTTGCGCCCGAACGTGTATAACTTGTGTACACACTGACATCGTTTCATTTAAACCTTTGTAAACCAGTCTTATCATCTAGTCGCTTTCATATATTGCAGTAACTACAAAATAAAGCATTTATAATATTAAGATTTAACAACAATCGATTACCAGTCTGGCGAGCTATTTATAGAACCTTTTGGAATTTCCAGACGCCTTAGGTGTTTTGAGTTGCTAGGCAGATAGAACGCGCAATGATATGTATCATCTGTCCAAACATGAAGATAGATAATATTTACATATGTTAACACTATGTAGATATAATCTCGATAAATCTCAAATCTTAGTATCAATCCGGTACCAAAGTAGCACTGACATGATTATTATTAATCGTGTCTCTGCATCACTGACGGAACTATATATTTGGCGGTTTAACGGATGTAAGTTAATTGGTTTGCAGTAGTGAATACAAAGTCAACGGGATGTTCAAAACTGACTATGTAAATTTGTTCGATCTTGTTGTTTCTGTTTCGAAGTAAGGCTTAACAGAGGGCGTATTATTGCAGAAACAAGTCGAAGTCACGCTAAACAACGGCGTATTATTGCGGATTATAGTCGAAGTAACGCTTAACATAGGCGTATTATTGCGGATTATAGTCGAAGTAACGCTTAACATAGGCGTATTATTGCTGATAACAGTTGAAGAACGATAAACAAAGGCTTATTATTGCTACTTAAAGTCGTAGTAAACCTTAACAAAGGCGTAGTAACGCTAAGAGAATGCGTTAATATGCGAAATAATGGCATAGTAACGCAAATCAAAAGCGTATTACGCAAGCAAAATGCGTTTTACGCGGAAGAAAGGCATAATACCTGTTAACAAAGGCGTATCATGGCGGATTAAAGTAGAAGTAAGGTTAACCAAGGCGTATCATGGCGGATTAAAGTCGACATTACGCTAAACAAAGGCTTATTATTGCGGATTAAACTCGTAGTAATGATTCACAATGGCGTTTTAACGCTTAGAGAATGCGTTATTATGCGAAATAAAGGCATAGTAACGCAAATCAAAGGCGTATTAAGCAAGAAAATGTGTTTTACGCGGAAGAAAGGCGTAGTAACGGCTAACAAAGGCGTATACACGCTAATAAAAGGCCCTATTACGCGAAAGAAAGGCAATATAATGCCATTTTAGGAGTATATAAATCGATTACTGCCTCGAAGACTTCTTTTCAACAATGCAAGTCTATATGCCATGCAAAATTTACTCCTTCACTTGAATATTGCCGTCCGCTTAGTCTCCTACTTTTTCTGTTTGCATCCCGTTGGGACAAGCAGTTTCTTCATCGGTATATACTATATATGAAGAATATAGCCACTTGGAACTTTGTTTCCAGATTGTTTCACTTTAAATGCACCCAACAATAACCGTGCAAAGCATCCGATGCTTCAAGCTGAACTTAAGAATGAAACAAGCAACGTCAAGAAGAAACCGATTTATTATTTTTTCGGAAGAGTCCAAGTGACTTCCAGGTCATTTTCAAGGTAGGCGTGCTTATGATAAATCTGTCAAAATGAGATAAGACAGTTGAAATATCTTTGTTGCCAAATCCTAGTCAGAAATATAAGTGGATCAGATGGCCGACTTGAAAGATGATGCAATGTCGAAACCATGAACATTATTGATAGATTGAGGTTTATCGCCGACCAGTTCACACTACTCATTTGATCAATCGCTTAACCACACCAATACTCAACACAACAGTCTTTCCAAGCAACTGGCTGCTTTCCTGCTTTACCACATAGACTGTTAGCCCATTGGTGGGAGACGAATGACGTTTGTCGCAGTGACTTTTGTAAAACGTCGGAAATGTTGGCCGAGATGGGGTTCGAACTCGCAATCCATGGATTGACAGCCCGCGACGCTACCGGGGCTCGGCTCCATGAACCATGCATATGCCTTCAAGCGTTATTAATTTAATCTTCTATATCCCCTTTTTCGCATTACTATGCCTTTATTTCCGAGTAACTACGTCTTCCTTTCGCCATACTTCGCCTTTCGTTTGTGTTACAACGCATTTCTTCCGCGTTACTACGACTCTCTTGCGCATTGAAAGGCATGTACTTCGCGTTATTGCGCTTTTCTTTCGCCTTTCGCATTATTGAGCCTTTGCTTTGCGTGTTTATGCCCTGATTCACATTTCGCATTTCAAAATATTTTGTCTTGTTATTACGACTTTAATTACTCTTTCTCTCAGATGGTCCTAATTGGCTTTCGTAACTTTCCCACCCACCGCGTAGAAACAATACAAAGCGACGTATCACTACTGAAACATAGTATTTCCTTGCTATTACATACTCTTTTCCGAGTGTATGCACTCAAACTGTTACGCGTTAACACACACTAAGTTAACCCTTTCCCTCATTACAGCAATTCTGCAGCAGACGACTTTGAATGTATTTTGTCAAAACATAGAAAATCTCCATAATTGAATGGATAACCTGTGACAAAAAGTGGCAAACATTGTGGCAAAAGGAGAAATTGCACGTTTTGTGCAGTTTTCTTCTTTTTGTCCCTATGTTTTCAAAAAGCCGTCTGCTTCAGAGGCGTCAGAAAGCGTCTATTTGAGGGAAAGGGTTGATAACGTATTAAATTTCCGCATTTGACTCGGACAAATAAGGCTCCAAATAGGGATTCACACCTCATTCATACATTTTATTCAACATGTTTTAATTTCTAGTGTCGAACCGCTGTTAACACCAATCCTTGTATGTCAAATTCCCGTGAAGTAATATTACTCGACAAAAAACACTCTGATCCCATCCTATATCATTATAATACATTTGAGCTATTCCTCGAGAAAAAACTAACATTATGGACTCTACGTCAAGTAACGACCCGGATTTGCCTAAGCTTCCGCGCAGGTTAACCCGTACAGACACTTTTCGCCTCCTGTGGATTATTTGTTTCGGGAATCATTATTCTATACCTCTATCCCCCTGAGACGGAATATGTCGGCCCGGATTAGCCTGCGTTGACTGCGAAGGCTGATCTGGGTCGATACATTACGCAGAGTCCATAATGTTGTTTCTTCTCGTGGAACGACTCATTTGTTTATCGCTTCATTATGGGGTTCCACAACATCTGCGTACAGTGAAGACTCAGACGAGCCTGTGTATTCACCCGTACAATTTCAACAACAGCGTATTCACTGTCCAAATGTTATCCAAGATGAATTGTTTGACACTAAACGAAAGTGCAGCCCACATTTATCCAAGATGAATTGTTTGACACAAAACGGAAGTGTAGCCCAAATGATTTGTATAACAATGCAAACACGGCCGCCGCGGAACGAACGCCAACGTCCTTCCGTTTTGTCTAAAGTCGAAAAAGAGGCATTACTGAAATATTATTAAAGCCAGAGTTATGTGACTTGGCATAGACATTCATATCGTTTTTTAGGAATATGTTTACCAAGTTTCATTTGAAAATGTTGAACTTGTTTTTAGTTATGAGATAAGCGTGTTTATATACAGAGGTGATTGAGGATATGAGTTATATACTATTTGTTAAATAGAATGCTTTGTACTATGGGCCGGTGGCCTAATAACTTTCAATAAAATATTTGTCATTGACAGTATGTTAGAACAATACCTTCTCCGTCTATGATGCGACATTTTACCTATTAAAGTATGTACTTGTAAAATTGATAAATGTGCTCAACTTGCTATGTCATTTGTAATGTTTATTTGTGTATTTTGGCGAAATACTTAATTGACGAACATGGGAATCGTAAATCAAGTGTTAACCCTTTCCCTCATATAGACGCTTTCTGACGCCTCTGCAGCAGACGCGTTTTGAAAACATAGTGACAAAAGAAGAAATTGCTCAAAACCAGCAATTGCTCCTTTTGACACAATGTTTTCCACTTTTAATCATAGGTTATCCATTCAGTTATAGAGATTTTCTATTTTTTGATAAAAGTCGTCTGCTGCAGAATTGTCGTATGAGGGAAAGGGTTTAAATACCTTACGGT